>OZ026618.1:55384180-55626680 GCA_964020975.1 Hermodice carunculata | reverse complement strand
TAGCTATATGAGGTTAGCCGACCGGGAATGAAATGGCAGTCTGGATCGTAATGGACCTACATTATGCAAGCTGCTGCTAAAGGAAGGCACGTGATGTTCCATCTCAATGTTTGTCATTTGCCATGGCACAGAATATGTTTTATTTTCCTTTTTTCTCTTCGAATCGTTGGCCATGCTTACATACCGTTGTCAAGGATTGCCAACGTAGAACCATTGTTAGCAACATATTCCGCCGACAAATAGTTTTGTTGTCGTTGCGAGGTACATGGATGCAATATGGCGCCGGTGTCAAGAATCCGTGATTTTACGACCCCAGTTCACTAAAACAGAAGCAATGAAACCTTTATTCTATCAGTGAGTATAAGGTAATACCCTTCTGCACTGGCTACAACTTCATATGTGCTGAGCATTTTAATATCGCGATATCGATCTACTTAAATAAACATAACAGAAAATATCATGAATTCTATATCATCTTCACTGATTAAAGTTCCCTGATACATAATATCTTACTTCCTGCAAGATTATCCAAATAAAATATCACATTGCTTGATTACGTTTTCGGTAAAAGCTCAAACCCTGTAGAAGCTGGAATAACGGTCCACAAAACAAGCAAAATGGCAGGCCCTTCACACCTAATGCTAGTTGTTATGATTTCCGGGAAGAGTTAGACATAAATTACACAAACTGAGAAATCTGTGGTAAGAATATCAACGTTGATCGTCAATTTGGTTACGATCAGAATTTTGCTGTTAAGCTGGATATTATTAAGATACTGCTTCTTCCACTCGAGTGTCATGGACTTTCTTTTTGTACCAAACCCTCAACTGAAGGGTATCATTGAGCATGTGCAGCTTTAGAGAACGTACAACCCGTTCGTTCTCCAAAGCAAAAGTATGATTATCTTTTTAAGAGTCTTTCAAGACTGCTCTTACAGAGTCCGCACTATGTTTACAAGGGTAAAAGCTGCTTATTATTTAAAGGCAGTATTTATCTAATATAAAAATGATGTTAAAAACGCGGGAACCATTAAAGATACCTTAAATGAATCAAATACACCGACAAATAACTTGCCACGTGTTTCAATATTGGTAACGAAAAATAACACACCAGGTTTTACTGGAAGGGCGTTCGGATTTTAGAGATGTTGCCATTGTGCCGGAACGTGCGCAAACGAGGCTTTGGGGGGGGGGGGGGGGCTTGCGATATGGTAAAGTTATCATTTCTCAGAGGGACTCAAGTTGACACATCATATCAAATGTATTCTCTTTTAATGCATCTAGGATTTTTCGACCAAAAAGCCATAAACACAGATTCTTTCATAGGGATATTTTGAGAATAAAACATTTTGGCACCGCCAATTTTGAAACTGAGATAACCTGGTTTTCCTTGTTTAGTAGAAGGGCCTTTCCGAGCCATTTTACAAGAGATTCGTGCTATGACCAATGTTTCACTGAAAATGCAATTTGAAAAAGCCCACACGCATGGTATATTTTCAATTGCAGGTAAAACTTTAAGAGTTAAGACAAGACTGTTGTCAATTTTAAGAAATCAGTTATCAGCATGTTGGTCGCTGTACACGCACGCTGATTAGACTCTTAGACTTAGGAGTAGTGAAATCAGTGAAAGTGATTTTTAATGACGATTGTGATAGCTACTGGGTTTCTGACTTGTAATATGTTTACATATGCCCGATGAACATGCACGTTGAAAGCTAGCTCAGAAGCGTTAAGATGCAGTTCATATGATGAATATGTCAAGGATGTACATGTTAGGTAATAAAATTATACAGGGAAAGTGTTTTACATGTTTGAAAACTTTTCACCTTTTCACAAACCAGCCTAAGTTATCTGTCATGCCGTTTTTTTGTTTTTTTGTTTTTTGTTTACTTTTTGAGAGATGTTCTACTTGTCCAATCACAAGGACTTCTAAGCAGCAGTGAAACAGTTTTATGCAGAAACATGAACCACACAACGTATGGCATAGTTGCAGAGAATAACCGATTTGTTGAAAACAAAAGTGAATTAAGTAGTGTTTGCCTTGATGTACTACCATGTGACAATTGTCTGCTTAACAATGTCTCCACATTTGCCAATCATAATTTGAACAGTTTTGCATGGATATTCAAAATAAAATCAAGGAACAGCATTTTATACACGTATCTAGAATATGCTTTTGCTCCCAATGAAAATCACGGATTAAAAATTGGGTCAGTTTAAATCTTTCCTCGATCGCACCCGAAGCGTACCTAGCTACCTGTACCATGACATTCTCTGTAACTTTAGGCATGCTGGTTTTTTAATGAAATGTCCCTTTACAAGGAATAATAATAGTTTAGTGTCCTCGTGATACGTCAGAGGAGATCGACTTCAGCAGTCTGACTTGAGCAGCAGTTGGTAATGAAAGAGTTCATCCGACATGACGTTTATTATATAATTTGCCCATGATATTTTTTTTCATGAATGTGCACTTAACATCAGTATCTAAGTATATGAGTTCTACATGGTCACTATGAATAAGCTTTCAGACAAAATGGTATTACTTTTGCGTTTTATTTTAGATTTGATGATTTAAGGAACTAAAGAAACATAAATGTCAATCTACCCATTTGCAGAGCAAGTCACTCAGCTTTTAAACCTTTAATACGAATTAAGAATAAGCTTTCAGATAAAATGGTATTACTTTTGCGTTTTATTTTAGATTTGATGATTTAAGGAACTAAAGAAACATAAATCAATCTACCCATTTGCAGAGCAAGTCACTCAGCTTTTAAACCTTTAATACGAATCAGTAAGTAGTGCCGGTTAGTTCAGTGATATTAAGCAGGCCCCTTGGCCAGGATCATGCCCAATAAAGGGTAGATTAACTAATCAGTAGGGCTTATATATATAGCATAACTTCATTTTAGCATCGGCACACCAATTTAACTGTATGCTTCGCCAAATTCTAAATGTTTTTTTTTTTGAAAGATCGGCTTGCTAATACATACAGTCACAAGTAGAGAGCCTATTGCTGGAAGTGTTGCTATAAGGGCGGACAATTCCCAGATATTCGTTCAGGCGTCCAGTAAAAGTGACAGATATATCTAATTGAGGCTGGATATATTTGTATTTTGTTTTTGTTCTGTTTTTTTTTTTCTGTTTTTTTTTCTTATGTTTTAGGTGGGGGGGGGGGCGGATGAATCCCTCGAACGCCCCTGATGACGGGCCTGCATTGCATCAAATTCAGGGACCTCTTTTTAAATATTGGTTCAAGACTAGCTAAGAAAACGACACTCCAGACAAAAAAATCATTTCACTCTTTTATAAACATATTAATATACATTCTGCCTCCCAATTCACTCAAGTTGATGCTGAACAATTAAGAAAGTGATGTGCAATTTAAAACCTTAAAGAAGTGCTGATGTTGATATTGTATCTCTGATTGTCCTTAAGCTAAGCTCAGGAGCCGTATTAAGCTTCAATTTGCTGTCATAACGCAGTCATCAAGATAGCATCTTACCAATCCGGGTAAACATTGCTAAAGTAAAACTGATTCACAACAACAACAACAACAACAACAACCAAGACGTCTTCATGGGTGTGTGTGTGTGTGTGGGGGGGACTACAAGCGATGGGTGTTGGGGGATATATCCAGGGCCAGGGACCCACCACAGCTGTGAGAGAGTGTGTGGTGGACCCTTTGCCTCGGCTCTGGTCCTGGAAAACATGACAACACGACCTGATTAGGAAAACCATGGTTTCCTCCGCCTCATTTATTTTTCTTTTCTTTCCTTTACATTTTCCTAGGCCACCTGTGTCACACAGGACTGCGGCGCATAAGCGGACAGCCACAGCAATACTACTAACAACAGCAACAACAACAACAACAACAACAATAATAATAATAATAATAATAATAATAATAATAATAATAATAATAATAATAATAATAATAATAATAAAGTCAAATCAGATCAACACGATTTTACTATGTATCGACCTATATATATATATATATATATATATATATATATATATATATATATATATATATATATATATATATATATATATATATATATATATATATATATTATGCCCTCTTTATCTAAAGTATATGAGGGCTGTATTTAAACAGCCCTTCCAATGTGTCACTGACAATGTATCATTTTAAAACCATCAATATGATGCCAGGAAGAATCACGTGACAGAAACCATTGTTCTTACTAACAGATTACTAACAGAATTTTTTGTGAACAGACTTGCAATTGCCATGTTTTAGATAGTTCTAAAGCCTTTGATAGTATAGACCGCAAGATTCTCCTAAAAACGTAAATACAAAGAATTTGACATGCAGAGCTCCGATTGTTCAATAGCTACCTAGTTCATGGATCTTACTACGTTAAAATCGAAAACATTAAGTCGTCCTTGCTGGAAATTACGACTGGAGTACCCCGAAGGATCTGTTTTGGCCATTTTAATTTCTTATTTACATGCACAAATGCAAGTTACCTGTCCACAGCCAACAATTGCATTTCAATTATGTAGCTATGCAGGTGATACAAACCTTTTAAGCACTTCATCACCTAACTTCCCTCCTTGTAGGAATCCCTGCAGAATGTTGATAATCACACGTATACAGCTATTACAATGAGCACTTCTTGGTCATGAGATACCCGAATACACACATGAACACAACCTAGATACCCAACAAAGTGATTTTTGATGACCCGTTGACGCACTTTAATGCAGAAATCCCTCTTGCACAGACGTAACCCAACCTGAACGAATAATAATCGTAGTAATATTGTACGTGGCTGTTCAAAAGCAGGGAAGTATCCTTCGCAAAAATGTCTTGTGAAAATAATTATCCAGTTTGGAATGAAAGGGATAAATATGAAAGGGATGATGCAATCTTTTGGTGGAACATATGGAAAGACTGTAGAAAACCGGGAGAGGGTATAGCTGCCCAAATATTGAAAAAAAAACCAGAGCATCATATCATTAGGCAGTCCGAAGGCTAAAGCGAGAGGAAAATAATACATAGAAAGAGAAGATAGCTGAGAGTATTGCAGAACAGAATGGTAGAAAATTATGGAATAAAATCAAGGAAATCAAGAAACCCTCAGCTGTGGTCGCATCAAGTATTGACAGTTTTGTTACATCAGTTAATATCGCAGAAGAATTTGCATCAAAGTATGAATTATTATATACATCTGGAACATCAAATGGACGCAATATTGAATAGATTATGAAACAATTAGACAGGAATTCAGGCAGATATTCAAGGTCCAATTGAAACATATGTTGTCACTCACAGAGGATTAAGTGAGGCTATTCAAAAGATAAGTCTGATGGTAATGTTAGTTTATTTACAGACAACAATAAGTATTGTACAGTATTGTGTGTTTCCAAGTACATTTAGATTTGTGATTCATCAGCATGATTGTACATGGTTTCACTCCGGACCATATGTTACTGGCTACTATAAGTTCAATACCAAACGATGAAAAAGTAATTTGCTGGACAGGACAGTGAATGTCTCCAAACCTCTGATTCGCAATTCACCTATTACAAAGGTCACTCAACAAATATAGGTATAACAACTCTTACAGAGACAATTTCGCATTACTTTAATCATGTAAGTGATGTATATGTCTGTTTATTGATGCTTCCAAGGCATTTGACAAAGTAAAATTTGATAAAATGTAATAACTTCTTATGTAACGATACGCAACGTCGTCTGTATATGTAAGACTGCCCTTGGATTGGTATTTGAGGCAACAACCTCGTGCAGTATTCGCTAAAGAAAGTACAGATGAATATCCCAGTATAACTTCTTGTGATGGGAAAACGAAAATTCTCATACGTGCACTGTAAAGGTGTTCGTCAGTTTAGTGTAATATATCCTAATAAATTTTACACACACGAAAGATACGATTGTATTATAGCAGAGCATGAATGCATTTGTTCGTATGTTGTGTTAAAAAAGTGAAAAATCCATTTGAACCGCGGTTACCGGGAACCGCATTCTGCTTGTTACATTCCTGCGTAGCGCCACTCGACTATGTGAATGGTCGAAAGAAATGCAGTAATAAAGAATATTCTTCGACAGTTGATTTAAACGTATTTTATTTTGACAAAGTACACAATATAATACATATGAAAATTATATGCAATTGGGAAAGAGGGCGTGGCCCTATATAAATTCCTCTCGCAGAAGAAGACGATCACAGGACAACACAGGACAAACAAGACGCACAGGAATAGAGAGGACAGGACAAGCACGGACGAGACATAAATTTGGGGCATAAGGTTGTATTGTACTGGTAATGTTAGGATGTCATTATATCTGCAGTTTGGACCGGGGATAATTTGATTGTACCATATTGTAAAAACAAAACAAAAATAGAAAAATTACAAACCAATGTAAAAAAAAAAAAGTGAAATTAAAAAATAAAATAAAAGATGTGAAACACATGAGAGGCAACAGAGAGGATCAGTAATTTATTAGCCAACACCAGAGGGGTTGAAATGTTGAGTGGCGGAGATGAAGTTATGAACGGATGAAAATATTTCGATATTTTCAATAAAAGAACAGTTAGGGGACTCATAAAGAACTGTTTGTAATGTAGAGGGAGCATACTGTGATATAGCAGTATGTAGGTTAGACCTAGGAATTGTGTATTTAGAACAATGAAAAAAATAATGCTTTGTCTTCGACAGTTATTAAGATAATGCAATGATCACATATAACAAATTATCGACATAGCACATAATATGGACTCAACAGCATGAGGATTTCGTAAGACTCCTGTTGCAAGGATTTAATGTGACCCGGTTCTTCGCGGGCGATAATGGAGGGTCGAGTAGGATAAAACAACATTGGTCATCGCGTTTTAAGGAGTCGATTGTATTTTATTAAATTTTATTTTCCGATTGCATTTTATTAAATTTGATGTGCCGGGTGTGTTGTCATTGTGTCAAAAATAAAGACCAATAGACAACCTCATCAGAATATGTTATTGTAGATGAATTCCAAAGTTTTACAGTGTTACTGTATGTGTGTGGTTGGGTGTGGGGGGGGGGGGGTCGGCGGGTAACGTTAAAAGTTAAATTAAAATTAAAATCACATGTGATTGACTCCACAACAATGTGTATTGGGTTGATTCCTTGATTGCATTACTTTCTACAAAAGGTATTTATTAATGATAACATTATCATGATTATGAGTTACACTTGGTTATTTCATTCGCCAAGGACAAACGCTCAGTTTGCACCATGCGTTAACACATCATAGTATGCGACGCTACTCAGGTTGACCCGCTATTGAATACCCGTATGAAAGCTGTCCGCAGCGCCACATGGCGATCAATGAGAGAACGCAGAGTTATGCTCTACCATATTTGTATATAATCTCTCAATAATAATTTCCCATCTACAGTTGGGAAATACAACAAACATAAACACAGAAGTCTAGTTGGATTACACAAGGTATTGTAATTTCGATTGCCCAAAGCGATCGGCCATACAGAGAACTGAAAAACACCCCAGTTGACGTGCCTGAATACAGTGGGCGGAAAACCAATCTCCACACATACAATAATAGCTTTAAAAACATAAAAAATGCCCCAAAATCATACTATCACTCCTGATGAAGAGGTGACATTAGAAAGACCTGGAAGTTCATTGAGGAAGTGCTAAATAAAATTTAACAGAAATCAAACATCCCAAACTTCCTTAAAGTAAATGAGGAAATAAGAACTGACAAGCAAACTATTGTAAACAATCTAAGTAAATATTTTGCGGAAGTAGGATCCAAACTTGCGGCTGAAATAAATTCTGCTGGAAGTAATGGATTTCAAAAGTACCTGCAAAATCCGTATACACACAAATCTAGTTTTAATCCAGTAACAATTAATAAAGTTAACAAAGTAATCAAATCCATCTAAACCCAATACAAGCTGCGGTCATGATGGGATCTCCGTAAGACTACTTAAAACATGAAGCATGAAATTGGTAAGGCTTTAACTCTCATTATTAATCAAGGCATTGCTACTGGTATCTTTCTAGATAGCATGAAATTAGCAAAAGTCATTCCATTGTTTAAAAAGGGAGACGTAATATGTTTGTTGATTATAGACCAATTTCCGTACTGTTTAGTTTAGTTTAAACGTATTTATTTCAAACTGGATTGCCCAATAGTAAAAATAGTGTTATTAATCGAGGGGCTCTCCAGACACGGAGACGCACAATATATATGTACAAGACACACTGGACGAAACATTATAAGGCAAAAAACTGTGCACTTAGACAAAACAGGCTATTTACATGTACATCTCGATGTACTATAGGGCGATCCAGTTGAAATAAATATGTTTAAATTAAATACATGTATGAACACAAGAGATAACTTTGTACATGTGTGTGTTGACAATATTCTATTAACGAAATGAACATGCCATCAGAGGCGACTGAAGGCGTTGGGCATCAACCCACTAAGGCCCTCCCACCTTAGCAAGCCAACCCACAGGGATTGGCCTTTCACAGATGGCAACGGCGATGGATGCATAATGCATGCTGCTAGGCGCGGCCGAAGCACGATGGCGACATACACAAGTTTCTCCAAAATTTTTGAAAAGGTCGTGTTAAACCGATTAAATAAATATCTTAAATCAAATTTACTGTATTATAAACATCAATATGCTTTTAGAGAAAAAACTTTTTGTGACTTGCATCTCTGGAACTGATGGACAGAATTTTAGGCTTTATGGATGAAGGTGAAGCTCCCTTAACTATATACATGGACTTATCTAAAGCCTTTGATACACTGAATCATGAGATGCTAACTCATAAATTAAAATTTAATGGTGTAACAGGTACATCCATAAATCGAATAAAGAGTAACTTGAGTGACCGCAAACAATTTGATGAATAGGTGAAACCAAGTCTAGTGTGACAAACATCGCCACTAGTGTACCGCAAGGTTCTATATTAGGTCCCCTTCTTTATAATTTATATCAATTATCTAGCAGCACCATCAACTCTGTTTGCTCAAATAATGTATGCAGATGATGCAACTCTGGTCAGCTCATTGCAAACATTGCAAAGATTTGATATCACACAAAACCTAACGGTAATCATAAGCGATAAATTAAGTAAAATAACGACACGGATGAAACTCAAAAAACTGTCACTAAATGACCCATCCCCCCGAAAAAAAGGTGTTACAGGCCCGGAAATGCAGATAAATGACTCCAATATGTAAAAGCAATTGTAATTCCTTGGGTACTGTAATTGATAAACACTGTCTTGACATGGAACAATCATGTTAGTAACATTGCTTCTAAGTTGTCAAAAAAAATAGGTATTATGAACAAGCTGAAAAAAATATTTTCCATCATACATCTTCCACACAATCTACAACTCAATTGTACTCACACATCTAAATTAGGGTATTTTAACTTAGGAACACAAAAGCACAGTTGCTCAACTCCAAAACAGATTTGTAAGAAAAGCAAACAAGAGTGGCTTTCTTGCACACACAGATCCAATCTTTAAAAGCTTGAAACTTCTGAAAGTAAGCGACATTTTTGTCTGCAAGGAACTGAAGGTTTAGTTTGATTTCACAAATAATCAGTTACCCGAGTACTTTACAAATTTTCCAAATCAAACCTGCATCTAAAATATATCATTATAACACACGAAACCGCAACTACATATTTAAAGAACGTACAGATCCTGTGAACGCAAGAAACTGTATTTGACATAAAATCATAGATACCATTAATAGCACATCAAATGCTGCTTTTGATAAAGTTTATACTCATTTCAATACCAGATTTACCTCTTATGCCAAACAATATTTCATAAATAAATATACAATTACGTGTAGCATTGCAAATTGTTTGGACTGCAATGCTCAATGATTTCTGCTAATCTAATTTTTCATAAAATGACCTGACACTTAAAATCATCGAAAAGTTCGAATGTGTTGGAATCAATAAAATAGGGATGATTTAATCTTTCAATTTTAATTCTAAATCACTGTTCAAACAGTAACTTTGCGTTTTAGGTGGCCTTCATGTCAGTGGCTTAAAATGCCTTGATGGGAGTCTCCAGACCATAACTTCATTTATATAGCTTCACATGCTAAATTGTTACATGTTTTTTCTTATTCTATTATATAATAGAGGTTTTATGCAGTTACAGATATATGTATCAGGTTTTGGTCGAATAAAGGGATCTTGAATTGAATTGAAAAAAAGATACACGCACCAAAATTATCGAAATACGACTGAGGTTATGAACCGTGTAAAGTTTGGTGTCTTCTCTGGTCAGGACCCAGTCAGTTCCAAAGAGGCTCCTGTCACCGGCGGAGACACAACTCGGAAGAAAGGGAGGATCAAGTTACATCTTGTTGGCATTTTGCCAAGAATTTGAATGTATTCTGTGACGCAATCATACAGCATGTCCCTGTCTGGAATAAACTGAAATATATTTTATTGTCCTTAAGTATTAGTTAGAACGGAGCAGCTAGTTATTGACTCATTTTTATTGAGCTTCTTGACCCCACGAAACTAGCGTTACTAGGACCGACGTTTGCGTACGGTATGTTAAGAATGGACGGGATCCGTTAAATTCAGTTTCAGACGAGCCCGTTGCGGGGCGACACCGGTCAGACTGTCGCCACCTAACAGCAGAAAACAAACCAACACCTTTGCCTCGCTGACACTCGCCTGTTTCAACATTGTTAGGTATGAGTAAGGCTGGGATCACCTATTCTTAAGTTTACTATTTTACCAGTAAAATAAAAGTCATTTGGAACTTTTTTATTTAGCTTTTCATCACCCGTTTGAAACCTATACATTTTACTGCGAGCATAATAGTTCATTCAGAATTGATATTTACAGCCGGGTTTTTTTTTGTTCCATGATATTTTTTATATTTTTACATGACTGCCAGACTCCTATGTCCCCAAGTCATACATGTAAGTACTGATATTTACAATAAGCTGTGTAAACAGTAAGAAAGAAAATGGCTTTTAATTTTGTGCTGATTTCAAGGTACAAGATAAAACTCGGGTGGAAATCTGTTAATCTCAGTGATATATTAGCGACGGTTTGCAATACTTCTACTGGTCCAGTCTCTGTTATTACTCCTGCATGGCAGTGCTTCTGCAACAACCCCATTCGTCAATTTGAATACTTACTCCATATAGGTGTAAAAAAAAATTGTAATCAAACGTTTTGCCAGGTCCGTAACTCGTTTTGCGATTTGATTATGTCATTGCTAACTCCAAGCCTGTCAATCTTTTAATTTGCACATTTACGTTTTTGCTGGTTAAAAAAGTACTTCATCATTTTCTTTTCTTACCATCAAATTTCAGCGCATATCAATGCCCAATTTGTATCATTGTGACGTACTGATCTCTGAACTCTATTACTTATTTTAAATTGTGAACGTTTTATTCATTTTGCTCCATATTACTGACATTTGCATTAAATTCTCCTTGCATATGTGACCAATACTGATATTTGATCTGATGTTAATTGACAAAGCATGATGACACCCCTTTAAAGCGATTCATATATATATACATATATATATACATATATATGTATGTATATATATATATATATATATATATATATATATATATATATATATATATATATATATATATATATATATATATATATATATATATATACATACATATAGGGCCTATGCCCCACGATTCTTTTCAAGGAAATATGAAAATGTATTTTGATCCCTATCTTAATCACATCAAAAAAACATGTGTACGCAAGATGATGCTCAACGGTTGCGACTTAAAGACTATGTAGACACGTCTGTTGTCATTCAATTGTAACATTGAATATGGATGTTTGACCCAATGGTTCAAATCTCTCCCTGATTTAATTAAAAAGGCATGGTGGATCACATGTCCGAGACACAAACAGCTTGGATTTGGTGCAAATTTGGGAAATGAGGGGACCATATGTTGGTGATTGTGTAGGCTACATAAAGAAATGAAATTACCAATGTGTACATGGACACATGAGTACGTTGGAATCTGCAAAGCCCCTTAGGGGACCTAGATGGCAGAACGTAATGGTTTTATGTGCATATCATGTACTCATTTGCTTAACAATAAATATATTGTAGCATTTGTCCGTATTTTAGCAACTTAAATGGGAGGAGGCAATGGTGTTCAAAGATTATGGGCAATTATCGACCAATTTCCATTCTTCCCACAATTTCAAAAATTTTCGAACGCTGTATTGCAAATAGATTATTAAAGTTTTTAAATAAGAAAATGTTTTTCACAATTTACAATTTGGTTTTAGGAAAAATTTAGATACAAAGTTAGCAATTTGTGAATTTTCTAATTTTGTTCAGCAACAGTTGGAAAAAAGTAAAATTTGTTTGGGAATATTTATTGATTTAAAAAAAGCTTTTGATACCGTTAATCATAGTATTTTGCTTAAAAATTAGAACATTATGGTATAAGAGGATTATCTTTGGAATGGTTTAAAAGTTATTTACAGGATAGAAGACAGTTTATACGGATAGGATCTTGCAAGTCGGTGTTGAAAACAGTTCAGTGTGGTGTTCCACAAGGATCTATTTTAGGTCCTTTAATGTTCCTTGTATATATTAATGATTTACAAAATTGTCTCACACATGGAATTTCACGATTATTTGCTGATGATACTAACATTCTTTACAGTGGTAAACATATTGATACATTAAAACGTAATGCAGAAGTGGATTTGCTTAAGCTAATAGATTGGTTAAATGTTAATAAACTAGCATTAAATATAAATTAGTCAAATTGTATTATAATACGCTCTAAAAACAAGAAAATACCAGCTGATTGTAATATTATGGTAGGAGCAAAAACCTTGACTTTATTAGACAATATTAAATATTTAGGTGTTTATATCGACCAGCAGTTTACATGGAAATCGCATATTAATTCTGTTTGTAAAAAAATAGCTCCTATTGTAGGCATTCTTTCAAAAGTTGGGCACTAACGTACCTTTCCCATCTTGCGTCAGCTGTATTATGCCCCTATTCACCCACATAATTAGTATTGTATTGAAGCTTATGGATCAACATATAAAACTCATGTCGAACCACTTTTAATATTACAAAAAACGAGCCATACGAATTATTACCTTTTCACATCCCCAATGTCACACAGAAAATTTATTTAAGTACATCAAAATTCTTCCCTTTTACAAATTATATCTCTTAACTATATGTTTGTTAGTCTACAATGAATTGAGTGGTACATCCTCCATAGAATTTGGTTTTCATACTTGTTTTTTGACACATAGTTATAACACACGAAATCGAAGCATCTTATCTCGATCCCAACATAAAACAAATTACTTTTGCCAAAGTGTACTCCATACTGGTCCACAATTATATAATTTAGTGCCTTATGAAATTAAAAATGCATTTTCGGTCTTTTCCTTTAAGAATAAACTCAAGTTCTGGCTAATTGATGAAAATATTGATGTTTATGCGCACATATATCCTCATAGAACACAAGAACAGAACACAGATTAGTTAATGTCTACTTCTTCCTGTCCTTGTTAAGAGTTTTACTTTACTTCACCCTGTTTTTGTACTACAGAGAAATTGTTATAATTCATATACTTGATTTATGTCAACTTAAAACTTGTTTGATTATTATTATGTTTCTTAAGTGTAATGTTGTAATTTAATCTTTATTAACAAAGTTTAAGCACATGTATCTCAACACATATTTTATTTTCAGTTGTTGGATGGCGGTACAAGGCATAGCCTTCTAGCCATCCTCACGCCTATTATTTTGTTGTATCTATAATTTGTACAAAACTTTTGTTGTGGAATTAAACTATTGAATTGAAGAAAGTGTTACTTGCATATGATTTGCTCTATTGCTGAACAGTCAATAGATGGCAGCACGTAATGGTGTTCTAGCATATGATTTGGTCAATAGATGGCAGCACGTAACGGTGTTCTTGCAAGTGATTGGCTCATGCATGTAACAATATATGCCTTCGAAGCACATGATTTGCTCAGTTGCTTGACAGTAAATGGATGACAACACGTAATGGTGCACAAATGAGCGCCCTGAAGTGTCTCAATCTGGAGTCTTAAATCCCACTATAAATGCGGATGAACCATGTGGGGTTTCCCCAGTTCATATATCACCGTCTACAAAGGAGTATCAAGTTTTGTTTCGTTTGTTGTCTTTATTTGTGAGTCAAGTGTGATATCTGGTGAGCTTGTGTACCATCTGGTGCTATAGTTTTGCTGTCCACTCTGCGTGGATTTACTGGAATATTTTCTACGCAATATTGTGTATGTTACAGCGTTAAAAGCACCTCCACAGTTACAAAAAGCCAATCCACTAGCCATGAGGCTCCATGGCATGTCGTGCTCTTTTATCCGGTCCCATATGGCATAGACCAACCATGGCCACCACTGGACCATGTATACTATCACGAATAATGAGAGTATACGGATAGCTCTCTCTACTTTGTGTTTACTGCCAGCTGAAGAGTTACCGTCAGAACAGCCTTTCAGATTCCTAGTTACTGTCCTTAGTTTGAGACCCACGACAAGGTAGCATATTCCATTAGTGAAGAAGACAGTGATGAATATGACCAGGTAGAAAAGAAGAGGAATAACTCGATCCTGTGTCCCCATGTCTACGAAACACCTGGAACAAGTAAATATGCACACTGTTACCGACTAAACATTTGTTGAAGCGGAAAAAGAAGTTCACTGGCAGGTATTAAATTCATATTGACTGGTAAAAATATAGGAATATGACATTGCAGCCGGTTTAACATGCAAAGCTTGAAGTGTCTTGGTAGTAGTGCATTGACTCACCCCGAAACCCTGGACCCCCGCCCACCCCCGTCAAAATGCCAAAAAGTGGGGTCCTGAATCCAATTTTTAATGCCCGACTACTTTCGATATAAATAAATAAATTATAGATCTATGTATCTATTTCAGCCTTTTTAACTGTAATGTTCTTTATTTATTATTATTATTATTTTTTTGTTTTGTTTTATTTTTTTCTCTCAGGAATAGGCAACTTGTCGAATGGTGGAATTATAATACTGTACCTGAACCCAGGCACACCATTATAATTCCACCATTCAAGTTAAAATATGTTTCTGTGTGTCATTTCAGCAAGGGTTTTTGCCGCGGGTACCCGGGTACTCGGGTCCCGGGTATTAAACATAATTTATTTGCGGGTCCCGGGACCCGACTTTTTCCTCTAAGTCTATTGACTACTAGGTACCCTCGTGTTAAGTCAAGGTCACCAATATGTACATGTATGCTCGTCTTAATTGGCCCTCACTGGGGACCATCATCATATCCAATACCGTCACCATACATAATGTCACATGCTACTTCAGATTGCTATCTAGTTATCACCTGAACCGTAAATGTATTGTAGAGGTCATGCGACCTTGTGGATTACGTCAATCGTTTACGTGCAACAATGGATGTGGAAAGGGTCTCTTTCCACATCCCTGGTGCAACTCAGCACAGTCACTCTGAAGGTTCATTTCCATGTACAATGTAAAGTTCCTTCAAGCAATGGTTCTTGTAACATCACCCAAAGATTAAATTGACTGAGTGCTGTGACCTTGTGAATTAGATCAAGGTCACGCATGGTAGATGTCCATTTAGTCCTGATAGAGAACAATAAGTATGAAGAATATCAAAGCTCCAGCCCAAGTAGTTATGAGATATCTTCCCAAAAATGTTTTCAAAAAAAATACATTGTGACCTTGAGTATGTTGAGCTCACTCAAATGCAATTCCATTTAGTTCTTAGAGAAGAAATAAATCCCCAGGAGTTGCCAAATTATGTGTTCACAGAAAATTTCCCTATGACCATGCGGGAGACGACAACAACTATGAGCTATGGGTTCATTCTACCTAACTAGCCGGCAGAGGAGTTGAGTAAACAGCAAACCAGCGCCCATCGAAAGGAATTATAGAATTGGGGTTCTAGATTGGTATCCCCTTGAGATCACAAGGGCACAACTTTTAAAATGTATTTCTATAGCCGTTACTATCAGCAGATATAACTTGGCATGTTGTACATGTATAAAGCAAAATTAACACACATATGCCATTTTTATAATTACTGTTTGACAATGTATTGCCAACAGATGCAAAGTCCTGTATTATAATGGCAAAATAAAAATAAAAGTATCAGCTTCACAGTATTAGTGTTGTTGCTTCTTGTCTTTCGTTAATAATATTTTTCGCAACATTGAATGTTTTAGATGATCCCAGCATGATTTTCAGAACACTAAGTCATACATGTTACTATATGGTTTATTTAAGACAGGAACTTTGTTTCAGTTGCGTGTATAAGCCTATAGCCTGCAGTGGTTGATAGGCGTTTCCCACGGAGCAGAAACGTAAACATTTTGACTATACCTTGCTCATTCTTCGGAAATCCGTTTAATGTTACAAATAATCACTAAATGGCGTAAACAGATAAACGCGAGAGTCAAGAAAAAAGTTCACAAGTTTATTCAAAGCAGTTATTTTTCTGTTTTACAAATTGAATGAATAAGCCAAACGTTTACAGTTTCAGCATTTAAGGATTAGCAAGAACAGTTAACAGTTGGCGTCCGGTTTTATGAACGCAGGACCACACGTCATCTCAGAAAAGAAACTCGTTTAGCTCCCTCAGCCACTGCAGTAAACAAACACGGTCGACAAATAAGGGCACCAGCATGGAGGTTTGGGCTACGTGGTTGGTATATAACCACGAAAATCATGCAAAATTTGCTGGAATAAAGTTATATAACACAAACATTCCTCATTCGCTATAATCTTATGGATATTTTACAACATTGACAACGTGGTGAGCTCTTATATTTGCTTTAACTTGATGGATTTTGAATCCCGAAGTTGGAGGATCATTCGTGATGTGAGAAAGGTTCATCCCAAATTCAACCTTGTTCGCAAAGTCGGCAACTCGTAAGGGTCAGTAAACAGGTTCCTGGTCTGTACACCCGCAAATAACGCGCCCTATGACCCTCTGAAAATAAAGCTGATTTAAATGTGCAGAAAATATGGTACATATGCAAACAATTGTTGGCATGTTATGGCTCTTGCGATTTTACATGTGGCAATGCCAATGCCCTTTGTGTGAGCCATTTAAATGTACAGAGAAAAGGGTCAGTAAACAGGTTCCTGGTCTGTACACCCGCAAATAACGCGCCCTATGACCCTCTGAAAATAAAGCTGATTTAAATGTGCAGAAAATATGGTACATATGCAAACAATTGTTGGCATGTTATGGCTCTTGCAATTTTACATGTGGCAATGCCAATGCCCTTTGTGTGAGCCATTTAAATGTACAGAGAAAAGGGTCAGTAAACAGGTTCCTGGTCTGTACACCCGCAAATAACGCGCCCTATGACCCTCTGAAAATAAAGCTGGTTTAAAAGTGCGGAAAATATGGTACATACGCAAACAATTGTTGGCATGTTATGGCTCTTGCAATTTTACATGTGGCAATGCCAATGCCCTTTGTGTGAGCCATTTAAATGTACAGAGAAAAGGGGCGTCTGAAATGGTTCTCTGTAGCTGCGACTATTGTCCAAAGCGACTTATACATGGAAAAAATTTAAAATTAATAATCAGGCAGCCGCTACTTATTTAACAGTGTAAATTTGGTCGGCAAGAAACGGTACCAGGAATCATTGTGCGCTGTGAAGAGGTCATTCTTGTTATACAGAGATAGACCGCATTTGGTGATCCATTTCTGCTTTTGCTAAAAGCATTCCATATGCAAGTATACGGCTGCTGATGAAGCTATAAAATCAATGTTATTTGCTTGCTGCAAATACATATTTTATTGTCTCGAGTAGCACGTATTGACTTCGGAATTCTATCTTGTATCCCTAAGTAATAGGCCTTCCATAATATAGCTATATAGCTTTATTTTCTGAAAAAAAAGCCAAGTGCATTATATGAAATATAATACTCGACTACACACCATCACGAGTACTGGACTAAAGCATATACATACATATATATATATATATATATATATATATATATATATATATATATATATGGTGTTATAAAAAAAGGGATAAAATGAGTGGTTGTCCATAACTGATGCCGCTCTTATAGCACTATTTTCTGGAAAAAAAAAAAAAAAACAAGTCCATTATATGAAATATAATACTCCACTACATACCATCAGGAATACTGGACTCAATCATATATATATATATATATATATATATATATGGTGTTATAAAAAAAAAAAGAGATAAAATGAGTGAATGTCCATAACTGAAGCCGCTCTTATAAAGTACCCTGCAGAGTAGCAATCCGTTTTACAACGGCACCATCTATGCAATAAGGACCATTTGATTTCATAGTATTGGACTCAAAATTGATATATTGTCATATAGATCACAGATTTCGCGATATGCTTTCCTTTAATTTCATCCTTCCTTACTGACCTTTTTTTTAAACTTTTTGTCATGGACGGAGGTGTCGATCGACAACCTCGCTCGGCACATCCCTGGCTACGGTCCTGACACGCAATCCTGCAAGGCACGACTTTGTAAGTGTGTTCATACTTTCATACAACAGTTGCAAGCCTGGTGATCTGATATCTTAGCTAGCTTATCGATCACACTTGATCGTGATTGGTGTTTTCGTTGCTGAGACGTATGTTTACCTTTACATATGAGGTTTGAAGTTCTAAATGTATCGGGTGATGCAAGGCTTCCAGGACTTTAATTGCACAATCCTATTAACTATAATGTCTGTGTACCAACACAAATTTTCCAAATTTATTTCTTTCTTTCTTCCTTTCTTTCCTTCCTTCCTTCCTCCCTTCCTTTCTTCTTTCCCTCCTCCATTCATGCCCTTCTTTCAAACCATCTTTTCTAGTTTTCTGATTGCAAATTTCGGTCTTTTTCAAAGAATAAGCTCCTTTTATTTTCTGTTACTGTGTAAGCTTTCACTGCACACATTTGTTCGAGTGACGTTCGGATCCTGTTGAGGACGTTGACCTGTGTGGAGGAGATCGAACTTTTTCAAAGTGAACGCGTGATTGTTATATTTGAACCATGAAGCTGTGTGCAATATCAAGAAATGCTGATTACGGAAGGAATCGATTTCCCGGTCTTCGTCTCGTACTCTTAGTATGTGATATCAATAAGATTCTGTTTTCCAAATGTGCCGGTACGTTTTTCTAGCTGCTAAAGCTAAATACATAAACCAAAATGAAATTGAAAAAAACAAGCATACTAATATTTATTGATATACATATACTAAAGATCGGGATTGTACCAGCATATTTCCTTCTTGTTGTCTTTTATGCACTATGATCTAGACTATTGTTCCCGCATTCCTATTCCGCTATGGATATAATCATCCACAAAAACATGACCTGCATTGATAAGACAATTTCAGGAAAACTGTACACTTACCAATCTTATACTGACAGACACTTTATCTATATGATATAAACCATTGGGATAACCTTTTTAAATTAGCTGTCATAGTAATGAAAGGAAAAGTAGTAGACCCTAACCCTCCAAATCACAAATTATATATATATATATAGGTATAACTATCATATCGATCAGATGTTTACTACTTATACTTTGACACTCTTCCATCCCATATGAAAATACATATTTCTCACAGGGATCCTTCAGTGTTGCCTCCTTTGCAGCCGTGACTGGGCTATTGTTTTCTTTTCGCCCAGCCGTCTGCCGTCCTTTGATAGGGTCACTTGCCGACCGTACGGTGATGCACGCAGAAAATAGGGGAGAACAAGAACAGAAGCTTCTGCTGTTCTCCTGTTAAGGGCATTTCAGTAATTCAGGGCTAAGAAGAGAAAAATAGATGAGATGGAAGAAACCATGGTTAGCCTAATCAGCTCGTGCTGCCATGTTTTCCAGGACCAGAGCCGCAGCAAAGGGTCCACCACACACTCTGTCATGAACAAATTCTGTGTAATTTGCCAGGTGGTTCATAATCTTCTGGACTTTTCACCATATTCACCCACTCCCGTCGTTTCTGTGTTCTTTGGAGGAAAACCGTGGAAAGCTACCCCTTGCATCCAGGGATATTTATCCAATTTACCCAGTTTTCTTGTGTCTGGCTTACAGTCAGGAACTTTGCAATTGTAGACTGTCATTGTAGCTTGTAAATACTTCCGTCGTACGTTGGAAAATAACGATCAACTTGAGGATGTCATTTGTCAGTACTTTAACTATGGCGCAATATGGTTGCTGTATTGAAACGACCTAACCTGCCGCAAGGTGCACCGGGAAATGGCCATGGTGCTTTAGCGGCTACCGACGGTACTAGCTAATTTGTACCATAGCTATTGTGTATTCCCTTTACTTTTAATTGTAAATTACAGCTTAATAGCTTTAAAACCACTCGCTACATAAAGAGCAAAATTTGTGTGGTAAAATTATGTACACAGCTGAAATGTAAACATAAATTTTATTCCTGCAGGTTTAAAAATAGTCTCTCTCATGAGGGACTCCTACTGTGAAAAATAGTCTTTTAATTTGAGGTTAATTAAACAGGCAATCCAATGGGATCGCATTTTAAAATTAACACACCGCTACTTGGTTTTTATGCCCATTTACTCGCAGAGTTTATTGTGCATGAGCATATGGGCCAAGACACTATCACTGGAAGAATTGTTGACTACGGTTACTCCCAACACAGGTCGCATTTACCAATAGTGGGCGTGTCCCCTCCGAGACACAGGAGGAAGACGAACTTGTTGACACGCTCCGTTATCTAATAAGCCATGACAACTTTATCAAACTATGGGCTGAGGAGCACGCCCTTGCAGTTTTATTGACAAGATATATTTAATGATCTCTTGTACTTCTATGGCATCCTCACAGCTCCGGGCCTTCCCCGGCGGGCTGCGCAGCCAGCTCCGGCGAGGGCTTGTCGCTGTGGGGATATATATCTTTGTCTACGAAGCATGATGTATCATCTTGTATTTTCATTGCATCCTCGCAGCTCCAGGCCTTCCCCGGCGCGCTGTGCAGCGCTCGCGCTGCGCAGCTAGCTCCGGCGAGGGCTTGACGCTGCGAGGATATATATTTTTGTCTACGAAGTTTGATATCTATTATCTTATATTTCCATGGCATCCTCGCAGCGGATGGCCTTCCGCTGCGTAGCTAGCTCCGCCGAGGGCTTGACGTTGCGAGGATATATATATATATATATATATATATATATATATATATATATATATATATATATATATATATATATATATATATATATATATATATATATATATATATATATATATATATATATATATATATATATACATATACATATATATCTTTGTCTACGAAGCATGACTGTATCATCTAACATTGTGCCGGCTGTAGAAATGAGATATTGTATGATATTTTATTGGGTACTTTGCAATGTGGCTGTTAATTATCAATTATACTCTGTGTCATTTTATGAGCACTGAGGCTCTATATGATCTTATGTGTGTATTTGGATTTTCCCCAGCATTGGGGGTTAGTAAATAATAATAATAATAATAATAATAATAATAATAATAATAATAATAATAATAATAATAATAATAATAATAATAATAATTATTATTATTATTATTATTATTATTATTATTATTATTATTATTATTATTATTATTATTATTATTATTATTATTATTATTGGCACACTGAGCTTGTCGACCTCATTGCTTTGGTCAACTTAATTGCTTCAGTTGCGTAACAGAAACAAATATCCCACAATAAACGGCAGGCTCCGTCGCGCGCAAACATAAAAACTATAGCGAGTTTCGGGGGCTGCCAGGGAGGCACCCTTCAGTGTAAAATTGTTCTGCCAGGAGTCCCCGGAAAAATAAAAAAAGTACATTAAAGTACTATATACACACATACACCTGACAAAAAATATAAAAGAAACTAGAAACAAAAGGTCTTTCGTGGTCAAATCTATCATTCACCAACACATGTTTACTGTTCAAGAGTTGTCAATCTTCCATCCAATATCTCTCCTGCACTTGGACTTTAAATTTGCCAGTGACGTATCCTGCCTGGTGTCAGTCTGCTAGGAATAGGAGATATGCATACTTTTTTTTTTTTTCAAGTTCAAGTTCTTTATTCGCCCGTGACCTCTACCCGAGGTATAGGGCCATAAATCTAATACAAATAATAATATTGACAATTAGCGATGGAGTGCATACAAGAAAAACACAAATAATATCAAAAATAAATATGGAGGTTCTATAATAATTTAAAACCTTCAATAAGAAATTTACAGACCTTGTTTAGTTGTGTTACATCAGAAGTTGAGAAAATTTTAATACATTTGCAGGCTTGTAAAAATGCTCTGGAATGAATTTTTTCTGATTACAGTTAAAGTAGGACATTCAAGTAAAAAATGATACTCGTCACCAAACTGATTATTATTATTACATAAGGTACAATACCTCTGATTTCTAGGAATATTAATGTATCGCCCGGTCTCAACTGGTAATTTGTGATTCAATGTTCTAAATTTACACATAAACTTCCTATATTTTGGTAATAATTGAACAAGGTAAGACTCAAAACCAAAATCATGTTTATATAACCTATAATTAAAACATTTATCTGTATCAAAAATTTCAGTTTTCCATTCTTGTCTATACTGATCTGTTAATCTTAATTTTACAGCTTTGCATAACCACTTGTTATTCACACTTCCTGGTTGATCCCATATATTACTCATACCACAATGATTTAATATTTGGTGTACAAATTTTAACCAAGGATTTTTTCTATCATTACTTTTATTATATTGCATTAAAAGTGCTTTATATGAACATGAGGATAATTTAGACTCTTTACCAATATTCAATTTATGCCAAAAACCAATCACTCTACTTTTAACAATACATGAAACAGGAAATCTACCGAGCTCTCCATGAAGTACACATGTTGGGGTTGACTCTTTTAATCCCAATAATAATTTACAAAATTTACGTTGGAGTTTCTCAGCTAAATCGAGTTTTTCCACTCCCCACACTTCCCAACCATATAACATTATTGGCAAAACAATCACATCAAATAGCTCTGACTGAATATGTATAGGAAAGTTCAAATATCGAGCTTTTTTAAACAAAGCAAACATTGCCTTTGATGCTTGGTCATAGAGATATTTCTTACATTTAACAAAACTACCATTATAATTCAAGACTACACCTAGATATTTAAACTCAAGGGAAACTTTTACTCTTTTTCCTAAATAATAAAAATCAAAATTTTCAACAACAGGTTTTCTCTTACTAAAAATTACAACTTCAGTTTTTTCAACATTCACCTCAAGTTTCCATTTTTCACAATATGTTTGTAAAGCATCAAGAGCATTTTGTAAACCTTCATGACTATTACACAGAATAACGGTATCATCTGCATACATGAGCAGGAAAATAGACAAATAGTTCATAGCTGCAAAATCATCATGAAAATTAAGAGGAGTTACATCATTACCAGCTGGAAAATCTTGTAAGTCATTTACATAAATTGAAAAGAGAAACGGGGACAAATTTTCCCCCTGTCTTACTCCACGTAAAGACATAAAATATTCAGACTTATTACCATGAAAAAAAGCACAAGATTTAATGTTCTGATACATGTTATAAATCAATTGCATCAGTTTACCGGTTAATCCGGAGTTAAGTAATTTAATCCAAAGGTCACTTCTAGACATTGTATCAAATGCAGTTCTGTAATCTATGAAAGCACAGAATAACTTCTTTGACTTTGACAAAAACATATCAATTATGTTTTTGATTAAAAATACCATGTCCATAGAGGAGTAAGCTTTACGGAAACCTGCTTGGTTTTCCAAAATTACAGAATGACGATCAGAGAAATTGGCCAATCTTTTGTTAATTAAAGCAGTGAACATCTTTCCGAAACAACTTAAAATAGTTATTCCGCGATAATTGGACGGCTTTGTATCATCACCTTTGTTTTTATAAATGGGGACAATCCAACCAATCAACCAACTATTAGGTACAATACCAGAATTCAAAATTTTGTTAAATAATTTTGCATAAATAGGTAAAAGTAAATCACTAGTATGTTTAATATATTCATTTAAAATATTGACAGGACCTGCAGCTTTATTATTTTTAAACCCATAATAATATTTTTCACTTCTTCTTCAGTTACTTCTGAGTCTAATTCCATACAACCTTCACTGAATAAAGAGTGTTCAGCATCACGATTTGTATTAGTACTACTATTATCATTAGAAGTATCGACGGATGATAACTGCTTAAAATGTTCATAACAACTAATTTCCCGCCACAACTGCACACCTGATTGCCTAGTCTCGCCTGGCGGGATATGGCGAGGTACTTGTTGGGACAAGCGAGATATTACTAATATTTTGGAAATAAAGAATATTTATCAAAGCAGATGGATTTTTTTTCTTTTTATTTGGCTAGGGAAGTACTAGATGAATACCAGTTTGGCATTTGTAAACTTAAATTTCTAAAAAAACGCTAATTTTTCTGAGAAATGAACATATGGCCCTGTCTGTGACAGTGATGTGACCCACACGTCCCACGTGATCGACTGGCGTCAAACCCGTGCTTTGTAGCGGGAAATTAATATGCATACGGCGTATTCCAGCTAAGGCTAGCATCAAACTGAAAAGTGCGTTTACCAAAGCTCGTTTTAACTTTTGGAAGGACCAAACCATAAGTATTGGCTGCTCGACCAGATTAGACATGGCTCTGATCACTGAAATATAAAATTTTCATAGAGATAAGAAGGAGATTTATTCAGAAAAAAAAATGAAATAACATGCAGCACTTATTATATTTTCATCTAGTCTGCAATCTGGGCCACGCAACTGAATCCAAGACGTGTTGTTGGTATTAACCGTGGAACGCCTACCACCAACCTTTCTGCTCTTTTGTAGAGTTTGAACAAAGTATCACGTTTCGTTTTTGTAGTGTTGAACCATACTGACGAACAGTAGTCAAGGTAGGGAACGACTAGTGCATTGAACACACCTTTTCTTTCATAGAATGGGTGACCTCGGCAACAATTTTTATAAAGTGAGCAGAAAAAAAATAATTGGCATGCTGTCAAGCCAACCTCAGTTTACTTAGAAAAATGTACCTGCTCCATGATTTTACCATCTATGCTGAGATTTACTGGCTCGGCATATCGCAACCTGCATCTGCTCCCAAATAATTGACATTAAGTTTTGTCGGTATTCAATGCCAAACGAGTTGCCACTAATCACTTTGACACAATGTGTAGGTTATGGGTAAGAAAGGTTTTTATTTGCCAGACCTCCTGATAACTATACTACAATGCCGTATGCATAAAGCACTCGTGTGCACTTCGTCGGGAGATCGGGCAGGTCACTTGTAAAAAGTTTAAAGAGAAGTGGGCCCAAGATAGCCTTGCGAGACACCACTGCATATTGGTGGGGTGGGAGAGAGACAAGCATTTACACAAACCGTTTGGTTTCGACCTGAAAGATAAGAATGGAATCATTTGTGCTCTGGTCCCTCGATATCACAACAAAGAGCCTTTTCACAGGTATAACATCATCAAATGTATCAGTAGCCTTTTTTAAGTCTAAAAAATCACTCCAGCATAGTTTTCTCTGTCCAGTTGGTGAAGGTTAGTGTCGGTTTGTGGAGAAGCCGGATTGTGATCGAGTAAGGAGTTGATGATTTTGAATCTTGAAGGATACGATAAAGCTGATCACGAAAAGGTCGCTCAAATCATTTGGATACAAGGGGCAGAATCATGATAGGCCTATAATTGTTTCGTGACACCTCTGCTTGCACTTTTTATGAAGTGGAACCACTTTTGCCTGCTGTCAGTCAGTTGGTACGTGTGGCATATTTGAGAGAGAAAAATGCACAGGTATGTAAGAGGAGGCGTTATGTGGGGAGCTGCGACCTGTAACTCATTCCACCCTGATACAAGACTGAGTCAATAACTTTCCTTAGCGTGCTCTGGGCGCAATGATCCCAGAGCGCGCCAAGGAAAGCTGTTGACCATGGGCATATAAGTTGGAATTATCATCCATACAAGTTTTATCCAAACATTTTGAAAAATAATCCCTAAATTAGTAAAATACCATTACCAGCCGACATTTAGATATTAGCGGCAAAAAGCGGCATTAGGGTGGAGTGAGTTATTAATCTAAATTTGGTCTTATCCAAAAAAGTCAGTGGCTTCAGCGATCGGCATCACAGATAATTTTCTTTGGACCAAGGTTGGTGCCAAAGGTTGCAGCATAAAACTTTCATGTGTTCCCTTCCCCAGTGGGGAAGAGATGGTCATCTATATACCACTTGATTTTTTTTTCATACAACTTTATAACACTAGCAAAACCCGAGAGTGACCTATTGATTGTTTTCTGTTCTATTCATATTTACTGATTCCTTGAAACCACTTTGTCACCCAAGCATAATATTAAATACTTTCTACAAATCAGAAGCATTTGAATAACTTTTAAGCTATTTGGCTTGGATAAAAATCAGCCTTTAATTCTTCCCTGAAATTAGTCATATGTTTTCTTTTGGTTTTGTGTAAACACCATATTGTCGAATCACCCGTCTTCTCAGCCCTGTGTTTAAGATGACCACGTTCGTATGTTAGTGCATCATATTCATCAGTTACCCAAGGGGTTTTTGCACCTGGAACATTCATAGCTTTGAATGGCACATGCTGATCCGCAATATCAGTGAAAAGGCCTTTCCATGTGGCCCATTCATCTTCAGTGTCACTATGCGCTTCAATACATGACGCTTGAGACGTTACCCTACTAGTATGGCATACCATACTATTAGTCGGGCCCACATGCTTGTGTATGGTCATATGGGCACTCCCGATGCCAAACCGAGGCCCTGGTAAGAGCCCCTAAGACTAGATTGTTATAGCTATTTTCGACTTCTTCTCCAGAACCGTCACTCAGATTAACAGTCACACACACATCCCCATAATGAGTCTACACTTACTGTGAACATCCCCGGTATCAAAGTGTAGCCATACTGAGCCAGCCAATCAGTATCCGGAAAAATCCAATATGGCGGACACAGGCAACCTATGCATCTTTCATGCCCCAGTCTTTTATGTCTGTATATAATCCGTAATTTACCAAATGAAAGCATAAATTGTGAATGTCTGATGCTTTTTGAGAGTTGATATGTTCATTTCATCCACAAAATGTCCATAGAGTCAGCCCATAGGCCCAATGAAAGGCAGCTCAAACATTCACTTTTAAGGGGCACCCCCTAAAAATTACACCGTGTCCTACTTTCAAATTAGCTAAACTTGCTGGAGTCTTTCTTTGAAACCCTAATCCCTTAAAGATTTAGAGACCTAGATACCTACTGTGCCCATAAATAACATCCCCTTTGCACTCAGCCCACTTGTTAGCTTGATGAGCAAGGGAGTCTCAGATGACCTCATTTTCCCATATTTCTAAAGAGGGTGGTCACTTTCTGGGGACATACACCCCTTATAGATCTTGATATTCCAATTAAAGAAATTCGAGTTTAACCTACCCCCCTCCCCAACAGAAAATCTTAAAATTGAACTCTCCCTCATTCATCGTCTTCCAGGCCTATCCCCCTGGGTCCCATGGCCCAATGGTGCATATTTGTGGTCAGTAATTACATCCAGATGTGTAACTGACTCCCCAGTGACAGTCATGTTTCCATCCTGAATGAAAATCACACTGCAGACAGGCTCCCATGGGTCAGATTTAGCCTGACCATGTGTTAGGGCCCAACTTTTTTGCTGTAATCTTTACCTGTTAATGTCTGTAATCCTCAAAATTATATATCATCAACTCTGACCCTTAGATGAGAGCAATACAAGCAAAGAAATAATTGGTTTGCTGCAGAAATTAACAATAAAATATGTGATATAAAAGTTGAAGGGGGGACGGTCACATGACCCAAATCGGGCAATCTGATTGGCTTACATGGGCAATTGGTTTTAAATGTCATGGATACTGGTAAACAGATGCCATCGTGCTGATGGTTCTTCATGGAATTTATGTGAGTGTTTTTATAATTTAATTAAGAAAACATTGTTTTGCTGGCTACAAAGCATCATGACATAATTCACCACATACCAACAGAGAAAAAGCACCAAAAAGGTGTTGTCAGGTAAATCACCTTACAAAAGCAAAAAAACAAAAAAAAAAACAAAAAAAAAAAGAAAAGAAGAAAAAAAAAAAGAAAAAAAGAAAAAAATCCTTGCATGTCTGTACATCTGTAGTTGTCCAAGCTTCCCTTGATTACACTATAACTGAATTAACCAAGCTATACCCCACCCCATACAAATACATTGGTTCCCTGCCTTGAGAGACCACCTTCTTTGAAAGACCACATTTTCAATATACTTTGCTCAGTACTTTTCTAGTTATTTTCACTTCCTATTAGAGACCACCTGTCTTGAGACACCACAATTGGTCAACCCTAGGGGTGGTCTTACAAGAGAGGTCTCAAATGTGTTTCATTTCAATTTAGCGGCAAGCGAAATGTGATATTCAGTAGTTTTCTGTATATCTCATTTCAGTGTTAAACTAAACAAATACTTCAGTGGTTGCAGTTCATCCGTTTGCCCACACAACACTTGCCTCCTCACGCTTGAGACGTTACCCTACTAGTATGTTAATTAATTGGCATACCATACTATTAGTCGGGCCCACATGCTTGTGTATGGTCACATGGGCACTCCCGATGCCAAACCGAGGCCCTGGTAAGAGCCCCTAAGACTAGATTGACCCAGAAACACGCATGTGTGCCTGACTGCATGGTATATGTTCCCAGTCATTAACAAATACCGATTCATCATATGTTTTTTATAGGTCTTGTGTGATAATACTAGTTTCAGGCTTTTGTCTCTGTGCTTTTCTTTTCAATACACTAATCTGTGATCACTGAGGTCAAAAGACGAAACACCTTTTTCAACAATAAATTCAGATTTAAGACAATGTGTGTGTGTGCGTGTGCGCGCGCGCGCGTGTGTGTGTGTGTGCTCTCAGTGACACGGGTGGGTTTAACAGTTGTTTCAATTGAAATATATTGCATTTTCCCCACCTTTTGAGCTAGATCCGTTTTCTGTTTTGGAAAGAGATCTATATTAAAATCACCCAACACAAAAAATTCTTTACTTTTTTCATCGCTGAGGCAATATTTAATTCAAGGCGATGCATGTTGAATGATGGGGTCGGTATAAAAATTCCCAATTAATAAAGACCTGGTTTTTAGTTGGGCAATCTATGTCCACAAGCATTTGATGTCATCCTACTCGAGTGAGTCCATTTAACATGATGTTTTAGATTCAGATACATAGCTCGCATACCGTCCCCGTTGCCGTTGCTGTTTCTGCTGAAAAGATCGGAGCCACCGATGTACAAATGATCCACTGACACCGTTTCATGTAATTTGGTTTGTGAGAATGTCAAACCATCGGCGGGAGGGGGGGGGGGGGGTCTTGACCAGCTTTGCGAATGTCCTCAATTTTATTGATCTGTCCATTTACATTTAAATGGGTAATTTTTATCACCCGCTTGTCGCAGTGACTGAAATCTCCCGCTGTAGTACGTCAAGTCAGGTTCGCATGCTGTGGAAGGCAGAACTCCTGAATAACTGTTTGCCGAATTATCTCGCTTCCCAAAGTATGCATGGGGATGCTTATTCCCGAGGAACTTTTCTGAACTCAGAACCGCGGCGAGGTAGAGGAACCAAGTGACAAAATATATTTCCGATAGGGATGAGGATACAGAAATTTTGAAGTATGTTCATACATTGTAAAATGTTGGTATGATGGAAACCCCATGGAACGTCCTTATCTCTCATTCCAAACGAAAGCTGAACCTCTGACACAAACATACCTCATGAAAAGGAGTTCCTCCAGGCCAAATTGTGTGTAGGGAAATAAGGATAGCCCAGGCTACTGACCAAGTGTTGAGTGGCCATAAGTGTATCAAACGTATTCCAGGCTTTCCCTTACTTCTTCATTGCAAATTTCAAAGTCAATATATTCTGATTTAAAGTAGTGACACCAGATAAGTATTTTTGTAAACCAACCTTTCATTCAAGTACCAGCATGTCAGATTAACATCCCCATCAGTGTCAAAATGTCCGAAAAGTCAAAATAAAAAGGAAGGAGGGAAGAAAGAAAAGGGGAGAGGGAAAGGAAGTGTGAACGAACGAGGGAAAGAATGAGTTATGCGGTACCATATTTTTTTATTTACTTTCTCTTTGGATATTATCATTCCTTTTTTTAACATTTCTGTCGCCTTTTTCAAAGATAGGTCTGTAAATAAAGCTGTATTACTGATAGCACTGGATAGGATACTCTGGAAAAACAAACACTGGAAGGATTTTTCATGGTCTTATATGTGGCGTGCATTTTGCACAAAGCCGGACTATGACATTACGGACAACGCACATATAAAGTGAGGTTTAAAACTGCGGGTCGACAGTAAAGTTAAAACTAGGTGGCACATTATACCAAAATCTGTTATAATGATCTGTCCCCTTTTCTTTTCCTCCCTCTTCTATTCACCATTAATTACTTATCATCAAGTGTTATCGATACTGAACTTATCTTACCACGCTCCGCTGGGACCGTAATATTGCATCGATATAAAAATAATTCCTATGACAACAGGCGTCCCATAGGAATAACTCCATAGTCTCCAGTCTCTGCGTCCAAAATTTACTTTTCGCTCTTTCACCAGCATGGCAACAGCTACAATAGCAGTCAAGTTTATAATAAGTGACTGGGCTGTCATGAAGGTTTGCAAAATAAAGGCAAACATGATGCAAAAAACACCCGGGGGATGCTGTCTTTGGGAAACAATATATAAATGACTGCAGTTGTTGTTGATACTAAATCCAAGGTCACATATTGCAAGGTATAAAGCCAATCGTTCTCCAATGTTACGTTGTTTCTGCTTTTTGTGCTTTCGTCCTGTTCGTAAAAAGAATATCACAACTCCAGAACTAAAAATGACGCTTATGGTACACGATACTATCGATGAAATATGCAAAATGTAGAACCCTCTGGTTCCAAGATATAATACACGAATATGCTCGCTCGCGTTGCTCATGTTTTCCGGAGTTCGAATTATGAAGTATGTACGTGATTGTAAAATCCAAATTGCGAAACAGGATATAAGAGTTTCCAAGTATACACCAATAAATTATCTCGTACGCAATTACACTGCCGTTTATGTTTTTGCCGTTTCCTTATGTATGAAGATAAATGTTGCACTGTTTATTTTACAATGCACACAAAGGAACCATTGAGATTAGGGTATAGATACATGAATATTAATCATCCACATATATACGCATTTATGTGAATGCAAATGCATAACTAGAACAGAAAACTTGCTTCCGAACAAACCAGTGTGCATATAAAAGAAAGGTTTTTTTGTTTTGTTTTTTTTTGTCTTGTAGATTCACATCAAAATTTGGACAGCCACCTAACGTTAAGAAGACTATAGCAAAATAAGGTTCTTGGCATTGAAAAATCCGATGATTACAAATGAGAATCCAGACTAAAGTAAGGAATGTTGAAAAAAAAAATACAATTTTCAAGTCGGCAAGCAAACAAGCTTAGGTTCACGTAGCAAGGGACTGTACCTAACTGTGGTACACTATTTACATTACAACTCTAATGCAGTTGGGGACCACTGCTGATTGCAAGGCATGGACCAATGACAATGTGATTTAATGGCATTAATTGTAGTTTCTCTTTCGAAGCTTCCAAGAAAAAACTCCAGACAATATTTTTCTTCAAAAAAAAAAAGGTTTAGGAAAGAAAGAAGGAAATAAAAAAATTCTTGGAAATTTTCGGAAAAAGTAATAAAACAGTCAGAAGTGCACTTACGTCCAGTCACAAATAGGCACACGTTATACTCACAGAAAAATAAAATTCTCAGCTTAAGTGTGCATGACATATTCTTTGCTGTGTCTCATCTACCGAAACTCCGCCAGCTTTGTAATTGCGCATGGTTTGTTAAGCACTCCACCAAACTTTGATACTAACTTATAGCTTTGGATTTTGCTCCATAGGCAGGTGGAAAAAGTCAACCGAGATATGATTTTAGCCCTGTATTGTTGGTTTAGGCGTGTTTAAGTCTATAGCCATTTAATATGTACAATGTATACCTATGTATCATGGGATACTTGCAGGAGACAGGGATGATTTCACTGTACATAATTTTCTTGGTTTACAACGTCAACGTTATCGAAAACATTTTTGTTCAAATTTTGTTCTTCAAAACCACACAGTCTGTAGTGATCCGAGTAATTTTTACATAACAAATAATAATAATAAAGTACCATGCATGTTTTAAGACGTTTATACCACTCGGTATTGTTAGCGTAAATTGTGAGCCATTACGAACAGTTGCTATTACTGCACACAAGGCACCAAGTGTTAGCGAAAGGTGATTGTCAAGCAACTAAAGTTTGTGTTTGTGAAGAAATTCACGGGTTTTATTCCAAAAGACCCATATGATCACGAGTGGTTCCCGATGCCACACTTATATCTTTCACCTTGATCAGTGATTTTATGATATTAGAGAAATGCGTGTCCTTGGGTTCTCCAATTTACGAACACATAATGACGCCACAACAATACAGGCTTTGTAATATATGGGTCTCCAACTGTGTAATAATATAACAAGATACTAGTGTCTGGACCCCCCCCCCCCCCAAAAAAAAAAGAAGAAGAAGAAGAAGAGGAAGAAGAAGAAGAAGAAGAAGAAGAAGAAGAAGAAGAAGAAGAAGAAGAAGAAGAAGAAGAAGAAGAATGGTAAGCAATGACACGCATGATGTACTATTAACCTGCCTTGCCCATAGATATCCCAAAATCCATTTTAATGACCCAACTTTTACAAGTAATATATTTACTTGAGAACACGAGTTTTATGTAATATACAATGATATATGTGCTTCCCGACTGCGTAATAATATCACGCGTTACTGTAATATAGAAGAAAAATTAGATGCAGGGGAGTATGTTAACGATTGACATACAGGGTGTACTGTCAACTACCCTTGTCCATCTATGTCTTAAGTGTATCTTTGTATAAATGCATTTTTATAGCTGCACAAATATGAGAGATTTGAAGCATTGAGACGGTATTGGTTCACAGGACAGCATTTATTGTGCCTTGAAAATTTCAACACACACACACACAAATATATATATATATATATATATATATATATATATATATATATATATATATATATATATATATATATATATATATATATATATATATATATATATATATATATATATATATATATATATATATATATATATATATATATATATATATATATATATATATAGTCATTGTACATCCGAAAGTGCCATCTTGTCATGTCAGGACAACTGGTACAATTACAAAGATCATTACTTTACTGATATATGCTTGCAACCTTAAAATTAGTGTTGTGATCCTGTAAATATTTTTCCCTGATGGCTAGCACATAATTTAGTCCATTCATTTCAATGACAGTAAAACTGGTAAAATTACAAAGATCATTACTTCACTGATATGTGCTTGCAAGATTAAAATTAGTGTAATGAACCTGTAAATATTTTTCGTTGATGGCTAACACATAATTTAGTCAATTCATTTCAATGACAGTTAATTCTCCGTAAGTCACAACATTGATTGGCACAGCTATTAATAGCCTGGAAAGTGGAGATTGCTTTACCATATTGTTTATTTAATTTGAATGTAATGGAAATTGCGTTACCATAAATTGAATATCAGTAAACCTTGAGCACATTCTACATTGACACTAAATTTACAAATTAAGTGTTCACGGAAATTAAGAGTTTAATTTATACAATCCTTAAAACAGCATAGTGGGTTTTAATCTGGTTGCGCTTGCCTTCAGAAACAAACACAGGCTTGCAATACGAATCCTCTAGTTTGGGGAATTAAATCAAGGCATGTTTATGTAATGCGTGTGATTTTTACAACATACATTTTGAATTTTTGTTCATATATATCTTATTATCTTTGATATTTAATTTTTAACCGGCAAAGTTTACTAGGTAGGTCAGGAAACCGAGGACAAATTAGCCAAACTTCAGCTCTGACGAACTGTTAAATACTTGAATCTTTATCTTTATTATTACTGATAGCAGTTCGGCATAAGTAGTTCTATTTTAGTCGCAGTTGGCAATGAAAGACTTAAAGCAAGCGTTGTGATGATCTGCACTGTAATAATAATTTGCCATTAAACTCGTCATAAATGACGTTTTGTTCAACTGCAAGCATGTTTATAGTTCCGCGGCACCTAAAAATGCTCAAAGTTATTGGCCCTTCTAGAACAAAAACAAAAACAAAACAAAACAAAAAATCCTGGAGCTTCTGTTCTTTCCAGTGTCAGGGATAGGTGATGCGGTACATAGAAACAATAAAAAGACAGTGATACCTCTAACGTAATGTCATCGCTTTATCTAATAACATGGACAAAACATGTAAGAAAATCACCCAATGCAAAATACACAAGAAATGAAGCAATGAACAAGGAAGACAGATTCTGCAGCACAGCATTTCGAATCCGTGAAACTAGCAATAGTAAATTGATAGGCAAGTAAAACAGAAAAATAAGGGTCCCACACGATACTTTATTTTTCATAGCGGTTTTATGGGGTTGTTTTCATGACATATGGTGTTGTTTCTTGTAACCATTGGGAGCCATTATCAGATCATTTTGTACATTATTGTGAAAACAAATATTCAATATATTTAATTCAATTCAAAAGCAACTGTGCGGTCTAATATCGTACTTTGAACTTGATAGAGTGTGGCCTTTACACAATGCTGTGATCGCAATTTGGTCCTTAATTCGAGGCCTATGCATAAAGTTTGAGGAAATACAGTATATGCAGATATACAAGCACGATGCATTGTCTTGTATGTACTTCTTAGCACTACGATACACTGTTAATCTATGGTCGCCATAACTGTAGTTACAAAGTACTAGTATAATTTTATTGACATAAAAGAGTCTCATAAGACTCATTTGTCATATAACACATACAGTCACGTACATGTAAGTACACTATCATCCACAATATGAACAAATGACAAAAAAGAAATACTTTGACTGAGATTGCACCCGGAAGCTCAACGTACAGGCAATCCCTGTTTACAAAAATATTTGTGCAGGTATTGTCCAAGGGCAAAAGTAGAATTTTCTGATGCTTCGTGCTTATTAACCTGTGAAACTGTTCATAATCAATAAAAGTATCAGAGCCAACACAACACTTTCTGACATTTTACAAAATATGTCTTTTATGGTCATGTTGCGTACATTCAAAGTGTTTTTTCGGTCTCAATGCAACCATACATACTATTCAGGCATTTTTCTTTTGTTCAATGGTGTTACAGGTCGGGTGTGGCGGCTTGTTTGAATTCTTAAATCATGTAAGCTTAGTCTGAACCTTGCTATTGCATGCATTTTTTGCTGTACTAGGCAGCGTGAAAATATATGGCACCATGCAGAATTCAGAGTTGAAAACTTTAAATGTTCTTACTTTTGATTCGGGACTCAGTGCCGCAAGTTTTGAATTTTTTCCTCGACGTCCTGACTGAATAATTTATCCTTAAGCGTCCGACGAGAAACACCACTTCACCCAATAGAAGTTGGTATTTCCACTTTGTAATTAGACCAGTATTCATCAGAATTTCAGTCACCACTGTACACCAGTTGTTTTGACCAAAGTTATGTATTTCTTGCAGCGTAGCAAAAACGCATTTCATAACCTTATTTTTAGGCACCTTCAAAATATGTAACCACTATGTGACCCTTCTGATTTTATGCTGCAAGTTAAGAGGGGAACGCCCAGTGTCTGTGTAAATACCGACAGATCGGCGTTTGGACCCAGGATACCCAACATGTATTTAAGTTATTTCAACTGAACCTTTTAGAAAACATCTCACTCTGTATTTTTAGTCCAACCTTCCCACCCACATTCTAATAGAGGAAGTATCTGACAGTCATGACAGTTGACCATCTCCTGTGGCCCACTTCCGCTCTTAAGTCGTTTCCTGCTTCGTTACGCTTGATGACTCACGGAGGGCGCAGAGCGCAGTAGTAGTAATAAACTTCATTTCTTTAACGAGGATTGGGCATTAGCCAGCGAGTGATACAAGGCCCTTTCTTCAAGTACATACAATGCCATTAAATACAATATAATATACAATAATCGACAATGGAAAAATAATAATGATAATAATAATAATAATGATAATAATAATAATAATAATAATAATAATAATAATAATAATAATAATAATAATAATTATAATTATAGTAATGATAATGATAATGATAATAATAATAATGATAATAATAATAAATAACTATAATAATAATAACTATTATTATTTATAATAATGATAATGATAATGATAATAATAATAATAATAACAAATAACAATAATAATAATAATAATAATAATAATAATTAGTAATAATAATAATAATAATAATAATAATAATAATAATAATAATAATAATAATAATAATAATAATAATAAAACAAAAGAAGAACATGAAAATATAGTGTAACAGAGCGTGCGCATTGGTTTACCTATTTAGAAGCCTGCAAAACAAGTAACTAGTTCGGTTTAACTACGCACATGACAATAATCATCTTCGTCTGACCCAGAATTAACATCCGCTTCGTTACAGAATCTTTTCGTTTGGAGAATCAATTTCATTGAAGCATTCAATAATTTGCAGTTACACTCAAAAGACAGTTTATACTGACAGAACAAACAAAGCGACACTTTATCGTTATTTGATAAATTATTAAAATTCAAATTAATATTATTGGTTTCCAGAACTGAAGATATTCTAGCCAAGAAAATGTTTTTGGAAATTGTGTACAATAGACACTGTAAAAGAAAATGAAGTAGTTTCAGAATTATGTCCACAATGACATATTTGTGAGTCTACCAAGCGACGATTATATAAATGTGCTATTGAGGGGAAAAAATCCACTCTTGGTCTGGCAATAAGAATGTTTCATTTACCAGGCCCGTAACGTAGGTGGTCGAGCCTAGCAGGAAAGAGTCCTCGTTTAATTTACATTTTGAAGACGTTAAGAGACCTAGAGTCAGGAACGCTAAGTGGAAGAGAGTTCGAGATTGAAGTTGTAGAGACAATGAAGCTACGAGAGGAAGTATTAATCGGAGTTTTCGACCAAAGTCGATCATTTGTAGTGCGTAAATTACAGTTGTGACGACCTTTTTCAGGAGGTAAAGGATTGCTCAAGTGAGCCAGACATAAGCCTTTTGCCATTTTGAATTAAAGTACTAACTTAAAGTATTTTGTTCTGCCTGCTTAGCTAGGCCTCTCTGGACATTTTAAAACTTTAACACGACTTGATGTATTCATAGTTCCTGAAACAGCAAGTGCAGCTTGGTACTGAACTCACTCCAGCATATCACTACTTCTGGCTGAGCAGCTGTCTACAATCGGAGACGCATATTCCCACATTGGCAGAATATCTGAGGTGTAAATAGTTTCAAGAACACTACATGGAAGCGTCAACGTACATTTTCTTAATCTCCCAAGCCTTGCTGATGCTTTGTTACAAATTGTTGATAAAACATGTTTATCCCAAGACAAATTACGGCTTAGAATGACACCAAGGTGGTTATGCTCTTTTACGTTTTTAATGGCTAAATATCCTTGTATTCGGAACCAATATTTTTAAAGTGTTGGGTCAGATGTTTTAGATCCATACGTTATGTAGATTGTAACTAAAATGGTTAGATTTGCAAGCAAATCTGTCTGGGTGAGCTTGTTTTGAAACCCCCCTCCGATACTCTTTTGTGACATTATCAATCAGTGGGCATCAGGTAATATCGCTGAACAGTGGTAGTGAAGTAACCAAGCAACAGGTGTATTGTCAATCGATGCAATGCGATTGGCTAATGCAACTACCACTGATTTTTTCAGCCAATAGCTGAATAGGATTTTTTTTAATTTTTTATCCACAACTTTAATAATTTACAATGTATCAATAAATCCACACTAGGTGCACAATTTCAGCTGTGGGACTCTTGGCCTATAAAATTTCAATGTTGTAACGTGTATAATGGCTGAAAAAACTGTGTCACAAAACGTGACGAAAAGGTGTTAAGAAATAAAGAAAGAATAAAGAACTACAAAGAACAATATGTCTGGGTTGGCACCCACACATAATAATTTCTCGGTGCAACGCCTATCGGTGACCCCCCCCCCCCTCCCCGTTTGTACGATAGGCGACTGGTAATCCATTTCTTAACAGATTCTTGATTTCAAATCAGATCAAAGTATCTTGTGAAGGGGATAGTCTATTATTTTCCACTCCAAAGTACCTGACTCAGACATAAGGGCAGTACACTTAATACTTTAATTGTATTAAATCGGCCTCTTGGTACAACATACAAACCACGTGCATATATACTTACTTATTTATAGTGTATGGATGTTACAATATTTGTCTGAACAGGGCCTTGATGTATCACATGGATGCTGTATTGATGCACTAATGTTTGTCAGGACAGCATCTTGATCTGTAATATTTGTCATGCATTAATATTTCAGCAATTGTCTACGGGTCCAAAAGAGTATCCCGCAATGAAAAAAAAGGATTGTGTATTGACACTGTTTGCAAGAACAACACATTAATCATACTATGGTATTGTAAGATTTGTCAGCACAGCACATGATGTATAATATGGATCGTGAATGAATGAATGAACTTTGTTTCGCTGTACCCCATATATACATAGGCCTACAGTATAGGCGTTTTGCCGAAAACATGAAACAATACAGTAGCAAACAAACAACACCATATATACAATACAATTCAAAGCAGTATACAGTTCATGTAATATATCAAGGATCAAGCCACGAAGAACAAAAAAAAAGTGCAAGAATATTAAAGCGGTACACCAATTTTCATACAAGAAGCCAAAAACGAACTCGTGATGTATATTGTTTCAATATCTTGATTTTTCATATAAAACAGACATTTCCCCCAAATTATTAAAATCTGCAAATGCTTCAGTTGTTGAATCAAAACAATTTTTGCGTGTATCGGTAAATTTTGAAGAGGCTAAAATAAAATGAGATAATAATTTGATAATAATTTTTATCAGAAAAACTTCCCCTTTACAGCGGGGCACCAACAGAACGGGGGAAATTCCATGATGCGTCCAAAATATATACAAATAATCAGGCATCCTAACTATCAATACAAATAATTTTCGTTTGTTAAAATAAGTATAGTAACTATAAGTTATAATTTATGTCCTCCGCACCAAAACTATAGATAAACCACTCATTGGGACAAAACTCTAGAAAGCGTAAGGACATGTACATTATACATGTTCCATATACAATGCAGAACATATAGCTTCCAGCGTCATTATTAAAAAAAAATCAGGTATATGTATATACATTGGAGGAGGTCTATATACAAGAGGTACATGTAGAACGATCATACAATCTGTCATTCCGAGAAGTCATTCAGTGACTGTCTCCTGTAATGCCAAGTGATCAAATAATTCACCAATGTCCTGTCTCCAAGATCATATGCGTGCTCGCCAAGGAACCAACATACCTTATTTTTCAGCGAAGAGGCGGAAAAACGCTGCCATGCCTGTTTACAATTCTCATTCAGAGAGTTGAATTCCAAATTTCTATATGCCTGTAACCTGATATCATTTGGTGCTGGGCAGACAAATAGAAAATGTGATGAATCTTCTCTACTTTCTATACATAAAGGACATCTTCCGTCTGATAAACCACATCTCTCCAGATCTTCCCCGATACCCAGACAACCAGTGCGGGCCAAAAATTTTAATCGTGCACCGGCAAAGTTACTTTCATTAAACAGATAGCTTTCACCGAAAGAGGACCGTTTAAACATTTGATACCATCTTAAAGACCTTTTCAAGTCTATTTCCTGGAAAAAGTCTAATTTATATGCTTCTAACGATAATTTTAAAAAAGCGTCCCAGCTATTCTGGATTCCTTGATTCCAGGGCATGTCTATGGCTACTTTATTAAAGACCTTCTTAATTTCGTCAACATATGGCCAAATCTTTGCAGGTTTGTCATCATTTCTTTGCCAAAGAGTGTCAAAAATTTGCTTACATAGCCTTGTGTCTGGCATCTCAAATTTCATCCTGTGAAAGTATTTTATCCAAATGCGATCCATAATCAGTTTTTTTTTCTTTGGGGGGGGGGGGGGGAATCCTAGTTCACCAAGGGTAGCCACTGCTGCAGGTGAAGAGTTGACCTGAAGTATTGCTTTGGCTATGGTGTATTGAATGGACTTCAGAGAAGCCTTAAACTCTTTAGTATTGCATAACCACACTGCACCGCCATGAGTTAGTGACGGAAGAATAATACTTTTCCTTATGCTATTTCCGAAGCCAATACGGTTAACATTATCATGAGAAGACAATATACTGCATAAGTAGCCTCGTAAACGAGAACCTTTTGTTGCTACTATATCTTTCACATGAGCCGTGTCTGTGAGAGAATTCGAGATCAAAATGCCCAAATATTTATACGATTTGCATTCAGATATATTTACATCTCCAAGTTTCCATTTTTTTAAAAATCCACATGCTTACCCACTACCATGACTTTAGATTTGTTGGCATCAAACGTCATTCCCCATTTTTCTACAAAAACATGTGCAATATTTAGCATAAAAATTAATTGGTCTTCACTGTCTGCAGTTATTACAATATCGTCGGCATATAAAAGGCACGGGATATGTCCGTCTCCATAGGGCACCCCATTCGTTTCCTTTTTACTTTATGTCCATCTCGCCTGTACCCTGTAATCCCATAAGCGCCTCACCAGTTGTACATTTGTGACACTGTTTAAGTGCCTGCAAAAATACGCCAAGCTTGAAACTTATGAAAGGTTTTGTTGCAGGCACGGTATCCTTTGCACTTAATTTGGACTCCTCTGACATTGAAGGTGTTCAGAATAAGTAAGCTGAACTGCTACACACTGGACTCTTCTGATGTTGGACAGACAACATGAAACGCACTTTTGTTCATAAATTGTACTGGTCTTGCATTCGTTACTGTAATTTAAAGGTCACCAACACCGAAAGTTTTTTTTTTCTTTTTCTTTTTCTTTCATAGTGAAGGACTTGGCCGGTTATAGCACTTTTGTGAAGAAAATTTGCCATATCCACACAGCAAAATAACTTTATTCTATGGTGGCACAAAAGTGCCAACTACAATATTTTTCTCTCTCCATAAAATGCGAAAGCGAAAACAAGAAAACAAGAAAACAGAACAGCGAAAACAAGAAAACACGAATGCGAAAACACTAAAATAAAAAATGCGAAGGCGAAAATGTGAAAACACAACCGCGAAAATACGACAGAAATTATGTCGTGTTTTCGCACTCGCATTTTCGTGTTTTCGTATTAGCGTTTTCTCGTTATCTTGCTTTGCTTTTTTTTTCCTTGGTCGAAAACAAGAAAACACGACAGCGAAAACACTAAAGTAAAAAACACGATGACAAAAATGCGAAAACACAACCGCGAAAATACGACAAAAATTATGTCGTGTTTTCGCACTCGCATTTTCGTGTTTTCGCATTAGCGTTTTCTTGTTTTCTTATTTTCGCAATATCGTGCTTTCGCTTGTATTACTTCAGTTTGACACCTTCCGGTATGTTAGCTAACGGAATTAATCTACTGAATACTTTAACTTTTTTGGTTTATACTTGTATTTTACAAATGAATTCAAAGGAAATGTGTGGACGCACCATGAAATAACCCCGCTTGATTGGTGCCCCTGTTGTAACGGGATAGTTTTCCAAATTCGTTGTTCTTGTTGTTATTATTATATCTCGTTGTTGTTGTTGTTGATGTTGTTGTTGTTGTTGTTGTTATTATTATTATCTTTATTACTATTATTATTATTACTATATCTTGCACTGCTTAGCGGACGGTCATGATACCAAGATCGAGCGAACAGGTAAAACTGGTATTCGAAAGCACATTTTAGTACATGTTGCATTAATGACAATATTTACATTTACTGTTCTATTTGTTTAAAAATATGTATATTGCCATTTTTTTTTCATGTTATTCCAAGTACAGTCAGACATGTTTTTTACTTTCTATGTAAACAACGAGAAGAATTTGAATTAGTCTCCAACTTCTTTTAAATCCTCTTTTTATCCCCCGCCTTCTTTAGAGAAATAAACCATATCACAAACAGACGGAGAGAAAGAGAGATGTCATTTTGTATGCACGGTCCATGCTGCATACACTATACCAGATGGGGGGTCCAGATGGGCGGTCTTCATAGATCATGATCATGACGAGGTGACAACTGAGACAAGTGTCCTGTTAATGATAAACAAACATCAATCCCAGCATATACTAGAATTTTAAAAAGTGAAAAAAAAAACCCACACACAGAGAACGCCTTATATGTGTTGAAAATCCATTAGTTTCAATGTTGTATCAGTGATAATACTGTGCATTGTCACATATGAATAACTTAGTCTATCCGTTTCCTTGATTGGACACAGGGGTTAATAGTACACCATGAAGGGGGTGGGGGGGGGGCTAGTACGCTAGTACAGGTAATTATTTTTCTACAGTACGCGGTACGGAAAATAAAAATCTTTCAAAAGTTTGGATAGTACGAAGTTCGTAAAATAAGAGGGCTTCCAGTACGCCAGTACGGTAAATAAAAAGCCCCAGTACGCCAGTACGGGAAACCCCTTACCCACCTTCCACCATGACCGAGGTGATGATGTTACAGTTTGTACGCATGGTTAATTGTTTCTTGCCAGCCAATGCGAACTTTGTTTGCTTACATAATTCATCTGACAGTGCGACACGCACTTCAATCGCCATTTAACAATGACGCAAAGTAAGTCTTGTTTTCTTGTTTTCGCTTTCGCATTTTTATGGAAAATGGTTTGTGTTACTGGGAGCATTAACCAATATATTACAACATCACAGATGATGCTAGGCAAACAAAATGTCATAAATCTACACCTAGGATGTAGATAAATGGTTCAGTACTTTTTTAAAGTCTGCTTTCATGTTCTTTACAAAGTGTTAACTACGATTGATACAACAATCCTTTCTGTGCCCAGCCTACCTGAGTTTCTTTACGTCATGTGTAGTCTGAAGAGAGTTTTTATGATCGCAACCATGAAACTATGCTTTGTACTTTGAAATACTTCCCGAATGTAATTTGCGATCTTGTGCACTGTCCAAAATTTACTTTCTCTGGTTGTTTCCTCATGAATGTTGTGAATGATTATACTAAGTTCACAAGTACAGTGATGGCAAGAGCTGTGAAGCTTATTATGATCTTTTTATCATTCTTTATCGCACAGATAGTACATTATTTGTATATACTTAGTGTATGGCCCCACTTTGTGGCGTCTAGAACTACGTTTGATATAATGCAAGGAGACAACTTTACATGGACTTACAGGATATGTGTAGAATACCTGAAATTGCTGCAAGTCTTAATTAATGGTTGTCTATGTTCTTTTTTAAAATATTCTTTCGAGATCGCATCATTAACTATTTCCATCATGCAATATTTGCTAATGATGTTCGTTTGTACTGTTTATTGTTACTTGATTCCCTACATTTATTGGTATTTTACAATACTTTGCATAGGCGTAGGGTTTGCGTACATGTGTAACGGAACATGTTTTGTTGTGGTTGTTCTTAATTACCATATAACCACATACAATATTTGGTTTCTAATTGGCCCTCATACTATGTATGTACTTGTTTATAACAAATTTGTAATGTACGTCTACTTTTTGATAATTTATCACATGTGTTTCAACTCTATGTGGCTCAAACATATTATCATTATGAATCACATGTACAGTGCTTTTCCACGCTTATTGATGAGAACAGTTGTGTCCCAATTACCTAAACATTTCTTGTCCGCTTATTTGTATTCTATTTGGTGCGCAACCATCCCAGAATGTAAACACTGTTTACAGCTGACTTCCTTTGAGATTCACTTACTCTATATCATATCTTATGTTTGGATTGCAAGCTACTTTTGCAACTATTACTGTTGTTATTACCGTCAAAGATTACTTGTAACTTATATAGAAAACTCTGTTCTATCTAGGAAGTATTTTAAACTTGATGATTATTTGCTCATAATTTCCCCACTTTTAATCTTACTGGCAGGGGATATACAACTCAATCCTGGGCCTGCTACTAATTTTCGAGATATAACTCTCAGTCATATTAATGTTCGCAGTCTGACTCAGGATAAAATGCGGTGTATCTGTGCGGACATTGCCCACCAGCACGATATTATAGCCCTGTCTGAAACGTTCTTATCTCAGAATTCATCCGACAGTAATTTTGTATTGCCTGGTTTCCACTCACTTATGCGTATGGATCGCCCTAGCGGCCTGGGTGGAGGTGTTGGACTGTATATTTCTAAACAGCTTCTAACATCTAGGCGTCATGATCTGGAAAGTCCCGACTTAGAACTTTTGTGGGCAGAAATTAAATTACATAATAATTCCTTTTTATTAGGGGTCGTCTACAGACCACCGGATTCGCCTGTGTCATTCTGGGACAAATTGCAAGCCAATCTTGATCACCTCAAGACTGTAGGTATTGATAACATTATTATAACAGGCGACCTGAATGCTGATTTTACTACAGCACCAGGTAGGAAACTTGATCATTTTTGTACAACAAATTTTCTTGTCCCCCATATACATGAACCTACGCGTATAACTCATAATACATCAAGCATTCTCGATCAAATAATCTCTAATATTCCAAACTATATTTTAGAACCACACGTTTTGCCACCGATTGATAATTGCGATCACTGCGTGGTGTCTGCCAATATTTTAATCCGACGGAAAATTGAAACTGCTTATAAAAGATTAATTTGGGAATATGAAAAGGCGAATTTTAATGATTTTCGTGACCACTTAAGTCGGATATCTTGGGATAATTACTTTTTATCCAATGATATAAATGAGTGCTGTCTATCTTGGACGGAAGGCTTTCTACAAGCCGTTAAAGCTTGTATACCCAACAAAGAAGTTATAATCCGGCCTGACGATTTACCGTGGTACACTTCAGCCTTGCGCTGCGAAAAGCGCAAAGTTATGCGAGCTTTTTCGAAAGCAAAAGATAGTAATCACGGACCTCATTGCCAGGAACTATGGGCTTCATATAATCGGCTTCGCAACCAATGTCAGGAGCATCTCCATACTGCTGAAGAGCAACATAATAGCAAATTAAGTAATTCCCTTAAAAGTCCCCAAAAGAAAAATAAAGCTTTGTGGAGGACTTAAAAAGTAAAAATCATCGCCAAACTATACCATCCTTGCTTTGCGATGGTAAACATATAACCGATAATGCTTCCAAAGCTGAAGAATTTAATGCCTTTTTCTTAAGGTAAAACAACATTGATACATCAGCAGCCCGTAACCTTACTTCTCCGGGTCACCCCACTAATACTATCGGAAATTTGGAAATTTGTGAAAATGAAGTACTTGATATACTTAAATGCCTTGATACAGCAAAAGCTACTGGTCCTGATGGAATAAGTCCCAGACTCCTGAAAGAAGCCGCCCCGATAATTTACAAACCACTTACGAAATTATTTAACATATCCCTAAATCTAAAGCAGTTTCCATCCATTTGGAAAAAATACACATGTCACACCACTCCACAAAAAAGGAGATGATAACTTATGTAATAATTATCGTCCTGTGTCCTTATTAAGTTGCACAGGTAAAATATTTGAACTGCTTAGCGGACGGCTATGATACCAAGATTGAGCGAACAGGTAAAACTGGTATTAGAAAGCACACTTTTATACATGTTACATTTTAATCCTTGAACTAAACTCTGAACACAAGCTAACAAGCATACAAGTAAACAAACAATTAAACTTAAAGTCAGTCATGTCTGAGGAAATTGATGCAGATTCATGGAAGTTTTGGTGACAAAATTTTCATGAGTAGTGTTAGTGTGGAAGAAAAATCTTTCGTTGGAAAAAAATTGGGCCCTGTATAGAGTGTTTTCATATAAAAGTCATAATATTTGCCAGAACATGTCATGTCATATGAATAAAAAAAATTCATTTATCATTTGTTGCTGGAACAATGCGTGCATGATGCACCAAAACGTGTCCTTGAATTTCACTGGCATAAGTCCCTGAACTTCGGTTCGGTGGTTGATCACTTAAAAACATTGTTATTTAATAGTTTTTATTGTAATACATAATTGAGCTCTTGTGCCGGTTTCCGTTTCTACACGATTAAGTCCAGCAGGCATGTTTTAAGCTACATTTCTGCATGTGATTCAAGTGCATGCCCTGATGTGTAGTGCAGTAGGTCTAAATCATTGCATATATGAACGTCCTTATTTCATTTAAAGAACATATCATATTCATCAAATTTGAATTTAGAAGCAAACATGTAGGCTTTATTAGCCTCTGTGTAGAAATTGGGTCATCAGCGGGAAACCAGCACAAGACTCGTTTCAGTGCCATTTATCCCAAAATATTACATTCATGTAATGTTCGTTATTTTTGTGTTTTACATATTACATACACTCCAATGTGATATGAGATAGTAACAAAATCATTGATAACTACTGATAAGAGATTTTGTGTATCATATACACAAGGATGTGATGTGAGATAGGCATAATATGATGGATAACTTAGGTCTATATGTTTCCTTGTACACGTTTTGCAATTTGCTTATGTTTGGCATACACAAGGATGTGATGTGAGATAGTGATAATATGATGGATAACTTAAGTCTTTATGGTTCCTTGTACACATTTTGCAATTTCCGTATATATATTTATTTAAATTCCTTGAATATATTCTGTTGTCAGCTGTTGAATTTGTGTACAATATACGATCCATTTTCGTGGGTAGAGTCTGAGCTTTGGTAAGAGGTGCATTTGAGCATTTCACACAATCCCGGGACAGGAAAATTGTCAGACGATGTCGGAAGACCATGACAAAACACATCTATAAATCTGGCATATCACTTTTTATGTAATTTTTCTTTTCATCTTATAATGGAAAAGGAAACCAGAAATGAAAACAATTTTTTCGCCTTCAAAGGATCAATTTGCTTTGCAAAGTTATGGCGAATAATCTTCCGTACACTGTCCTGGTGTACGATTAAATATCTAGGAAAATGCACGAGTCTTATATTTCTTTATAAGAACACGAATCACATGAGCTGAAAGTCTATTTCACATTTTGCCTGTGTCTATATATATAAATATATATATATGTATATATATATATATATATATATATTTATATATGTATGTATGTATGTATATGTGTGTGTGTGTGTGTGTGTGTGTGTGTGTGTGTGCATCCTAGCATCCTAATGAGATCGATATTTCTGTTTGAACATTCAGATGTCATCAGATATCTTGTTACATACGTAAAACTCCACCCTGTAAAACATGTTATCAAACTTTATATCATAGCTACACATCAGAAGGATGTTAATATTAGTGTCATCATATGTACACAACAAATATATTTTTGTGTTTACTTTTTAGATGTGATGATACTTGGCTACACAAACTTCCCGATTGGAGTTGATTGAGATTGTCGTATAAAAACATGATTATCATTTCGTCACTTTCACCTTCCCAGACCTAGTTGACACTTTTATCCTCCTTGCGTGGTAATACTATTAGCTATTAGGATAGTTCCACAGCGCCTGATACAAGTCTACTGCAATAGAACAGTTGATAGGACTCCGGTTTATTCGGTTCACTTCGGGAAGCACCCCCTGCTTTGTTATGTCAGGTTGCCAACCCAGACATTTTTTTCCAAGAATTCTTTCTTTCTTTCTTTCTTTCTTTCTTTCTTCACGCCCAAATTTGTCCGGAGTTTTTCTCGGCCGCTATTTTTCCGAATACCATCAAACTTGCCATGGTGACTGACCTACCAATGAAATTGTGAACCTGGTTTGGAATAGTCCTGTATCCAATGAACCATGAACCAAAGTTGTAGGATTTTGATTAATACGAATAATGCTAATGCACAAATTCTAAACATTCAATAACTTAAAAAATATTATACATAAAGGTACCACTGCAACTTCAATTTGTAGGTTTGGGACAAAAGGTGCATTCTATGAACCAAGAACCAAAGTTAAAATTTTTTAATAGCTTCATAACTGCTGCAAATTCTAAACATTCAATAACTTAAAAAAATATTATAGATAAAGGTACCACTGCAACTTCAATTTGTAGGTTTGGGACAAAAGGTGCATTCTATGAACCATGAATCAAAGTTAAAATTTTGAATAGCTTCATAACTGCGGCAGATAGTGGTGTCATTCAAATTTCAGTTTATAAGTTTGTGACATAGATCAAATATACCTACAATCAAAGTTGTAGCATTTTAATTTTTACAAATTAGGCCAATACACAAAATTTAGATTATGTTGAAAAATGGCAAAGTGTATCTTTTCAAACTGTTCTCCTTTTGAAGGCACCAAGATAGATTTGCTGTGAAGCAAATCTTCTTTTCTAGTTTACATTTTGTGCTCGACCACGCTGGCCGGATTACACGTGGGAGGATCAGAAAGTAAAACACAGAAAGTGCTTGGGTTTAATGAAAAACCACACCGTCAGCAAAATAAAAGTGCCCGTTCACCACTGATGTGACATTTTAGGTAAAATATTTGCACTGTTCAGCTCAATACATGCTGTAATCACTAGCGTTAGTGGCGGCATCCGTTATGAACATATGAAGGCGTGAGCCCGACTCGGCCACTTGCTGATTTCATAATCAGGCCGACAATGGAATGCCTAATTATTAGGATACGGATAATTTCGGTACAAGTTCGTATGAACAGGTCTATTATGAGTACAATAAAATCTCTTAAAGTACTGATATAATAGTCTTCAATATTAGAGAAATTCATAGAGCACCAATATAAAACTACAAAAGAAGAATTGCTTCACAGCAAATCTGTCTGGGTGCCTTCAAAATCGGACCAGTTTGAAATGCTCCACTTTGACATTGTTCAACATAATCTAAATTGTGTGTATTAGCCTAATTTTTATAAATTGCTACAACTTTGGTTCTTGATCCATTGGTTGTGGGCATGTCACAAACTTAGAAAATAAAGTTTGAATGACACTACTACTATGTATACTAGTTTTGAAGCTATTCAATATTTTAATTTTGCGTATCTGCCTAATTTGCCTAAATTGAAAGGCTGCAACTTTGGTTTATGGTTCAGTGGATGGGACTTTGCCACAAACCCATAAATTGAAGTAGGAATGGCACCTCTATCTATACTAGGTTTGAAGCTATTCAAGATTTACATTTTGCATGTTTACCTAATTTGCATCAATTGAAAGCCTACAACTGTGGTTCATGGTTAATTGGATGCAGCTTTGCCACAAACTTATACATTGAAGTTGAAATGACATGTCTATGTATAATAGTTTTGGAGATGTTCAACTTTTAAACTTTTCAATGCCCCTTATTAGCGTAATTTGAAATTCTACTTAACTTGTACTGTCGATTATATCGGCAGGTGTCACAAACCTGTGTATGCACATCGCAATTTTGAGTATCTGCAATATTTTGGAAGATATGGAGCTTTTGAAATTTTCATTGCTCTTAAATTTGTATACTTTTAAACATCATGACTATTCCAAATGAGATTCACAAGTTCACTAGTTAGGTGAGTCACCATAGCAAGTTTGGTGGTTTTCGGAAAAATAGTGCTTGAGAAAATCTCCAGACCTAATTTGGTTGTAAAGAAAGGGAGAAAGAAAGAAAGAAAGAAAGAAAAAGAAAGATAGAAAGAAAGAAAGGAAGGAAGAAAGAAAGGAAGGAAGGAGAGAGACAGAAAGAGAAAATTCCAGTGCTTACTAATGCAGTGAAACCCGTCTGAAGTGGTTACCCTTGGGACCAGAGAAAAGTGTCCACTCTTGAGAGGGTCAGCCCTTCTGGGTGGTATGGATGAGTATGTGTGCATGTTTATGTACATTATTTATACATGCACATATATATGTACAGTGTACCCATTTTTTAGTTCAAGGGGATGTGTAAACATGCAATACAAAACTGTCTTTCTTCCTTTATTACATAAACAAATTTTAACAGAAGCTGTCAAGAAACTACATAAACATGTACCTGTGAGCCAAGACAAAAACTATACTGCCGCAGTATTGGCTATGAAGAACAGGCTTCATCTAACTGGTTACAAGAAAACAAAGACATGAAAGTGTCCACTGAGATGACACAAAGTCTACCCTCCTTGGTTTGGCCGACTCAGCTCTGTATTTAGTCTATTTATAACAGAGGGTACACTCAGGCTTGTTCTGCCTAGAAGTCTGGAGCCTGTGTTCCCTTGGGACTGGTAAGCTTAGCAGACCGACATTGCCTTAGGCCAAAATAGGCCAGCTAGGACACCAGTTTTAGTCATGGTGCATTGACAGGTCTGTTCTACACTAGTGGAAACTATAGCCTGCCTGGTACTTATGGCAGCATGGAGTCAATCTGTTCCTGCATGAACAGAAAGAGATTCTCTGTATTTTATTGAGAACCTCATTACACAGTTGTTGGGAGTCTCTCCACATTTTTTTTCTTTTTTTTTTTTGCTGCAAGATCCGAACCTTCCAAAGCATACACCTGGCATGCATGGATAGAAAGCTGCCTGTTAGACAGGTTCAAGCTAATTAATTATGAATGCAAAATGGTTGCCTGGCACCATAGAGGTCAAGCAACAGTTCATACAGCAGGCACTTGAAGGCCTGCATGTGGATTGGGGAGAAATTTGGACAATTTAACATACATTAAAATTCCCCAAGATTTGTTTGTATGCATTGGATTTACCAGTTTTCTGTAACCTATATGTGTAAATTAGAACAATGTGTCTATCTCCAATAATTTGGAAGATATGGTGCTTTTAAAATTGTAATTGCCCCTCATTTGCATAATTTTAATCATCATGACTATTCCAAATCAGGTCATAATTTCACTGCAAAATTACTTACCATGTCAAGTTTGGTAGTTTTTGTAATTGTAGGGTCCGAGAAAAACTCCAGATAAATCTGGTCGAAAAGAGGCAAGAAACAAAGAAAGAAACAAAGAATTCTTGGAAAAACAAAATATCTGGGTTGGCACCCAGACATAATGACTAGAGGAAACTAATGCACCCTATGTTACCCAAGGCTAATGCATTCTGCTAATAAAATATATAAAATGACTATGGGAAACTAGAGTACCCTATGGTACCCATGACTAATGCTTTCTACATATAAAATGTACATGTTTTTAATCTTTGCTTTGTACCCTTATGTCACAGTAATAGTGATATCTCAGGGTAGTTTCATGCAAGCACATCTGAAGATGGTCATACAGATAATATCTTGAGTGTTTTATTTAGATTGTGAATAAACATAATAGTTGAAAGCTTGCGACACATCCTAACAACCTTCAACAAACAGAGATGTGGTTTATGTAGACGGACTTATAATACTGAGCTACACTGTGTTGAGCATTTTGCTTCTACTTACATATTTCTAATTCAGATCTGCTTTGGAAGACACCTGTGTAAAAACTTGCTCAAGGTAAACTGGATATTAGTATCTGTACATGACATAATTGCAGCAAATTTCTCTCTTACATCCTTTTCCATGAAATTTGCAAGAGAACAATTCACTCCGTTCATCCACGAAAACTAGGCATTGTATAAAAAAGTGAGGCCTCTCGTCCACAACTCCGAGATAACATCGTACAAAGAAGCAGCAATAGAAAGTTTAAGTTTGAGGTTTTGGCACGGCGTCTAACTTCTATTTTGTAAGTTGTGGGCGCTCAATCTAAGTATGGCAATGCACTGAATGTATGTAACGCTAGGTACACTTTGTATACATGATTCTAAGCAGAATTCCTTTTGAAAACTTTATGTAATTGCAGCTTTTTGTCATATTCTAGGGAGTGAAGCATAGGTTCACACTTTTGGATATAATCCCTATACAAGTATTCTTTTAATGTTTTTATGAAGGTAAAATCGTCTTCCACTAGTTGAGAATACCAGAAAAAAACGAGCTTGGCTGAAGAAAGAATCTTTACTACCGTTGACACAAATTTGTTTGTCCTTCATAATACGTCTCGAGTAGCATATTGTATGCTGATTTGAATACATGTTCAGATGGCAGTGTTAAGATATACCACCAACATTTAATTAATCTGACCTGCTGTCTGATAAATAAGGAATCTATCTGTATCCATGTAAACACCTGGTGTTGGTATTTACTGTCTTACACCCAACATTCTTTTCAGAAAACTTTATGGTATACTTTCAATCACATCACACAGTCTCACAGAGATCTACACTTCACAACCATATTCCAGAAGAGGAATACATTTGGGCATCAAACAATTTAAACATGCATGATGGGGTAGGCTTGCCCATTGATCCATAATACATTTTTAGGCTGCAGAATATTGCTCGATTTGCCTGCTCAGCGAGATATGTATGTGTTGACTGTAAGACCTGTGTTTGTTTTTAATCAAAGATATTGCCTAAGTTTTTATATTGTGAGACAGTTTTCAATGACCGATCACTGAAGTAAATGCACGGGGTATGTTTATGTTTTTTAAACACCATAATTCTTGTTTTGGGCAAACTAACTATAAAATGCCATTTTTGGCAGTAGCTATTCAATAGGTTTACCTGGTATTAAAGGCCAGCAATCGTGTCAGAGAAAAGCACCAAATCATCAGCCTATGATAAGAAAGACAGCAATTCATCTCAAAATAGACCTACTTCGTCTGTTATGTGGTCTCTAATATCAGAAAGGCACTCATTAAACAGTTTTGGGGGAGATAATTTCACTTTGGAGTACCCCATGTGAGCAATTCATACTTTCGCTTAGAAAGCCCTGCCATTTTACCTTGTTCTTAGATGTACCAAACATATTCCTCAAGACATTTAAATAATTTCCAGATATAGCTCTTTGCCGGAGTTTATAAAAAAAGAGCACCGCAGTCAACATATTCGAACGCTTTGGTAAAAATCTTCAAAGCATACATACAAAAGTTTCACAAGAAATTTTTGCGTTTCAATGAGGCGTACCGGAATAAAAGCATTATCATTTGTTCTTTTGTTCTGACACAAACCACCTTGGAATATATCATCCTCTTCAAACATATTATTCTTCGGTATCAGTCGACCATTAAGTATAGATTCAAAAGTTTTCCCAACGTGACGAGCACAGTAATTTTCCTCTAATTAGCAGGGTCTGCCTTGTTACCAGATTTGTGAAGCGGATTAATTATGCCTTCTGACCACTGAACAGGGAAATTACCACATTTAAGGTTGAAATTGTAAAGACACACAAGTGGACAAGTCAGGAGAGACTCTGCATATTTTAGAAATTGGGCACCTATTCCATCTCTGTCTGGTGCTTTATGGGTTTTAAGATTTCTTAGATGTTTTTTTTAATTCACTTTCAGTTATAAACGAATTAAGAACTTCTCGTATTATTAAGATTTTTGGAAGATCTGATTCGTCGTGTATCTCATCGAAATTAGCATTTCTAATATCCACCATGAATTGTAAATCAAAGCACTATGTAGCAAGTAGACTCTGAAAAAATAGATAAAATTTTTGTAAATCTATTTCATTGCTAGCTTTCTTATCTGATAAACCTTTCAGAAAACGCCAATAGTCGCTAGGGTTGTTGGAACGGAAGGTTTCGAGCTTAAGCCTTACTTTATAACCATATTGCCTACGTTTCCTCTGCACCAGTTGTTTATATTCTTTTTGTAACTGGTTAAATTTCGAGTGGTTATTTTTGTCAGATAAGTCATTACATTTTACAAAATTATGTGCTTGAGCTTTAAAGCCTTACATTCACTGTCAAACTAGCGATTTGACGTTAGGTTTGTTTTGGATTTCAAATTGCATTCCTGGAAAGCATTTTTAACAACATTGCCCAGAAATCTATAAAATCCAGCACAGACATCTTCCACTGTATTTTCAGGGAAAGCATACTTAGGAAATCCGCCAGTTTTTTTTTTCTTCTTAGCGACATTGGTAGTCAATTCTTTGGAGTACTTAAAAATACATGTAGAATCCCATTTATAATCAGAGAACCTGCAATGTATGACTTTATCTCTCAGATTTCTGTACTGAAGGTCTACATTTAGGTCCACATTTAAATTTAAAAAGAACGGGACAGTGATCAGATTCTACTCTAAGTGGGTCGATCTTAAAGTAAGATATATAGTTAAGACATGAACGACTAGATATGAGGTAGTCAACAACACTTCGTCCACGAGGGGTAAAACGAGTGAACTTCCATATACCTTTATCTGGGCTAAACTGACCATAACATATAATCAAGTTTGCAGATTTACATAAATTTGAAAATTCTTTTCCATATTTGTTCATCTTCGCGCCGTCTTGGGATATTCTAGGAGGAATATCCTTGTCACATGGACTAGAAGTATCAGTGACAGGACAAGAATGACAATGGATTAAAATAGATTTTAAATGTCTACTGTTGCTCTCACATTTTGTCAAAAACATCTTAAACATAATCAGTTATGATGACCATATCCTTTTGCATATTTTTCATTCATGTCATAAGCTGCAAATATTTATATAACTCTATTAAACTCAGCATGTATTCAAATTAGAAAATATGTTGATATTCATTCAGTGAATGATTGTGGTTTGAACGACTCAATCAATCCCTATTATATATATATATATATATATATATATATATATATACATAGAGAGAGAGAGAGAGAGAGAGAGAGAGAGCTTAGTTAAGATCATCTGCCATAATATACATTGTATGTATACTTTCGTCTTAGTATAAGGCCCACACATATGTAATGGAACCTGCTATATGTGGCCAACCGTTCAGGCAAGAAAAAGGGACCACATACAGAGCAGGGATCACTGTGTGTGTGTGTGTGTGTGTGTGTGTGTGTGTGTGTGTGTGTGTGTTACATCTCTTAAGACTTTACCCCTCCCCCTCCAAAAAAAGAAGAGAAAAAGGAAAGAACAGAAAAAATACACTCAGAACAAATCAAGCCACCAGATCGTGTGTGTGCAGATTGTGCACCGAGGGGCACAAGGGTTAATTGTTGCACTTGATCATTTCAGTAGATAGATATGGCTTAACCATTTTATACTGTCAGTGTGTACATTGTAATACAAGAAATGACTAAACCGAATAAATAAATACTGTCCACAAGTGAAGGTGTACATTTTTAACATAAAACATGCAAATTGATGGTATTGGAATTGCTTACAGATATTTTCATTCAAAGAAAGCCTAAGCTTAAGCTGGGCTATGGAATGTCTGCATATAATTTCAAACCGTCCAGTATATCATCATACAACCCCACACTGATAAAAAGGCCAGATCTTGTTTTGATTGATTTTGTGTTTACACGATTATTGCAGTGCGTGGGTCTGCCATTCTTCCAGAAGCGGAAACTTCAACATTTAACTCATGCAAGCACATGTTACGAAGAAAGAAAGATTTTATTAAAAAGAAATGGTCAATACTGACCTATTGAGGAGCCAAACAAATCGAATATACAATAGAAAATTATATTACAAGGGTATTCTACCCGTGCAATATTATTGTGAAGGTAATTAGCAGCTCAGATTTATGAATTTTAAATTATTGTGAAAAAAGTAGAACTTAAAAATCGTCTGATCTTGACATTATAGGTCAAGGTCGCTAACCATGTATCATATGCGTAACTCCAATACAGAAGTTTGTTCGTACTGAAATAACAAACTACAGACCTAAGCCAAATCGGAAATTTCGCAGGTACAAACTTTTATGAGGTTAAAAATGCATCTTTTTCAAACAACCATATGACTTCGATCTTTAAACTTTACGAAAACGGTGCACGTATGGCAAATTGGTGGCTAGAGTTCAGCTTGGCACCAAACACATTTCAAATCGGTTGATTATTTTTCCAAATATAAATAAACAACTTTTTTTAAGATGACGTCCTAATACGGAAGAAAAAGATCAAGGTCACTAATCATACATCAAGTTCAAACTTCAGTGATACTACCTTTCTGTGGTGCCAGGATGTCTTGGAGAGCATTGTGATTTCTGAAATTCTGCTGTAACGACCACCAACACTTTCCAAATCTTAATAAAATGCAAATGATTGCACTATCCTTACTAAATTTTCAATCATAACAGAATGGAAATGGGCCATTCAGACTAAATTGCTACCATTTTGAACATATATATCTGTACTTTCGTTCTGGCGACAAAGTCGGAAAAACCTTAAATGCAAAAAAATCTTTAAAAAATTAGAAAAAAATCCCACAGCCACCTTACAAACAACAGGAATATCTAGCGATACTGCAAAACGCCCCTTAGCAGGTTTAAAGCAATTAGCTGTATGCTTTCAGAGAAAAAGATATTTCTTTAAAATTAAAAAACCAGCATAAAATATGTACTAATCAGTAAAATGTCATCATTTAACCTAATCAATAAAATGCCATCATTTAACCGGAAGTTGTGATGACACAGATAACTTATGTCTGCCTAAAGTTTCAGAAGATCTGGAAAATGGTTTTTGAATGAGAGACACCGGGGCATTATACTGGACAAAAGAACACATATATTACGGCAGGTGACGTTACGAAGTGAAGTAAATAAGCAAACAATAAGTCAACTGTCTTTGTGTGTGTAGACATGCACACACACACACACACACACACATATATATATATATATATATATATATATATATATATATATATATATATGTATATTAGGGGTGGTTGAGTTGTTCAAGCCAAAATTATTATTGAATACAAAAATTGAATTCAAAACTATTCTGTATGAAGATATCAATGTTTTATAATTTGGATACATGCTGAGTTTAGCAGAGTCATATATATAATTACAACTTATAACATGAATAAAAAGAATGCAAAAGTATAATTCATTTCCATCATAACCCAAAATGTTTCAGATGTTTTTGACAAAATTTGAGAGCGACGATAGACATTCAAAATATTTAGATCCATTGCTTTTTCTATCCTATCAGTAATACTTCTGGTCTATCTGTACCCTTCTGTAGGTTTTTCCTCTGTTCCTTTTCAATTACATATCATGAAAGTTGGCTTGTATTTTTGCACCACATTACCTGAGCAAAAGGAACAGGCTGAACATTTACAAAAAGGAAAGCAATTTTCTGGATAATTCTTTGATATTTGATGCAGAATTTTTTCCATATCGAACACTTTTTCGACCAATTTTATGGCATCTAATGCATTCAACTGAGGGTATTAAATACTATTCACTTTTCGTGGTAGTTACCACGGATGCTCTGAAAGCCTCAATACGGCAACATTGCTATTGGCTGGATTGTTGTGTCGTTGTTGCATCTTATGGATGACATTTTGTTTATTGAATATAAATATATTTTAAGTTTTCCCTGGCAATTGATGGTTATCAGTGTGTAATTATTCAGCTGAAAGTCCAACCGAATATACGAAATAATTGCAGACTATATATGGGTTTTTGACACTAGATTGTATGTCAAATTAACCTCAAAGTATGAGGCATGTCTTGCTCATCTAGCTAGGCATGCAGAATGCTAGGGTAGGGTGCGGTGTGCCATGCTCACCTAGTTGGACTTTAGTGCTACACACTATATAAAACACAGTTTAAACTTTGGGGGTATCTTTCTGGGGAGCTTTCAGTGTGTTTAGAAACCAGCTGTCTGTCTTGTCATGTGTGGGACTGATAGACACACACAATGTGAAACAGAGAAAAACACTACCCACTTGAACGGACTCAATAAATATTTTCACCACATTGACTCTCAACTTTCAATGATATCCAGTAGATCTCACACGGCTTGCAGCTGATGGCATTTTTACATGACACATGTAGAGTGGGTGAACCGGAATTACTTATTGCAAGGACAAATGAAATGAACAAAGTGCTGCTTCAAAATACATGTAACCTGATGATGGTGGATATTATAGAAATAGTGCTCCAAGAAGCTTTATATTCTGAAGTTTAACAAGAAGCGTTGGTGTGGCTAGCAAGGCAACTACCCACCATACTGCGTTTTGGTGTAAGTCTGTTGCTTCCATTTCAATTACTGACATTTGAATACAACTATGGGTCCAAGGAAAGACAAAGATAACCAAGCTGTAGAGAGACAGTCTTTGGCAGCCAGTGCAGATAATGAGGTTACTCCAGAAATGGACGCAGAAGCTGAAATTACACAATTGAGGCAATAGTAGCAAATTGCAGAGTCAGCTGCTGCTAAGGCTTAAGAAAGGGCAGACCAGTGTGATAAAAGGGCTGCAGAGTTCTAGAGAAAAATGGATGAGACTATGTTGACAGCAGTAGATACACAGATGAAGGCTATGGAGACCAGACTAATTTCAAGAAACCAATGCACTACCAGTGGGGAATCACAAACATAAAAGGCTCAGATCCTGGATTCCAACCATTTGAACCAGCATTTACTTCTGCCAGGCCTCGGCAAAATAGACCAAGAGATCCCAGCTCTGGAGGTTATAGCTAGATGCAGTGCACCATCATCTCAGGAAATGCCTCCACATGCTCCAAATGTGGATTTTTTCACAGCATCTCACAAGTGTTTTCACTAAGGAGCGATACCCAGTCTCAAGAAACATCACTACCTGCTCCAAACGTGGATTTCTTCACTAAACCTCCAAGATCTTCGGTAAAAGGGAATGGTACTAGGCAACTATATGATATTCCCCTGCCAAGTCAAACTTTTTATGATGATAAGACATCATGGGATGGATTTATGGAACATCTTCAGTCATTAGCAGAGGCATGCAATCGGTGCACACAAGAAAGACTGCTTTGCTTGACAAGTACTTTAAGACCAGATTCCAACTTGTATTTGAGGGTTATGTTTTCAGCCAGCTGACCAGTGAAACAATGCGGCCTTATGACATATTGGTGCCGGTTTTTGAAAACAGATTTCAAGACAAGCACACCACTAGTTCCTATTTGTCAATGCTGGACAGCAGGAGGTTGGGGTCACAAGACCCACTATCTGAACATAGAGCATACCTCAAGCAGCTGACGATTAAGGTGGCGGAGCCGCGTGCAACAATCCAGCGACTTTCATGTTGCATAGATGACAATGTTTCACATTTCACCCACAAAACCGTACATTTTATTTATTGTACAGATACATAGATTTGTTAGAAACAAGTTTCATATCGGTACTATTATTTTTAAGGATTTTATAATCCAGTTTATTAGAGGGTATCATATTGCACATTTTGTTTGCATTTCTTAAAAATAATCGATAGAAAAGTGTTTTACATGATTGTGTAAAATACAAGTATAGACCAAAATGCAGGAAACGTATTTTTGTTTACCAAAAAATACATAACTACAAAATAAACGTATGCTTTGATCATCATTCTAAACACCAAAAATTAATTCATTATATGAGCTATAAAGGTCTCGGAAGGAAATGCCTGACGGAAAAACAAAAAACAATTAAAAAAAAAAGATTTGAGCTCTTTTCGCCCACAGTGTTGGCCGTAATGACAATATTGCTCTCCAACCGTGGTCACTTTTGGTTGCAATTTTTCGAAGGCCTCTCAATGGACATATATGATGTATAGATTCCAATATACAATAATATTTTTGGCCTAAAAAGCAGCTATTTACCCGAATGACATCAAGGGCAGCCATAAATGCAAGCCTGTCACTTTGCTTTCACACGCGACGGCGACAGCTTTCAAAAGGGACTCGAAAGCGGATCAGTCACGTGACCCGAAGGTGCTATCACCTTTATACCAGCAACAGACCTTTGCAAATTGCGCTGTATGAACAAGATGTGTTTGCAGTATGACAGCTAACTTCATCAAAAAGAGTGCTCGACGGACAGGAGTTGCGGGTTCATTTCTACACATCTTGGATAAAAGAGCAACATATCTTTGTTAATGACTGCTTGTGCCTTGCAACAAACAAACAAAAACAAAAAAACATGATCAGGGAAGAAAATACAAAATGAAGAAAGCGGATAGCAATGTGCATGAAAAAAAAGAAGTTAAGTTGACGACCAAGCATACAGTACATGGGGGGAGAGGGCGCTAGAGTTTGATTATTCTCTTTATTCTGATGAAATTTACTATTGCCATTCTAGACAATTTGGGCCTTGAGTTGGATGCCATTCTCTCCATCCCTCTCAAAATTCTCTCTGAAAATGACAAGTTAACTGCTGCTTAGTTCGATGCTAACGGCGATATGTCTTGCTTTGTTTGTTTGCTTTTGGCATTTTGTATTTTGTGAAAATAAGTTGTAAGATTGCTGGACAGAGAGAGACAGTGTGTGTGAGAGAGACAGAGAGAGACAGAGAGAGAGAGAGAGAGACAGACAGACAGACAGACACACTCACACAGAGTACCTTAGTCTCTATATACATGTATATGGCATTCCCAGTCCTCTTCTATTTGTTAAAAAATATGTATATTGCCAATTTTTCATGTTATTCCACGTACAGTAAGACATGTTTGTTACTTTCTGTGTAAACAAGGAGAAGATTTGAATTAACCTCCAAATACTTTTGAAATCCTCCACAGTGGCAGTGTGTGTATGTCGCCATCGTGTTTTCGGCGCGCCTAGCAGCGTGCATTATGCATCTATCGCCGTTGCCATCTGTGAAAGGCCAATCCCTGTGGGTTGGACTGCTTGGGTGGGCGGGCCTTAGTCGGGTTGTTGCCCTCGCCTTCAGTCGCCTCCGATGGCATGTTCATTTTGGTTATAGAATATTGTCAACACACACATGTACAAAGTTATCTCTTGTGTTCATACTTGTACATAGCCTGTTTTGTGTACGTGCATAGTTTTCAACCTTATAATGTCTCGTCCTGTGTGTCTTGTACATATAGATTGGGCGTCTCCGTGTATGGCGAACCCCTCGATTAGTAACACTCTTTGTACTATTGGGCAATCCAGTTTGAAATAAATATGTTTTAACTAAACTAAACTTACCTTTTAAATCCTCTTTTTATCCCCCGCCCCCTTTAGAGAAGTAAACCATATCAAAAACAGACGGAGAGAAAGAGAGATGTCGTTTTGTATGCACGTTCCATGCTGCATACACTATGCCAGATGGGTGGTCTTCAAAGATCATGATCATGACGAGGTGACAACTGAGAAAAGAGTTATGTTAATGATAAACAAACATCAATCCCAGCATATCCCAGAATTTTAAAAAGTGAAAAAAACCAGCTTATAGGTGTTGAGAATCCATTAGTTTTAAAATTACATCATTGCTAATACTGTGCATTGTCACATATGAATAAGTAAATCTATTCGTTTCCTGGATCAGACACAGAGGCTAGTAGTACACCATGACCGAGGCTATGATGTTACAGTTTGGACGCATTGGCAATTGGCTCGAATTTAGCGAGTGTCCGACGTCCCGAGACACCCTGAGATTGTGCCGGGTATGTTGAGATAAAGACCAAGATTCCCGACCGGGCATGTTGAAAATACATGGGCATGAGATTAGCTTGCTTATCTTTAGGACTTTTCAAAGGCCGGTGTGGTACACGCTAGTGTTAGTCCAGCTGCCGGACTTGCCTTTACACACACGTGCGTGGAAATAAATATATTTTTGCCGCATTATTCTTATTTATGTTCAACAACTTTATTAAAAGGAAACTTCATACCAATCATGGTCGGTGTTTCATCAGTAAAGGTTCAACGACAAGCCTGTCCAGTTTCACCCCGGGAGTTTCAAAAGTCTGCTGGATACGTTAAATCTGCTCAGAATCGTCACATGAGAGGCAAAAAGATCTCGCTCTTAACTATGTAAAGTTGAGCAGTTCCGTCACTTATCCTTACCATGCTAGTCCATAGATGAGAAGCGCCCGAGTCGATAATAATGATAATTAGCGCAGGCGGTTGGCAAAACAAAATGCAAGCGGTAAAATTAAAGGCTAGGTCCTGGAATAAATAAATGTGTGATATGGTTCATTTTTTTTTACTGTACAAGTATATGTGCCATACTTGCTTTTCCTCAGTTTATCGACAAAAAATTCCTTATCAAATTTTTGAAGCTGTTGTACTGAGCGGGTATCGTCACATTCCATCCAACATGACGATGCGTCGGGACGATGCGACCGCTTAAATGTTTGGGCACAGACGAATTCTTTCTTCTAGTCTCAGTTCATTTTAATCATAGCATGATGGCTGTAATGCTGAAAAACCTGTAATCATTCTAATTAATCAAATATATAAAATAAACGGTAAACAAAACACCACGTGTATACTTGTATATCCGCCAATGGTTGACTTTGCTCAAGTCAACTTGATCAACAAATCTCAGAGCATGTGCGTGTCCGGAGTTCACCGAAGCTATGCGAAAGTATTACTCTTGGTTCAAGAATTTAAACGTAGTATGAAGGAAGTAATGCTGGATTTAAGACCTTTAACAGTTTTAATGTAATCGAATATAAAATAAACGGCAACACAGCACCACTTGTATGTCTGTGTTTTGCTACTCGACAAATGTGAGACCACAGATCACTCCGGAGTTTACCGAAGTTCCGCAAAGTAATTTGTACCCGAATGCAAATTAAAAAAGGGGGGATTCAAGTGTGCCCTTGCAAGCGGGCTTTCGAGATACCAGGGGCGTATTTTAATTGATTTTTTAAGACATTCTAACTATGAACCTGACATAACTGAGCATGCAGATTAAGGTCAAGATAGTGAGTAATGTATTTAGAATATTTTTGCGACCGTTCAGTTGTTTTTGTGCAAAACAAAGGCTCGGTAATAGACGGCACCGCATGCACAAGGTGCCGGCCAGTTAAACTCAAACGCCAAAATCGAGAACCTGGCATGTTCCAAGTTGCGATGTACTTCAAATCAATCCCGATTATTTGAAACAAAGTTTGAAACACAGGGGAATTACGATACTTGAGGGAATGACAGTTACATTTTCGTCGTATATGATGGCAAAACATCAGGGTTTGTCACTGTTTGACACTTGGGAGTCTTCTCAAAAAGCGGTAGTTTGCGGTGTGTTTTGCCAAATGTTCCCGGTCGGTGGTCGCTCACGACAGTACATTTAACATTAGAAAAACATCCGTAATTAAACATGTAACATAGAATGTAACATTCGCAATATGTGTTTGTCTCATTCAAGGGTTAATACATGACGAAGAAAGTGCAGGAGTTGAAAAAAGACACACTTCAGTTGAATCTGGACATATAAAGTTGGACATATTGTGCATGAGTTGAGTTCATCCCCAACATTCCCGGTGGGCATGTTGGTAAAAAAGTTAAATTCTAGCCCTGAACTGTGTTTGCTTGCATAATTGATCTGACAGTGCGACACACACTTCAATCGCCATTTAACAATAACGCAAAGTAAGTCTGTTTCGGAGGCGAAAAAAAAAATCCAATTCCCTCAAAACGGAATTGGAAAAGGGATGGGGCAATTAGGGCCGAGTTCAGTCTCCCTGGCTTTGGCTTGGGTGCGGGAATGTAAGGTTGTCAGGAGTGTTAATTTTATGCCAAGCCTATTTCACTGGTTCTCCGCAAATTTTGGCCTTTCTCGTGGTAAAGGGGACCATACACACTGTCATGCTTTTCCCCGGTTTTGCCATTCATATAATTTTATTCTGTGGAGATATGTAACCAGTGTTGCTTTACAAGTAAAGATCTGCAATACACTGATCGCGACACAAAACCGAAACTTTGTGACTGGGGTGCAGCGGCAACGCGACAGATCGCTCACACACATATCATACATGACCGATCGACCGAACAAAAAGCAGTGTGCAGAGCAATTTTGCAGGCAGACTACGAAAAAGCAAAGACATGCGTCACAGCTCTATGGTAGAAATTTATATGTACCTGTTGAAACAAGCGTGATCTCGAAATTTTTGATGTATTGTACTTTTTTTTGACAAGATTCTGGGCAGCACACATGGTGTAAGCTGTAGTTTGGCATTTGCATGTGGGTGGGTTTCCCTGTAGACCTCCATGTGCATTGTTTGGAGTGACATGTCTTTTAATATTGTGGTCTCCTGCTAGGGTTTCAACCCCCAAAAAATCCGATAAAGCAAAATCAAATAAAAATAATCAGCTGTTAAGTTAAATGTTGTAGCAGTAGAATTTAAAAAGCGATGTCTAATATGGAAGCAAGTTTGATCATGCACAACCACCTTAATTATGTTTAATTTCGTTCCTTAAATTCCTTAAACATATATAAATCATAAATGCTGTACAAACTTCGTTGATATGATACCAATAATTGATATAATATTCTGCCCAATGATAGATACATATAAGAGCATGCACTTTAATCACATTCAGAAATGTAGCTCAAAACATGCTTGGTGGACTTTATCGTGTAATAAAGAAAAATTCTGCCACAAAGATCTCAATTATGTATTACAATGAAAACTATTAAATAGCAATATTTTTAAGTGATCAACCACCGAACCGGAGTTCTGGGATTAATGCCAGTGAAATTCACGGACACGTTTCGGTGCAACATGCACGCATTGCTCCAGCAACAAAAAGTGAATGCATTTTTTTTTCATATGGCATGACATATTTGGGTAAATATGATGACTTTTACGTCAAAACACTGTATTAAAGACCCATTTTTTTCCCCAACAAACGATTATTTTTCCACACGAACACAACCTATGAAGGACTTGTCCTCTTGGTCCTTGGCAGTGATAATTTTGTCACCAGGATTTCCATGAATCAGCATCAATTTCCTCTGACATGACTGGCTTTAAGTTTATTTGTTTGTTTACTTATATGCTTGTTGGCTTGTGTACAGAGTTTAGTTCAAGAATAAAAATGTGATGTTTACAGTAAATAATATCACAAATGCAACATGTATAAAAGTGTGCTTTTTAATACCAGTTTTACCTGTTCGCTCGATCTTGGTATCATATCCGTCCGCTAAGCAGTTCTACAATGTATTTGGAAAACTACCCCGTTACAACAGGGGCACCAATCAAACGGGATTATTTGGTGCGTCCATACATTTCCTTTGAATCCATTTGTAAAATACAGTAACAAGCTATAAAATTTAAAGTGTTCAGTAGATTAATTCCGTTAGCTAACATAAATGATGTGTGCACAGGCATAATTTAATAATATAAACCTCATCTTGAAAAAACTTGTTCGTGAAATTCTGAAAATCCCAAATTACTTCCTTTATCAATTTGTGACGTTTTCGATCAAGAAACGAAAACAGTAAAACGAGAAAAGGCTAATACGAAAACACGAAAATGCGAGTGCGAAAACACGACATAATTGCTGTCGTGTTTTCGCGGTTGTGTTTTCGCATTTTCGCCTTCGTGTTTTATATTTTAGTGTTTTCGCCTTCGTGTTTTCTTGTTTTCGACCAAGGAAGAAAACAGTAAAACAAGAAAACGAGAAAACGAGAAAAACGCTAACACGAAAATGCGAGTGTGAAAACACGACATATTTTCTGTCGTGTTTTCGCTGTTGTGTTTTCGCATTTTCGCCTTCGTGTTTTCTTGGTTTAAACCTATTTTATTAAAGCAATTGGAAATCAGACATAGCCTATACAAATTCCTCTTGCAAAAACAAAAAAATAATAATAAGGAGTAAAATACACAGTATGGTGTGAAAGGTAACGGAACAAACCACAGGACAGTACATTAACGGACACATAACAGAATGCAAGATAAAGACACCACCAGACGTCACAGTGAGTGGTCCGAGTAATGAGTAGTTTGCATTGACTGTAAGATATAAACAGTCTCGAAATAAGTCTTTTACAAAAGTAATGATGTTTGCCCGTACGTGGCCACTTAAATGGTAGGCCTACCCATATCTATATAACAAAATTCATAATATCAACTGTGTATACAAACTACCAAGTGAAACCAGTGCGGGCTCAGTTGAATTGCCAGTGCGGATAATGTACGTATGCACAGATTCAAAGATAGCTACATTAGCGGCTTTTGAACATTTTAAACTTCCATTTAGAACTGTATTTAATGTAAACGGAGCCTTGGTTATAATAAACATTTGAAGAGTGTTGCGTTCGGTAATGAAGCGGGGACATTCAAAGAAAAAATGGTACGAATTTTCTACTGTGGCGCCACAAGCACAACTAGGAGAACTTGCGATGCCAATTTCATGCATGTCGTGGTTCAACTGACTGCAGCCCATTCTAATTCGGGAATGTAGAATGTTTACTTTCCGGTTGCCAATGTAGAATAAATCGTTAACCTTTGGTTTATCATTGTCTAATTTACGCTGAAATGTATCAAGATCCTCAGAGTTTCGAACTGAATTGGGTAACAAATTCCACTGACGAATGGTTGCTGGTATAAAAGAATTGCTATAAATACTAGTTCTTGCGTATATCTGGCTTATATCATTTTTTTGATCTTACATTGTATATATTTCAAGAAGACACGTTTCCTGGAATTAAGTCATGAAGGTAATCGGGTGTTAGCCCATGTATTATCTTATATAGCAATGTTAGCCTGTGTTTATCTCGACGTTTAGCCAAAGACTCCCATCCCGTCTCACTGTATAATAATCTATGACTAGTGCGACAGGTTGGCCCGGTTATTACTCGGGCTGCAGCCAGTTGAACACTTTCAAGCGATGAAGCATCTGCCTGAGTAAATCCACCCCAAACTACATCCCCATACTCCAGTAATGGTCTTATATATGTCAAGTATATAATTTCCAATGAACGCCTGTTGAGTCTATATTGTAGTAGTTTTAGAATTCCAATTAGTTTCCTGGCTTTGCATACAAGTGAATTTATGTGGTTTGACCATGACAAGTCAGAACTGAAAATTACACCAAGATGTTTATGTTCTGATATATTTTCTAAAGAGTTACCGAGAAAAACAATGGGTGGGTTTTGATCTTGACTCTTCTTTTTAGTGAAAAGCATGGATTTGGTTTTGGTACTATTGAAAGTGACTAACCATTGACGAGACCAGGTCTCTATAGATTTCAGGTCATTGTTGATAGCGTTGGCAGAGCTGATGGGGTCGTCGATGGTAATAAACAAAGTTACATCATCGGCGAACAACTTTATGTTAGACCTTACAATTTCGGTGATATTATTTACATAAACCAGAAACATGAGAGGACCAAGAACCGATCCCTGGGGTACCCCGCCTTCGATACTACCCCAGTCCGACAAATCGCCATGTAAAGCAACACGTTGACTTCGATCGTGCAAATAACTACTGAACCAGTCCAAAAGAGAACCACGAATACCTACCTTGTGCAGCTTATAAAGGAGGGCAGGATGATACACTCTGTCGAATGCCTTAGTAATATCACAAAAAAAACTACTCTAACTTCTTTCTGTAAATCAACAGCTTTTACAAAGTGATGATACAAGTACACTAGTTGGTTTACAGTACCATCGCCCGGCATGAAACCAGACTGTTTTTCTGACAGAGCAAAGTTGTCTCTAAGAAAGTTGAAGACATACTTAAAAATTACTCGTTCGAAAACTTTGGAAACACAACTTAGGAGAGAGATAGGTCTATAGTTGCTGCACAAGCTAGGGTCACCCTTTTTAAGAACAGGAGTAACATTGGCTTTTTTCCAATCATAGGGAAATGTTTTTTTCTCGAGGGATAGGTTAAATAGTTTGGCAAGAGAGGGCGCCACTGAAGGGGCTGCTTCCTTCAGTAGTACGGGACTGATCCCATCAGGACCGCTTGCCTTACTGACATCTAGTGATGCCAGTACCAAATAAACGTCGTCCTCACTTATAGTAAGACTATCAAGAATTTTACCAGAGCTACTTTGAGTTGACATTGGAGGACAATGGAAAGTGGAACCGTCAACACAGCTTTGTTGCAGAAAGAAAGAGTTCAGGGCAGCTGCCTTGGATTGATTGTCCGAAATTACAATGTCGTCGACTAATAAATGGCTATTCGAGGAGTCCTGACTACCTTTCACAAAATAATTTACAGTTTTCCACCAGCGTTTTTCTTTCCTTTTGGAATTATTTACAATATCAAATCGACGATTAAAGTAATCATCTTCAGCTGCCCTCAAATCACTTATGTATTGGTTGCGTAAGGTCCGAAAATAATGCCAAATATGGGAATTGTTTAAATTTCTGGTGGACTTGGCCTTGCGGTGTATTCTATCAACCTTTCTTTTTTGGGCCCATATGCGACTACTGTACCATGGAGCGTCACCATCTCTAACTGTAATTGTCCTGTTAGGAATATTTTGTCTTGCGACATTTAAGAAAGTACTGCTCCACAGTTTACACATCTCATCAACATTATCAGTATCAAAGCAGGGATCCCAATCGACCTCGCTCAGTGAATCCCTAAACACGTCAAAGTCAGCTTTGGCATATAGCCATATAAACCTTTGAAAAGAAGAGTTCTTCTTATGTCTAAATAATAAGTTTGCAGCTACTGTATAGTGATCATTATCAGCTACTGGTGGAAGTAAAGTTGCAGCTTTCACAAATCTAGGTACATTGGTGATTATTTGGTCAAGGCAAGTTGCTGTTCGATCGGTTATCCTTGTGGGCTCTTTTATATGTAGGGTAAGGTTATTGGATGCACAAAATGTATTTAATTTCTTACCGTGATTTGTTTGAAAGTCAGCATTTAGATCACCCACTAATATAATTTTATCAGTGGGACTACTGTAAGCAAGATCGTATGTCTTTAAATTACTTGAAAGTTTTCCAAGTGAATGGCACACTGGAATTGTAAAGCCCATTCATAAGGAGGGTAACAAAGAAGTCTTGAGCAATTACCGCGGCATCACGCTAACGTCTAATCTATACAAGCTCTTTGCGTCCTTGCTTGAAAATCATATGATGACTTTTTTTGAAAATACTAATTTCTTAGGCGAGCTTCATGGTGCTTATAGAAAGGGTAGACGCCTAGAAGATCACTATTTTACTTTAAAGGGCTTATGTAGCCTCAGGAAAAATTTGAAGAAAAAAACATGGTTGGCTTTTTTGGATATAAGTAAAGCTTTTGATACTGTAAATAGGGATCGTATGTTTTGTTCATTATGGAAAAGTGATGTGCAAGGTAAAACTTGGCGTTTGGTACAGAAATTATATGAAAATGTACAGAATAAGGTAATCTTCGGTCCATTTGAAAGTGACTGGTTTGACGTGCAAAATGGCCTAAAACAAGGATGTATAATGTCCCCTACGCTTTTTTCGGTAGTTATGACAGATTTGGTAACAATGCTTCAAAACCAAAATTTAGGTATACCATTCCAGGATGAACGTATACCAGCAATTTTATATGCAGACGACATTGTCTTAATTGCAGAAAATGATAATCAACTTCAAACGATGCTAAACGTAGCCCATTCTTTTGTTACTAAATGGGGAATGAATTTTAACGGTAATAAATCCAACATTATGACAATTGGTAAACGTATAGATAAAAACAAGCGATGGAAGCTGGGTCATATTGAATTAACGGAATGTGATTCGTATAAATATTTAGGTATACTTTTCAGTAAATATCTAGCTAATAGTGTTCATGTACAACAATATGTTAAACCCAAAGCCACCCGTCTTAACGGTTACATGTGCAGTATTTTGGCTGCCCACGAAAACTTGAACAGAGTATTATTTGGGGACAGTCTCTGGAGAAGTTTGATAATGCCAGCGCTGACACATGGGTCTGCAGTTTGGCTGTGTAATTCTAAGGAAAGTGTAACAGCTGTTAAATCTTTTCAATATTCAGCCGCACGTGCAATTTTACGAATAAAAGGCACACCCGCAATGGTAGCCACTTTGGGGGATTTGGGTTGGCTACCGATTAATTTTATTCTTGACAAAATACGTATAAAGTACTTCCATAGATTAAAACACTTGCTCCCGGAGTCGCGACTTTGTAAAAGAATTTTTCTGGAAATGGAAAATGAATTTGTAAATGGAGGCAGTACCTCTTGGCCTTATTTTAAGGAGATTAAGAAAATATTTATTAACGTTGGACTCGATAATTTGATGTATCGTCAAGATGGACTGTGGGTTGACAAATTTCATAAACTGAGTGTAGACAACTTTATACAGAGCTTTTTCACCGATATTGACAATAGGTCATCATTACATTTTTACAGCTTATTGAAGCGATCCTCTTTTCGGGAGGAATATCTTTTTACAGTGAATGATTTTGAATCGGCTGGCTTGAAGTTTATGGCACGTTCTGGATGTTTAGGTATACAGGAGAATTTATATAAATGGAATTTAGCATCATCTGCGACTTGTAAATTGTGTGGTAGCAGCTTAGAAAATATTTGTCATTTTTTGCTTACATGTCCAACACTCAATGCTATACGTCTGAAACTGTGGTATGAACTCGAATCCACTTTATGCGACACAGGTTATACGCACGTGTGGGAGCAGTTCATGGGCGCTTCCGTCAACAGTAAATTGTGCTTTCTTCTGGGTAACTCAGCTAATATTCATGGCGACCAAATTGGGATTATTTTTGATGGTGTATGCAAACGATTTTTAAAAGAAGCTTGGCTTACCCGTAAGTCCTTGGTGGACGGGACTTAACTAGTATCACATACTTTAAGTTTCATTTTCTCATTTATATTGCCCTAAAGTAGTCTCCCACGGGGAGGTGTGTGTGTTTGCTGCATTTTTCTGGATTGCTCCCTCGTCCCATTTGTCGTCTCTTTTTTTTTTTTTTTCGCTGCATGTGGGTTGTGATCCGGGACGGTATTGTCAGCGCTCACACCGCCCCGGGGGGCAGGGCGAAAGTGTGACTATATTTTTACTCCTGTATATATATATTATTTGATGTTTTAAATGACTATGTATGTCTATGTGAACGTACCACAATTTTACCCCTGGTTTGTGGTGCCCCCGTGTAAAAGGGGTAGTTTCGTAAATAAATAATAAATAATAAATAATATACCTGTAAGCCGTCCCAAAACGATACAGAGGCGTTTGGTGGCCTGTAAGCGACCGCCACTAAAAATTTATTATTGTGTAGACGGATTTCAACCCACATTACTTCGATACCCAGTATTTCTAAGTCAGTTCTCCTTTTAACCCTCATAGCCCGAGATACGTATAGTGCAACACCACCGCCGACCCCACCAGCTCTGTCTCGACGCAAAATCCTGTGAAAACCAGGCATGATCATAGTCACTATCTTGATTACATGCAGACAAAAATGTTTCAGTTACAGCTATGATATCGTAGTCTTGCCCTAAAGATGTTTTTATACACCTCAGTTTGTCCTGGGAAAGACTACGAATATTCACATGACATAGGGTGATATCACAGTAGGCGTTCGTTGGATGAGGGCCAGGATTCGGATGCAAATCGCCTGACATAGCGATTAGTAAAACATGTAATGTTTCAGAACCATCAGTAGCATTGTCAACTATATTATACCATCTATACAATAGAACCACCTGGTCTATACTCACATTTTTGTAAATATTGGTGTATAGTGGACCAATTCTGATATATAAACAGGCAAAGATTGTAACACACAAGGCCGCGTAACACAAAATTATGAAATGGACTAACACCTCGAATATGAGGAATGACTCTAACATGAATGAATGAATGAATGATTCTTTATTTGCTGCACCTCAACTTACAGATGGAGGCATTTTGCCAAACACAATACACAACAACAAAATATGTAAAAGAAACAGAAAAAAGAAAGAGGAAAAGTTAAGAAAACTAACTCTTGTCCATCGTAAACAACCTTGCTTCGTATACAGATTGGAGAAAAAACTAAAGATCACCTCTTATTTTAGTGGTTTCGGTTAAATATTGAGCCAGAAGAGTTATTATTTCATAATCGTCACATTTCATAATAAAAATAAATTTTTCTTCTAAGTCCAATTCTCCAAATGTAACAAATATCTCTGACAATTTGTCTAAAAATCGTTTCCGGGGCTCATCAAATTTTTCACAAACTAGAACATAATGTATTTCATCCTCTACTAGGTTACAAAGGTTACATAGTCTTTCATGCACAGGTACTTTCATAGGTCTTCTGTGTCGACCTGTTTCAATATATAAATTGTGTGAACTAGTTCTGAGTCGTACAAAATTTTTACGGATATTAAAATCCTTTATCATAGTTAGGTAAGGCTCTATTTCCAACTTATTTTTAAATTTTACATAGGTTCGTAATTTTTTATCTGATGACGACTGCATTTCCATTGTTTTTTCCCACTGTATAACAAATTTTTCTTGCAATAAATTTTGTATGACGCCGGCAGAAAAATCAAAAGTTTCGTAAATAGTTCTGTTCCAAGAATCATCACAATTTACAATGATTAGTGTATTTTTAACTGACGCTAACCATTGGGATTTATCGGTCGTCAAGTCATAGTTACATTGAAATGTGTCGCCCAACAAACTTTCTGGATCAATATATCTCATTCTGTACCAATTTTTACACACACGTGTTAATAGTTTCAAAGAATATGGGTATTGTCCTAAACCACCTATTACAGCAACATTGCAGGTCTTCTTATTGACGCCCAAAATATATCGCAAAAAACTAATGTACAATTTTTCCAAGTCCAACTTAAAATAACTAGATATATCTTCAAGTGCAATACACTTAGCAGGTGGGATGAGGTATGCACCCCAAATTTCACATCCGTACATGAATATTGGTGCAACAAGCTTATCAAATAAATCAATATATAACCTTATATCGTTCTGCGTACTAAACAAAATTCGTTTTAATCGTCCAAGTGATTTAGTTGCTTTAGAACATAACTGTTTCATTGCATTATTGAAGGAACCATTTGATGTAATTTCTATTCCTAAGTAAGTGTATTTGTTCACTACCTCGAGTTCTGTATTACCAACACTAAATTTTCTACACATCTTTCTACCAGACTTATTAAATATAACAACCTTTGATTTTTCCACGTTTATAGTCAAATTCCACTTCGAGCAATATTCTGACATTTTATCTAAACAAGACTGTAGACCAAGTTCACTTTCAGATAAAAGCACTAAATCGTCTGCATATAATAAACAACTAATTTTCTTGCTATGCAATGTAACTGGGTGGCACTCATTCGTAAATATACATGGTAAGTCATTAAGAAATAAATTAAACAACAAAGGACTTAAAACACAACCTTGTTTCACACCGTTCATCACTGATATATTAGTAGATAGGCCATTATGAAATTTTAGCTGAATTGAAGACCCAGTATACATATCTCTCAAAATACGGTACATATAGCCACTTATATCGTAACTAAGGAACTCATAAAATAAACCATGGTGCCACACAGTGTCGAATGCCTTTTGTAGATCGATAAAACATACATACAGAAATCTTTGTTTTCCTATAACTTTGACATATTTGTCTATTAGTGTTCTCAGTACAAAAATATGGTCGCTTGTCCGTGAATTTTCTGTAAAGCCGGCCTGAAAATCATTATTATAATTTCGAGTTTTCATGTAGATACGTAACCTGTTTTTCAAAACTGTACAAAATAACTTGGATAAACAGCTGTTTAAAGATATCCCTCTATATCTATTCGGGTCATAATAAGAACCGCCCTTGTGTATCATTGTCATTAGACTAACCTTCCAAACTTGTGGAAAGAACCCAGATGAAAATATCAGGTTGAATAACTGCACTAAAGTGGGAGAGAGAGAGTTCTTGCATGCCTTTATCATCTCGTTTAATATTCCGTCCTTACCAGGCAATTTTCCGTTTTTTAACTCAGAAATGCCAACCTTTATTTCACTCATATCAATTTTGTAATCAATCTCTGAAAATGTGGGTAGAATATTACTATTAACTTTCTCCGATACCTCCCTGAACATTGGGCTTTGACTCGCATTGATCCCGTTTTTCATAACATTACTGAAATGTGTGAACCACGGAGAGGGTTCAATTTTCTCACTGGGGTTAGATTTTGGCGAGACCAGATCTTCTAATTTTTTTATCAGATTCCAGTATTCACTGGGATTTGCATTTCTAAGTGAGCTCATGGAATGTAAGATATTATTTCTAAAATCTCTTTCTCTAATTTTGCTTATCTTACGAAAATTCCGTCTCGTAGCATAATATGTTTGTCGAAGTGCAAAATTGTGGGGGTCTGCTGATAGCTTACGAGCGAGATATTTGACATTTCTGAACATAATATAACAATCCTTATCAGCAAAAGATGCCAAACGCTTTCGATTAACTTTTTTCCGTTCCTTATATTTTAAAGCTAGTTTGCCCGCTTTGTAAAAAATGCAATTTAGATCATGGACTGCTTTATCTACGTCCTCTCGCTTCTCTGGATTGTATTCCATGGCCATGACGTTTTTTAAGTCTACCATACACACTGTCTCAAGTGCATGTTTAAATGCCTCTGGACTCGCTTTGTTCCATATTGGTTTTAATGGAAGAGCCTCCAGTTTAGGTTTACAATGTTGTGCTGTATGTGACAATTCGTCTATGTACGCTCCTGCTAATACTGCTAGCCCAATTGATACAATTACATGGTCTGAGAACCAGGTGGTATTGTGTACCTCCATATAAGTAACCTTGTGCAGAATACTTTCTTGGGCTATTATGTAATCAACACATGTTGGACGTCTTGCATTGTGACTATAGCATGTTGGTTTACCCTGTAAGTCACCGAGTACACGGCCATTTAATATTCGCATACCTGCAGAGATGCATAAATCTAACAAGTGTTTGCCATGTTCATCTACGTTTCTGTGATCCATGTTACATCTTGTTAGTGCCTGATCAGTGAAATTATCTAATGGTAGAGGCAGAAGTGACTCGTCCGCTTTACTTGCGCATACGTAGTCATTTTCTGTATCAGTTGCGGCATTGAAGTCCCCTAATACCATGCACGCCGCACCTTTACTCATATATTCACTTATGTTATTTGACAGAATTTCAAATACATCAATATCACTGTTGTATATTGGGTTTCGTGGTGAGACATAAACAAAAGCTACATATAAATCATTTTCCATTTTGAAGAATTCTTGTTTTAACTTAATCCAAACAACATCCGGGTTTGAAATATCAATAAAAGTTACACCGGGCTTAAGTTCTTTTCGTACGTACACAGCTATACCACCCGAGTGCTTTCTTGCAGTGGTTGATTTGGTACGAGTACTCCTGTGAGAAGAATAACCCTTAATATCTAGACATTCACTTGGACTTGCGTGAGTGTCAGAAAGACCTACGATGTCATATTTTGTCACACTGTCTATAATTTCCCTATCCTCAAATTTAGAAGCTGATCGACCACAAACTGTATGCTTGTGGCCATGTATATTCCAGTGCATTATATGTACATCAGTCATTGTGAATGCGCGTCAAGTTGGAATAGATTAGCGGTTTTCATCACGTTGGCCGCGTCCACTCCCATTGAACCTGTTGCGGTTTTGTGGTCGAAGTTTTGGATTATAGCGGTATTTCAGGTTCGCTGCAAGTAGTCTGGTACCCTGTTCGTTTGGGTGTAACGGGTCATCGTATAGGTCGCTTCGTGGCTTATTTTCCCGGTCCGTGAAGCTTTTGTAGTTTTCGCACATTTCATTATTTGGCATCGTGTTTATTTTCAGTCTGGTAAGAGAATTTACTGCCTGTACTTTCAGGTCAAATTCCCTGTCACCCGGACTCGGTAGTCCAGACGAAATGATGACACGTTTGCTGACCTTGGCTTCTTGGATGACTTTGGCAAGGTTATAAAGTCCGTCAGCGACTTCTTGTGGCTCCTTTTCCCTCACATCATTTGTTATCAGGTGTACAATTGTCGTGTCATAAGTGTCCTTCGTATTTTCTACCAGTTTTGTCGCTTGGTGAATCGTTGGTGCCGTTCGTTTCTCTACTTGCTGATTTCTAATCAGACGATCTGCATTTACATATTTAAGCTGGGAATTTCCTATCAGTAGGATTTCCTCACTCGGAGCATCCTGGACGCTCTGTCCTTCTAGTTGTACACCCTGGTGTTGTCTTGTAGGTACTTGTTTCCATGGTCCCGCACTGATATCCATACCCTGAGCTTGAAGTTGCCAGTGTAATGTTTGTTCTCTGGCAATATCTACTTGTCTATGCAGCTCATTAATTTTTGTGCCGAGTTCTTCATTCTTTGTCTCCTTGGCTGTTAACAACTTTCTCATCGTTTCCAGTTCTTCACACAAGGACTCTCGAATTTGTTTTCGAGTTTTCATTTCTAATTCAATCTCTGAGTGCAGATCCTTAACGTGACACTCATGTCTCCGTTTCTCTTCTGTCAGTTCTCTATACGCTGTATCTATTTTCTTTGCCATAGCGTTCATATCACGTTCCATTTCCCGCACTTTGTGTTCACAGGATAGGCTCTCAATCTTTTTGTTCAATTCGTGGCAAAGTTTTTCGCTATCGGCCAATTTCGTTTTCAAAGTCGCCTGTTCTGCCATCAACTTTGTATTTTCTTGCCTTACTTTCTTCAGCTCATCTGTTTTTTCTTTTAGGACATTTTGTGTCTGAGAAAGCTCTTTCGCTATCATTTCAGTTTTTGTTTGCAAGTTCTCGTTCTGATATGTCTTTATTTTCTCTACAATCTGTTTCTCTAGTGACTGTAAGGATGTAGAAAGTTCTCTGTGGCTTCTGCTCAGTTCCTGGATGTCAGCTAAGGCTACGGCCGCGTCTTTATTTACTTCCTTGCCTGTGGTTGATTTGATTTCGTTGAAAATACATTCAACTTGTTTAGGCATTTTTCTGCATTGTTGGCAGCACCATATTCCCACAATATCACTTTGTTTTTCAGGTATACACGAAAAATGATGCCAAATCATGCATTGCCTACACTGTATCATTTCACCCACACTCTTGCGTTCATGCACACACTGCGGTGTACACAGCGGGTCGGTTGTCTTCTGTTTTCTTGGCCCTTTTTTCTTTTCTTTTTTACCTTCGTCGACCTTGCTGGGCAATGTTTCTACGGTATGGTGGTTTATATCTGTTGTCGGATTTGATGACTTTTTTCGACTACTTCGCCTTGAGCCTATGTATTCTTCAGAGTTTATGTCAGTCTGAGTCGAGTTTTCTCCACAGCCATCACATTGTATATTTTCAGGCTCATGTGCACATTTATTACTTTTGTCACCAACTAAGGTCACTGGGGTTTCTCGGGGAAATTCCGATACTGAGGATTCAGTGTCTAGGCTTTTCTTTACTTGTGTGTGAAAACAATCACCATGGTCAGTTGTAATGGGATTTGGGGGTTCATTGCGTGCATTAGCATGCATACTTGTCTCGATTCTCTCCGATAAATGTTCTTGGATTTTTCTTGGTGTGATCCCAATAGACTTCGGTGTGGTGAATAGTTCATTGGATTCGCTAGACTTAGTATCAGAGTCTATGACTGAAGTTTCCATTCGATCCATACCTGCATCTGGTATTTACCTTGTCCGTGGTCAAATGGCGGCAAATTTGAACCCTTTGTTCAGTGCCTTGCTCACACAATATTGCTTACGGAACGATTTATGAATTCCGGTACTCACAAATTGTGCGCCCTTACAGCTCTCTGGTCCCTCATGTACGATCCAAAGTACTATTTATCCAGATCCGTTGATTTTTAAGTGGAGATACGTTGATTTTGAGTAGCGTGCTCTCGAGCTGCTGCATGGGCATGAAGCGCCCTCTGCCCACATCAGATGCCTCGTGGTCGTGAATTATTTCTAGAAAACTTGTGTTATCGGCACAGAGTCTAATATCACAAGTGATATCACCAACAATATAATTAATTTAAACCAGGAACAAAAGGGGCCGAGAATGGAGCTCTTTGGGACCTCAGTCTCAACGGGTAACCATGAAGAAGACTGGCCATGTGTGACAGTTCTCTGTTGACGGTTAGTCAGATAAATTTCGACATGAATATTACTTCCACCCATATCTTCATGATAATAATACGCTTCTGTGTAGAATTGAACAAAAGGTGTAAACACCAAGTATCAGTAAAGAAGTTTTGTCGCGCTGCACTAGATCGAGTGTTATGATTCGTATTACATATACATAAACATGAGCTAGTAACCTCTTCTCCTGACAAGGAGAGAATAAGTGTTCCCCTTAAGATTTGACATGATAAAAATGTTCGTTTTTGTATTGATGTATGACTGAAAAAGATAATCCTAGAAGTCCGTATAGAACGTACATGAGTGGTAAACAGTACCATAGTCTGGGTAGTACACAAAAAGCAATGTTAACGTAATGCCAGACTTTGCACTCTAGTATTGTTCCAGTTAACACATATTTCCAAGTCAAATTCCCAAACTGGTATATAGTAGCTATACATCTCTTCGTAAAAAATATCATTACATTATAAATGCGGTTATTGTAACTCCACTCACCAGAGTGAACCGATCCAAACACAAAACAAACAGAAATGCCCATTTTGTACATTTCCGCAGTGAATTGTCTAGTCAAACTAAAGAAGGCAGGGATACCCATTGCTCGGACGAACAGGCAAAGACCCATAGAGGCCTGCGCTCCAAAGAAAAGACATAATACAGAATAATAGCATACGTATGTTACAAAAACATGAATAGTGGTGGTCATATATTGACCCAATACACATAAAACATAAAATATAAAGATGTTCATAAGTGAACAAAAATTAAGTATAAAGGTCGGAACGCAAAGAAACACTGTGTACCGGTCACTTTTGAGCGGTGAAAAAGTGAGATACTTTAGCGATAAGTGAATGACATCAATGAGGAAAAAGGTAACTTAATGGTCCGGTCAGACACCAGTAGCTGGTAAGAAACGCCAGTAATGCTTTGATAACCTTAATTCACGGATACAGAAGTGTTCACAGTCAATAAATGGCAAGTAAATGAGAAACATATATTGACCATACAAAACAAAGGGATTTTTCTAAGTTTTGTGATACATGGCGGTGATACAAGTTGAATGGCGTAATGACAAGATATTCATAGTACACATGTATTTCAACACAATCATTTAGCTGCTTGGCATTAAGCAAGAATCACAACATGGTGGTTGGTGGATTATGAATCACATGCCAGTACTTTATGAGAACAAATAATAATGAGCATTACGCATTAATAACAAATAAGTACTGGTAAAGAAAATCCTGGTATCACAGGAACGTCGAGTCACGTAATACCTTTTAAATAGCATGTACACAACGGTCATGTCAATACAGGTACAAGGGGAATGCATATACATATACATGCATACACACACGCACACACATACATATATATACATACACACATACATAAACATATATACACATACACATATATATACACACATACATACATACACGCACAGATACATACACATACAAAAACAAATATACATTATACAAATGCACACATAAATTTGCATATGTTGCCAATTCATACATGTATTGTGTAAAACAACGTTAAAGGTTAGCGTACATCGTAATTACAGATAGTGTTGATTGTTGGGTTGTAATTCACATGTTAATAGTATGTGAACACCGCAAGTGATCATTTTGGGTTGGACAGAATTAAATGCAATAAATACAATACAACGCAATAAATCAATAGATAACCATAAGTAGCCAAGAGAGGTGTCACTGAAATACCAAGAACCGTGATCATCAAGCAACGTAAATATATGAATATCAAATCAGTCAAGTCAATTGACACATTTCAATTGGGATATTCAAATGATCACATCAGTAGTTTGTCAATCAGGGTGCAATAGTTGATTTTAGCCTGACGTAGTATGTATGTGGTCGCTAGAACTAAACCTACAGGGTGAGTCGTAAATAGGGTAGTTGCCATGTGCCAATAATATGTAGACACAGGTGGTGATGATCACAAGATGTTAAGGCATTAAGCCACAACTCATCAAATAAAATAAAATAAAATAAAATAAAATAAAAAATAAAAAAAATAAAAAAAACGTATGCCATGATCAACCCCGCACAATCGCAAATCAGTCATAAGTGGCAAGTTATGCATTTGTTTTCAACTCCAACGCTTGGCTTGAAGTAGGTGACAGAGGTAGAGATAGTGGTTGATATGTATGTACAAACCAGTAGCTTGTAAAATCGGCCTTAAAGTATGATTGCATGAATGAATGAGTCACGTGACACTTTCATGTATGTATGCAGTAATTGCATCAGTCCAATTACAGATTAATAGTTAGTATGTATCACATATATGGCAATAACGGGAAAAACGATCAAAACAAAGCAAAATCAAAACAGAAACCAAAGTAAGTACAAGTGCGTACTCGTGTGTGTGGAGTCAGTGTGATATAATGGTAATACAGTAGCAACTTACACTTTACATTATTCATACGCAGATAAGTCCTCCTCACTGGTAATAGCTATCACATGGAAAGATTCATTGTCCTTCACCTTGATCTTTATTTTGCCGTCCTTCGACCAAGTGTCGATAATGTTCCCTGCGCGTTTCAGGCATCTGGCCTTGTAAGCCAATGAAGCTCGAAAGCGCGTCAGATCCTCGGTGATGAGAACATCAGTACCCTTAAGGCGACGCTTGGCTTTGAAGACACGGGCCCTTACCCTGTAGTTCGCGAAGCGAGCGATGATGGCTTTGCCCTTTTCACGTCCGCCCCAGTTGCTAGTACGTCCGACCCGGTGACTACGTTGAATGTCGTTCAGCGAAAGTTCCAGACCCAGCTTGTATCTACAGAGATTTATGATCAGCTGATCGGTATCCTCATCACCATCCTCGTTGATTTCCTCTGTAGGGGGTAATCCCCAGAACCTCAAGCATCCTCTTCGCCCGTGCTGCTCCAACGCATCAAGCTCCATAGTTAAGTTGGACAACTTTTTGTCTTTCTCTGCAATCTGGCGTTCTAATTTGGATATAGTAATCTCCATGTCACATACCATTTGTTGCAAATTTCCTGCGTGCTCAGGTTGAATTTGGGAAACAGCAAGTTGGGTCTCTAAATCCGATATTTTTTCGACGATCGACGGACCCAGCTCTTTTTTTACTACAGACTGGAGTTGGTCGTTGACCATAGCCTGTACCTGATCCATAATCATCCCATGCATAGCCTGGGTAAGGCTTTGAACGAAAGCCTTGCTGCTAAACAAGTCATGAACAGATTGTTCAATGGATCCACTGACCCTTGACAAATTGGTTTGAGACAAAGACAAGGGTGAAGACATTTGCCGTTTGCGCTTTTCCCTGGGCTTTCCCCCTCCGTTTTTGGGATCGTTGTTCTCAGAAACACCAGAGGCACTTTGCTCGGTAGTAACATCTCCCATATCCTCATTTTGAATTAACTGTTCAAACAGTGTCTCTAATGATTGACGGATCACAGTCGAGAGCGACATATCTGGAATTGCACCACAGTCACAGAAATCATGGAACACATGTGTCGTGACAAAGAACCGTCAAGATCGCACGGATCAAATGTTCAAAATGATGGTTTTGCAACACTTATCTCTAACATCAGGTGTTTCTAAGTCGTCCCATAGTCCTTAAACGCATGATAATCCGATCCACATAGTTTCATATAATATGAAGCTTTGAAAGCGTGTTTTCGCTGTTTTCTTATTTTCCATCGCATTTTTATGTAGAGAGAAAATTATTTTAGTTGGCACTTTTGTGCCACCATACACGACACAATTTCTGTCGTATTTTCGCGGTTGTGTTTTCGCATTTTCGCCTTCGCGTTTTTTATTTTAGTGTTTTCGCATTCGTGTTTTCGCTCTTCTGTTTTCTTATTTCCTTAATTTCACCTTCGCATTTTTATGGAGAAAGAAAAAAGTTTTATTTGGCACTTTTGTGCCACCATATTATTCGCAAAAGAATTTTGTTGCCTATGACAGGCCCGAAATTGTTAATTTCGCGCCTTTTTGGCCAGCAAGTGGGCTCAGGGTCGTAACGCCACGGAAGAGCGTCGTTGTGAGATAACGGAGGATAGGGACCTGGGTAGAGAGAGCATGAGCGGTAGCGACGCAGAGAATGAACAGGATCACAGTTTTAGCTGTTCCTTTTTCCGAAGAGGAACTTACTGAGGACGAAGGGGGGTGTTAGGGTTAGGAAGGGAGAAGAACAGAGAAATTCAGCCTTGCTGGAAGGAGCCACGGCCAGGCTACGACAAAGCCGGTCTTTACCAGTGCAACTGAGACGGAGTCCGTGACAATGTCAGCGTGACCTGCACTGACCAAGTAGGCCTATGCCATTGCTGCCTGGAAAGATCACCAAAGCTGAAGCTTGGGACGTTTGAATGGTTAGGGATGCTTTTCAAAAGTCACTGTGCAAAGATTCCTATACAAGTGACGGTTGAAGTTTAAGGCAGGCCATCTTGCGCGGTTACCATCACTGGCAAAACCGGTTCTCCTTTAGCGTACGCTCCACGCTAAGACAGTGTAAATTTATGCGAACTCAAAACCAGCTGAATATGAAATCATAGGCCTACGTGCAGCAGGCTTTTAGTTTTATTCTATTAGTGATTTATAACTAGGCCTGGAGTACGTGAAGGTAAAGAATCTCTTTGAAAAGCATTTGTAAGGCCACTGCATGCCTAAACGGATTTATAATGACTACCGGTACTGATGCATTCCACAAGCTTCAAAAGATAGGGGAACACACTTGTAAGCACTTGACCACAGCTTAAGTTGAATACACACAAGCCACACAGCGGTAGGCGCTGATGTTTTGCCCGTGTTAGCGTGCACCATAACCGCATAAGATGGCCTGCCTTCTTATTTAAAACATTTTTTTCATTGAAAAAACAAAAACAAAACGATAGGGTACAAGGGTGAAGCCCTATATGAATCCCTTTCGCATGGGCCTATAGGCTATAGATACAACAGGAGAAAAATAAAGCACCCTACGGCAAAAACGCGATACACGTCACTGAACGAAGACAAGACGTGCACACAAGACAGCAAATCACCGACAGAATTTATAAATGACCAATTTTGACAAGTTTGACAAGTTTTATTAGCAGACCATAATCAGATAAAAATCTGTTGACTCATGGGTGCTCAATAACATAAAATGTCAACAAATACATAGATACATATAAAATAGATAATATATAATAAAATAGAATAGGCATAAGAAGAAAAGAGGTGGACTGTGATAATCACTCCATAAGGTCCACAGTTTGAAAGATGTGATGAGTTAGGTTCTATTTAAAACTATAAAGACTGCTCACATCGCGGACATGTTGGGGAATGGCCTTCCAGATTAAAGCACCAATAGCTGTAAGGGAATGTTTGTGCGATCTTGTTTATGAAAATTTCCTAAACTGGAGGATCTAGTATTATACGTGTGAATGTCACGTAGGCCTAAAAGGGTAAAGAAATTGCTTAAAGTGGGGGGGGGGGGGAGGAGTCCTATTATTGGTAATTTTTCAAAGAAGAATGCCCAGGTTACAATGAAATCTCTGTTTAATACTAATCCATTTAAGGGTGTCCAGCATGTCCACAATGTGAGTTCTGGGATGACATCCCAAGACAATTCTCATAGCACAATTCTGGATACGCTGAAGTTTGCCTAAATCTTTCTTACAGAGAGAGTTGGTCCAAACAGTGCTACAATAGTCAATGTGAGGAAGTATTAGTGTATTATAGAGTGTTATCTTTGCACTGGCTGGTAGAAATTTAGCAGCTCTGGAGAAAATGCCCAGAGCTCTATTTAGTTTTCCCACAAGTATCTTAAAATGTTCGGCAAACCTCATTTCGTCATCCAGAACCACACCGAGATATTTGAGATTTTGTACTTGTTCAATTTCTTGATCGTCAGAGATAAGACCAAGTTTGTTTTGGTTTTTCTTGGTAGTGATAAGCATACTGTTAGTTTTACTTATGTTTAAGCTGAGTTTGTTGGCTCGTAGCCAAACAGATAAGAGTTCGAGGTCCTCCTCAAGAATTTTTGAGATTGTATCAGGATCTTGACCAGCGAAATAGAAAAGAGTGTCGTCAGCGTACATACTAACAGTACTATGCCTAAGACTACTACACATATCATTGACATAAATAATGAATAACAAAGGCCCCAGAATGGACCCCTGAGGAACGCCAGTGGAGATCAGCAGTGGTTCAGAGAGGTTGCCATTAATACAGGCAACTTGCTTCCTATCTGTTAGGTAGTCCCTGAACCACTGCCGCGCTACACCGTGAAAACCATAGTGGTTGAGTTTGGACAAGAGTATTTCATGATGAACGGTATCAAAAGCTTTTTTAAGGTCAAGGGCTATGAGACCAACAGAATTATTTCGATTTAACTCATGATAGACCGCTTCAGTAAAACAGTGAAGACTGGTCTGGGTTGAACGTTTAGGCCTGAAACCCGACTGCTGTGTACATAGGATATTGTTGGTAATACAAAACTCGTAAACTTGGTTGTGAACAATTCGTTAGAGTAGTTTTGATATCACAGGTAAAATTGAAATAGGTCGGTAATTGCCGGGGTCCGTTCTGGTGCCCTTCTTGAAGATGGCTGAAATCTTAGCCATCTTCCATTCATAAGGAATTTTACCAGTAGCCAGGGACATATTGAAAATGTAGGCCAAGCTACCGGAGATTGCTGGGGAAGCAATCTTCAGCAGCCTGGCCTGGATATTATCCAGGCCAGTTGCCTTGTCCCGAGGTAGATCAGCTAAAAGTTTAGTAACATCGTGTTCTGAAATCTTGTGGAAGGTGAAACTAGCAGGGGCATGTGGAAGATACAGTGTACATACGTACAAAGTCAATTGGGGAGGAAACCACTGGAGTAATATGTCTAGAAAGTTCCTCACCAATTTTGATAGAGAAACAGTTAAAGTAATCTGTTGAAAATTTGTTACTAGGGTATTACTGATTAAGAGAGAGGGTATGGCATTTTTAGAACATTTGGGTGGCTTCTTGTTCATACGTTCTCATAAATATTGTCCTATCTGTATATGTCTTAAATGAACTTTTTCGGAAGGACTCACGCAGATAATTGGCCAACAGTAAAATCTTTCCTTGGCGCACACTTACGATTGTTGACTGACTCAAATAATACAACTTCTTAATAGTTAAGTTTTTTTTCAGAATCAGTGTATAAATATGCAATTACAATTATCCCATAAATTTTTCTCAGTGGTGTTAAGTTTTCAAATCACGAAGAGCTAAAATTCAGAACCCCTCCCGGGGCAGTAATTTCAGTAGGCCTAATTGTAATGCCAAACCACGCATAGAAAAATAAAAACTGTAAGGTGGTTTTTACCGCACAAGTTACCAGCAGCTATGTGTAAACAGTTTACAAGAAACACCAGTACCCAAATATGTCCCCATTTGTGTACATGTGTCATATTTAAATCTGTTACAAGCAAATGTTTGGTTGCAGATGGAGTGCTGTGGGTGCTCATTGATGTGAAACACCAGTATATGCGGTGCTGTACCAAGAGTTGCGGAATGGTCCAATCAATAGCTTTTCTCGTCACGCGTTGGGCGAATCTCGCATCCGAAGGAAAGCAGGGCTGAGATGGTTAAATTGTAAATTCAATTACTGTACAGTATATTTTGTAGTAGCTTGATCCTGTTTGTCCGAATAGATAATTTGTGTATATTATAGAATAAAACTTCTTATCATTCTTTTACAAAACTGTCCCCGTTGCCCATGTGTCCATCTTAATGTTATTCTGTAGAAGACCTTTCTGTACGGGTTCTCTTTATCACGGATTATTTAAATTCTCGTTCATTAAAACATTGCTTTTAAGAGTGATACCACAGTGTACTTGCATTTGAGCTGTGATGTTGACAGATAACTGGTCAGGTTCTTAAAACTGCGCGAAAAAAGTATTGCAAAATACATGTAGAAATATTGATAGATAATTACACAAGGACTCGGATTCGGATTCAAATGAGCTATATTTTACACGGAAAAGTGAAATAAAATAATTATCAAGTGACACGTGCCAATAATATCTGATAAATGAAACTCAATGGACCCCTCCCTCAAAAAAAAAAAAAACACAAAAAACTGATGATCTCGGGTAAGTATTGCACAGCTGTCACTTGGTTGATGCATTCATCGTTGTCACGTAAATAATGTATATGTAAAAACCTTCATAGCTCATCTTAACAAATACACCAATCCGCAACCGTGCAAGGCTATGAGAATTGGCTCAGACTCGTGTGACTTCGTGTAATTTTTAAAATCAGTGGAAAATTCAGAATGCAGTGTATTAAGAATGTTAAAGTGTATCATTCAGTCCTGTAACAATAAATCAACGCATTTTATTTAGGCTTCCGTTACAGCTGTCGTGGGGGTGGGGAGGGGGGAGGGTTAATTGAAATGGATATGAAAATGTAGTTTAGAAATTAAAAAAAGCTACTTTAAAGATTTCTGTGAAAACTTAGTTTACCTACCTTACTTTAAAAAAGCTGACGCCATACACTTAAAAAGGATATATATATATATATATATATATCTGAAGACATACATCAATAAAAGGTGGCAAAATCTGAAGACATACGGAATAAAGGATGATTATACCTGAAGACATTCAGGATAAAGGATGGTTATATATAAAGGCATACGGGATAAAGGGTGATTATACTTGAAGACATACAGGATAAAGGATGGTTATAACTAAAGACATACGGGACAAAGGATGGCTATATCTAAAGACATACAGGATAAAGGATGGTTATATCTGAAGACACACAGGATAAAGGATGGTTATGTCTGAAGACATATAGGGTAACTGATGGTTATATCTGAAGACACACAGGATAAAGGATGGTTATGTCTGAAGACATATAGGGTAACTGATGGTTATATCTGAAGACATACAGGATAAAGGAGGTTACATCTAAAGGAATACACAAATAAAAGTTGGCAACAAAGCATACAGGAGGGAGGATGGTTACGTCTTAAGACATGCATAGAAAAAGATGGTCGTATTGAAAAAATACCAGACATATATTTGTTATATTTGCCCACATTTAATGATTTCCAAATAGTCACTTTGCAACTTGTATGTTTCAATGGATGCTTTAAACATGCATATGATTATGACAGCATGCCAGTTATACGGTATCACAATACCAATGTATAAGATTAAAAAAACAATTCAAATTACACTTATGGGTGCATTGTTGCCATAATTCCTTTTGTCTTAGAAATCTAGCTTAAGCCGCACATACCAACACAACTGTTCCAACGCGTACATTCAAATGAAAATGGCGCACTAATCAAACCAGTTTGAAGGGTGCGTGAGTCAAGGACGGCATGATGAAACCATTCAGTATTACCACCAATCACAAAGGTCATACGGAAGGTTGATGCTTCGATGAAATCGATATTACCTTCCACGCGCAAAGCACCATCCTTGCCCAAGCACACAATTTGAAACATCCAAACAGGGTGGCTTCACACTTAAATCTTTTTGTTTGCAGCTCAACGTTTATTTATTTAGCGGTAGTAAAGTTGAAAAAAAAAACATTTTCTTCACCGATTTTGCAAGATAGTTTTTATTTATTTATTTATTTATTTATTTATTTATTTATTTATTTATTTATTTATTTATTTATTTATTTATCTATCTATCTATCTATCTATCTATCTATTTATTTATTTATTTATTCATTCATTCATTCATTCATTCAGTCATTCATTTATTTATTTATTTATTTATTTATTTATTTATTTATTTATTTATTTATTTATTTATTTATTTATTTATTTATTTTTTGACACAGCGTTAAACTATGGTCATAACCATTGCTATTAGAGATACGGATCAACATGGCGTAAACCGCTCGCTTTCACCGCCAGACGTTCATTATTCTCTTATGTACCAGGCTTACACCAAGCACATTGCCAGAACCCTGTTTTATGCAAATGTTTGCATATACATAAAAATATTCATCACGGAAACTTGCTCCAATTGGGTTATCAATTTTCCAACCTGCAGTATAAAACACAAGACGTGAATCTCTGGATGTCGTGAAATATCCGTGACTGATGTTATAAATACTATTTCAAATACTAATCCACTGAGCTGGGCTCCACCGTTTTCATCACGTTTGAAACAAGCTTGAAGCAGCAAGTGACGAGCACCTGGACATGTGGAGCATTCTTTACATCATCAGGAATTTCCAATGACTGGGTGTCTGGAACCGGGATGCCAGAGACCCTCCCTCCACTCACCCAGTATATAGCTTCCTTCAAATTGTAAAATGTTACCAGTTTGGGTCCAGGTAAATCGGGCATATGGTTACCATAGTGAGGGTTGTTACATTTGTCTTTCAAACCCTTGCAGTTGTCAGGCTCTTCTTTGATGTTCACGTGACGATCAGCTTGGGCAACATTAACGACAGGATGAACAACATCACCATCAGGATGGGTAGGTTGACCATTTGGCTGAGCTACATTACCATTAGGACATGCTTTAGCAATTCGGTCTTGTTTTGATTTTTCTACCAAAAGTTTATTATAGGCATTTTCCAGTTCGATGACGATACCTAGATTCATATCAGGAATAAAAATGCAGCGTTTACTGTATATCTTATAGCATTAAATGGAATTGTACGTACTTGAAAAAAGGGCCTTCTATTGGCCAGTGGCTACTGCCCAATCCTCGTTAACATAATACAATTTATTACCAGCAATGAAAGCAAAAGGAATTTTAACGCAATCAACATAATTGTAAGACAGACGTTTTGGCAGATATTTAGAAGAATACTGTACTGTTCCATGTATACATGTACAACTATGATGCTGATAAACTATGTTTATATGACCAGGAAAACTGTTTACATCAAAAGATATTCTACAGCGTTGTCATTGTGCTAAAATATTGAAAGAAAACAACCAAATAAAAATAAAAGTAGGCAAATTTTATAACTGTGGATAAGTGCACCAACACGACTTAAAATGCATATTGTCAAGTAATGCTGCTTTTTACAAATGTTTGAGGACATTGATCTCCTACACTTCTGTTTCGCCGAAGGATTAACTGTCAAGAGCCAGGGCAATTTTGATCGGTAGTATCTCCGATATGAAAACTATGTAGCTAAATATCTAGCCTTAACTGTGTTTTAGAGAAAGGACGAATATCACTGGATTCAAAAGTGAGGAATCTATTGATAGAAATCCCGTTTCTCACTTAATGTCAAAAACGCTATCATACTTGCATCTTATATGTCATTATTTTGATATTAATTAGTACAGATACCACGAGGAACTATTTCTGAGTGCGGGTGCACACATGCAGAACACCTTCCGACTTGTACACATGAGTGATTACATCAACACAAACACATCTGCCTGTGCTGAATGCAATCACTGACTGGAGCAGTGAACATACGACAGAGCTTCGACAGGCAAAGACGCCTATCTTACTAGGTTAGAATTCCAATTTTTATTGCCGCCGAGAAAATCCTTCTGGCCAAAGTGTAAGGATACAAAAAAATCAAAGTCCAGTAATTCTGGTCACCGAGAATAGCACCGTTTCAAAGGAACATCAAATTAACATTAGCAATCTAAGATTCAACTATTTATTCGTAACACGCTACAGTACGTTCTTAAGATTAAACAGTACACTCGTTGATCGTAGATTTGTAAGTTGATAGGGGTGGCATGTGGCGGAGTGCACATTTGATTGAGTTGAGATTATTAGCACCGTCCATATTACTACGATTTCTTTCGATTACATCTATACTTCCAAGAAAATCTTGATATCTCACTGAAACTTTCTGATTGTAATGCATAGTTAACAGCACATATGAGCGTACTTTACCTTTATGTATAGCTTCATCTTCAAAGTCCGCAGGACAAAAGGCGATGTAGTCGAAGTCAGTATCGGATGCCTGTGAGAATTCAAATATATACAGAAATGTATGTATGTATGTATGTATGTATGTATGTATGTATGTATGTATGTATGTATGTATGTATGTATGTATGTATGCATGCATGCTTGCATACATACATTTATACATTCCTAATTTTAATGTGTCTTAATACAAAGGATGGCAAGACTGGTTGATATTGCCCACTACCATTTTAGCAACAGATTAAATATGAACACAAATGGACCAAGTGTAAATAAACAACAGTGCGATGACTGTTGCAAGTTCCCCAAAATATTGTAAAGGAGTCGTAGTAACTCACAAGAAGAATGTCCATTAGAGCCCTGGCTTCTCTGCCTGGAGCCATTGCAACCATTGCTATACGCAATACACCACTAAAAAGAAACCAAAAGAAACAAGTATATCCACTAAATAACATATTGGAACTTTATTATAACGGCACTCAGATATCTGATATATTCACTTCGAGCCACCAGTTTTGAGGGATTTAAAGTCAAATTCATTAGAAATTTTACTCCTTTACCTGGCATATTCACATATGTGATATATATTGTGGGGATAGATGCTGTCATTTTAGCATGGTTTCACTCTATCGCGCCACGCTGGGACCATAGTCCACTAGTCTCCTACTTTGCACTGTGGACCTGCGAAACGACGATAAAATCCGTAAACATTACAAGTAAGTCGACACTAAATGAGCCATATGTCTGGGGCATTATTTGGGAACATGGAAGACGTGGATAGCTCAACAGTCAAACTGACACTCCATGTTACACTGCGAGAAACATTGTGTCTGGAGCACCCATACACTTTTATGGTTTATTTGAGTCTTTCCTGCCTACTGACACCAATATTATCTTATATATAAAATGTAATTACTCACTCTCCTTTGTGCTCATATTTGGAAGTATTCCTAAACCAAGTCAGTGACTCCTGAAACACAATTGGTAAGAAACATCTGTAGAATGCTTTCTGGGTAAATGAATGTTCTCTGCGATCAATGCTTCAAATGATCAGCATTATCAATGAAGTACTTCTGTGTGCCTAGCAAAGTAATCTATTACCACGCAAGCAGTTCATGGTGTGACTTGCCAAGTAATCTACACAAAGATATTAGATATTGTCTTGCAGAATAAATTAATGTAAAATTCAAGCTACACATATATGAAATTGGCTTTGCTTGGCTGAGGTGTTGCTCCACCATTCAGGGTACAGTGCAGACGTAAACCCAGTGTTCACAGATTTAGGGTAACTTTCAAGGTGGCGCAGTGACTACACTTCTGGGCCAAATATCACACAAATATACATTCCTATCCAATTTCATGTTCGGAACGAGCGGAACTCGAACCTGCAGCCTTTGGCACCTGTCGCCTAGCTGAAATGGGAAATGCACATATCCACTCGACAAAATCCCCATTCTTAACAAAGAATGGTTCAATGGAGGTAGTTACGTGGGAGTGCCATGTCAACACGGTTGTGCAGTAAAAGTTCTGAGTCGGCATTTATTTCCAGAATCGGGGACTTAGATCCACCATCCCTGTCACCTAGCTGTAACGGGAAACGCAGATATCCACTCGACCAAATCCCTATATAATACAGGCATTTACTGAAATGACCACAAAGTTTTACAGAATCTGCTTGCACCAAAAAATGGAACTCTACATTCAAAATTGTGTAAACACAAGCGTTTTGGTAAAATGTGTTTTGTGAAATTTGTTACATTTTGTGCAAAATATTAAAGATATAACGGTCAAATTTGCGCTATTATGGTCTCACGCATGTATGTACAAACGACTATCAAAGATTTTTCACAACTGCATCTGTTCTCTTACAATGGCAATACAAAATTGCAAAATGGCTGATTTTGTCAAAATTGATAAAGTTGCTGGACTTTTCACTTTTGACACACATAAAAAGAACTGTTCATTTCTCAGACAATCCCTGATGCGTTTTTTGCTTTAAAGAATCTTAAGAGTAATTCAATTTTTATATGATCAAAATCAGATAATTAGTTTTGGAGAAATGCACATCAACAGGACATTTTGGTGCAAATACTTTGTCAGTTATCAAGATTCAAAAGTTAACACGGTCCAGTGACTAGCATATTATCATTGAAGTATTTTCTTAGTTTCTTTGGATTGTACTGACACTAGAGCTACCAACTTTGAACAACTGATAAACAATATAAATGATTACCAAAAGGTCCAAAAATCTAAAAATGCGCAAAATTATTCAAAGCTGGTAAGACGTTACCTTTTCATCCTAATGAATTGCTGAATAGGCTACCTGATACAATAATATAGAGACAGTGATCCGTGCTGATGATCACGCCGAACTAAACACTTTCCACAGGTAGTAATGACATCATTATGACATCACATTATGCATTCCAGTTAATCGATAGTATGACAAGATGCTTACACAGAAACTCTCATGAAGCATATATTATTATAAGTACTTAGTATAGCAGCCGTGAAACTGGAATAAACATGGACGGAAAACTACCCACTAGAAACATCTCTGATGGATCAGCTTTTATCAGGTCTAGAACGTCGTGACAGTTATGCGTGAATCTGAGTGTCTGATTAGGATTTATGATGGAAAGTAATTAACGCTTTTTCAAACACGGTTATGCAGTCGCTTTTAACACTGCTACTATCGGGTGTAAGTTTGATTTGCTAATAAAATGACATATAAAGGGAAAAAGAAACAAGTAATTAGTCCCTATAATCAAGAAACGAAAAAAAAGTCCTTTCAGTGCCAAGTTTTGGATTGAGTCAATAGCTGTCTCCGACGCGCTTCGCGCGCAATTCGGTCTTCATCTGCCTTTTCCACAATTGTCTTAGTACACGACCGCAACAGGCGATCAATTATACCAACAAAGGCAAATTCAATTTTTCAGTGATTTTTTCATAAAAACAACCACAGGAGCAAAGAATAAAACATTTGCAGACGTGAATGTCTCACAATTTACACCAAAATTAACATGTTTTGTCACTAAAGATGTGATGAATAACTGATAATTGATAAATGTATACATAGCAAGGTTAGAAAAAAGTTTATAGAAAATACCAACAATCACCTCCAATACAAGAGAGTACTGGCCAATTTAGCATTTGGGGGGGGGGGCGCATGTGTGTTAAATGATAAGCTATTGGTTATGTTTGGATTTATTTTTTTCTCGTGTGTAGGGTGTCCAAAATAAAAAGTTTGAAAAGACTAATGCCAAGTGATACTCTTTTTTTAAGAGCAAGAGTTATCTCTCATCAAAGGGAAGTGAATTGATATGTGAATAACGGAATTCCAAAGTAAACTGGATACATGTATGAGTGAATGCGTTTCCGAGTGAAGGGTGCTGTATAGAGTGACTGAATACATATAACAAGTTCTTACGTCTGACCTGTGGTGGATCCTTTTCCTGCCTTATCCATATGGAATCCTTATTTTGACTGTAACACAATGCGATAGGCAACCCAGAACGATATCGGAAGCAAAGAGCGGCGGCCCATGGAACAATGCGGCAGGAAAACATTACAAAGGGTCTGCAGCCGGCTGCCACTGACCGCCGCTGGCTGCCACTGGTCACCACCAAACCCATTTAGCTTCAAGAGGGTCTTGGCGGCATCCAGATGCAATCGGTAGTGCCGACAACAGCCCTCCTGGGTTTCTGACTGCTGTCCATGCGCTGCTGGGAACTTGTACTAGCGCAAGCAGTTTTCTACATACGTGTCATAACAAAGTAGATTTCTCTGTAGGTGGTAGAGCTAAGTTGTTTCGGACATAGGTGTTATACCAAATGTTGCTAACAAGACATATACCAAAGTGTGTGTTTGTGTGTGTTTGCAGAGGTGGCATAACAAAGTGGTTCTCTACAAAGTTGTTATGACAAATCCGTTTTCTACATATGTGTTTTAACAAAGTAAATTCCTGCATGGTATAGTAAAGTCTTTTTCCGCATGCTTGGAATAAAGTGGTTCTCTACATAGTACAGTGCAAACTTATAGTTAAACAATGGAAAGTAATTTAATACCAGTGACAAAACAATATACGGTTCCAAAATATAGGCGTGCCCTATTTTGTTGACAAAGATCTCAGAAACAAAACGAAAACAAACTGAAAACAGTATAAAATAGTTACGACAAGTGCCAATACACATTAGACAATGCCGAAGAGGAGAAAGAATGGTTCCAGTGTCCAATCAGGGTAATATTTTTGGTCTTGTATATGTATATAATAATAAAGGGTACCTTTGCTTGTAAATGAAATCATTTATCCCTAAAATTGCAGTTTTTGGTCAAAAGAATTAAAGATATTGTGGATAGCATTCTATTGAACGGGGGACAATTGGAACAATCACGTGCCAACTTTAGGTTTGAATCTTGACCCTGAAATGTTTTGTAACTATGTAGCAAACATGGAATTAAGTGTATTGTGCGCCATGTTTGATAAAACAATAGTCTTTGTATTTTATTTAGTGCATATGCTCCGCCATGAAAATTGAAAAAAATAAAATTGTGACTAAAATTGTTTTGACTGGCCAATGCGCCCGTAACATAAATCACCTTCTACCCCCCCCCCCCCCACTCTTTCTGGTCTATCAACCTCTTCCGTATCATTCAAAACATAGACACTAAAAGCAAACTGCAATTCTTGCACTCCATAATCAGTCTAGTCACTCTCTATGTAAGAACCTATGAATCTGTTTTTACGTTAACCCCAAATGGGGGGTATATTACCCTTTTAAAGCTGAAATACCCTCTCAGAAAATTCCAAAGGGTCATAGGTCTTGTTTATTTGCATGTAAAATTTGCAAAAATCTAGTCTCCTCCCCTAAATTTTCCATCTTGTGACCCCCTGAAAAAACTCCGAACGGAAACACTGATTTATCACGTGCAATGCAAGGATGGACTTCTTTGCTTACATTGTAATGTCGCATCGTTTTGCCTATCCAAGTGGTATTCAATGGTCGTGCATCAATTCTGTATTTTTTCCCTTGTCACTGTATGTTACTTGCTTAGTTACTTCATTACTGTATCAACTTACATCTCAGCCAACTCCACTGAAACCCTTTGCTGACGTCCATATTCCCTTATATCATCTTCACTCCTAATATGTTTTAAACGTATACTGCCACTCGTCTACCCGTTCTCTGCTATTCCAATCACACTACCACTCAAATCAATTGACGTTTCTCTTCCGTACATCCTTAAAGAAATCATGGGAATTAGTATTGATCAACACAGAGTGGCAATCGGTCTTTTCTACAATAAGCGGAAGTTAGTCTTTTCCTTGTCTTTCTCTGAAAGTTGTAATGTCAAACATAAAATAGCTGTCTCCTTTTCTTTTTCTACCTCAGTGCAATAAGTGTCTTTCTGTCAGGGTTCATGAGCTCACGACAAATACTGTTGAACCTGCTTAAATGTTTCCTGTTTGCCTTCGACGTGCATCCAAATCCTGGACCTATTAATACTCCCACCTTTATTTTAAAACTTGGTCATGCAGATGCTCGAAGTACACATAGTTCCGGTAAAATCGTTGAGCTTCAATTACTAGCAAACACGGGAGGCTTTAGTGTAATCACACTTTTTGAAACCTGGCTAGATGCGACCAGTTTCCTGATCAACTCCTCCACCTAAACAATTTTGTACCTCCTTATAGAAAAGATCGCTTGGCAGGAAAAGGTAGAGGCAGTTTTTACTTGCGTCCATTCTCCCGTACCACGCCATAGGTGCGCAGATCTAGAATACCCAAAATTCAGAATGTGTTTGGGTAAAAAATCCCATCAAGTATCGGCCATTGCTACTCGGAAATTACTACCCTCCTTCTGGTCAGCCTGGTGAAATCCGAATGGCCTTTTTAGAATCTTTAGCCACTTTCATTTCTAAAGCAATCGAGAGAACCTATATATTCTTATCATTATCGGCAACTTTAAGGATCTATGCTCTGATTTGGACTCTACTCACCAAGAAACTGACCTTTGTTAGGCCTTATTTATTCTCATATCCCAAATAACCCATTTCAGCTAATCAACGCAAAGTGCTGACCACACCAGTAACTTGTTTGGTCTCATCGTTACAGACTCTCTGGGCCTTGTGCGTGACAGTGGTGTACTAGCCCCTCTCCTAAACTTCGATCATGCCATTATTTTCTGCTCTCCTCTCTTACAAGTAGATCATTCATTTAAAACACCCGTGTAGGACTACAATAAAGCTTTCAAGACCTAAACGTCTCTCTCTTAACAGCTCCTTGGGACACTGGTCACGATGTTTATCACAATCTCGACAGGGTTGTCTCATACTGGTCGGGTCTGTTTCTCACTACTGCCAAAGATTTTTTTCTTTGAGACTAATAACTGTGAAACCTAAAACCGACGACAACCACAGGGATAAAGAAGTACATTTGCCGTAGAAATGGAGCATGGAAACGGTTTCAGAAAACTTTTAACATGCCCCGCCTTTTTAGTTTTGATGTTTATAAAAAGAATTGTATATTTTACCTGTTCTACAATTTATTACGTAACCTTATTGTTAACAAAATTCAACATACCTTTCGTTCATATTTCTCAAAATTACATTTAAGATTAGATGATTCTGAATTCAATCTTAAATAGTGGTGGAGTCAGTCAAAGTCTGTCCTGGGCTCAAGTCAATGCAAAACCTGACCGGACATCGATGCCTTACCTTTCCTGAGTTTACATATCATACTGAATCTAGACCTGAGTTTACATATCATACTGAATCTAGATTACAGAACAAAGCCTTTGAAGAAGACAATGTTAGGAAAGTCGTATCCATTCTACGAGTCTCCTCAGCCTGCGGTCCCGACAGTATAGGAAATACCTTGCTCAAGAATACGGCTGGCCCCATACGTCATACCTTACCATTTTTTTTACAACTTTCTTTGAGTCAAGCTCATTTTCGAAACTCCTGAAATCGGTCAAATATTGTCCGGTATACAAAAAGTCCAACAGACAGATAATAAGTCATTACCGTCCGATATCTTCACTTTGCGATATCTCTAAAGTCTTTGAATGATTATCTTGTATCAATACTTCTCTAGAAACAGTCTCTTCTCCTAAAAATTTAAGGCTTTAAGGCTGGCTACTCAAACATTAACTGACTTGCTTACTTACTTCAAAATATTTACAATGGTTTTGAACTGTCAAAAGAGGCCAGAATGGTATTTCTCGATGTATCTAAGGCCTTGGACAAAGTGTGGCACCCTGGCCTCCTTTTCAAACTTCGTCACCTTGCTTATCATAGCATCGCATTACCTGGATAAAAAGCTACCTGTTCAGCCGATTACAAAGAGTCACTATCCATGGTCAATCTTCATCCTGGCTACCAATTGAAGCCGCTGTACCTCAGGGTTCCATTCTTGGCCAGCTTTTTTTCTTGATTGACATTAACGATTTATTAGATAAATTGACATGTGACGTACGTTTGTTTACTGACAACACTTGCATTCTTGAAATGGTCGATGCTCGTGTTCAGTCTTCTTGTCTCCTAAATATGAATTTTTCGCTAGTGCATCGCTGGAGTAAGCTCTTACGGGTCATATTCAATGCTACTAAATCAGTATCTCAGATCTTTCCTACTAAGCGGTAAAATATTGTATTATCTCGTTAAACATTGTATTGTCTTGTGTGGTACATATATATATATATATATATATATATATATATATATATATATATATATATATATATATATATATATATATATATATACACTTGTGTGTCTCTCTGTATCTGGAGATGCCACTTTATCGGTACCTTCTCGAGGTAATTTAGGGTTATCCAGTTAAATAAATATGTGTAAACTAAAATTACAAAAATCCAATGGGCCAACAGCCAAATAATTTTATCAACGGATCATCCGTGGAACATCGTCAACCGTGTTTCGAAGCCTTATGGCATATGTTTTAACACAACTATTCATCCACATCGACAGATCATTTTTGTTGTCCATTCCACCTCAGGCGTGACTAAATTTCCTCCTAATGCTTTTCATAATGGAAATAATAAGAATGATTATTATTATATATAGGATCCTAGTAAGCACTCGTCAATGACTTTTTTTACTGTGCCTAGCAGTATATATAGAACATATGTAATGGTCTCCCATTCCAATTAAACGCCCGGAAGCCTCTTTATATAACATATTTACAGTAAAAGACAATGCTTGACCTTTGTGTGGTACATACATAATATGAAACCACAATGATACCATCCATAATTGCTTCTAATGCACGTATGGATAAAACAAATGAAATAGTGCAAACAGGAAAACCCTGATCCCACAGGCACATGGGGATGGGCAGTTTAAAAAGCGGCAAACTTACATTTAAGTGACTGTTGGGTGTTAAAAGGCGTCAGCACATTTTTATTTCTGCTATGCAGGGCACACTTATAAATGTATGCATTTTCTTGCCTCCATTTTAAGGAAAAAGAAGTGCCATTGGCATCAGTTGGCTAATAAGGTATCTATATATACATACGGGCCAGAATAGTGTACAGAATCTGTTCTCAGTCCATCAAGTGGGCAACACTTCAGCCAATGGCAACCTGTAAGTCCTGGGCCATATTGAGACATGTAACACAGCTAATTATCACACGGCCACTGCAGAATAACCTTACGCTTAAAAAGCCCGCTTACAAATCAAACAGTGGTCCACTTTTTTTAGTTTTGTGCATAGCGTTTCTTTAAATTAAGCACAGTTTTCACTGTCATCATGCTGATTTAAATAGGATCATACAGAGTGGGTATGAACACACGCATTAGGCCATTTTTTTGATACACATATACCTGTACACTTCTCGGTGTGTGTGCCACATCCAGGTAATAGGTTAGTCCCGGACGATTTATGATGTGGGATCTGCCTGGGCAGGAACAGTCTTGTAACCCTTTGGCGGTCAAAATGCAAAGAAGTATATAATATTAACACTTGTACAAAGCGTTTCAATTGGGGGATATATGAAACATGTTAAAATATTTTTGCAAAATCAGGAACTATTTGCAAAGAGTCCAGCACAACATTTGTTGTTTTATTCAATTTATACATCAATATTGTTTTGAAACTGGCTCTCCCGGTTGCATGGGCATGAACTAGGTCATGAATTTTCTCATATTACTGTCTTCTTTAATGCACGTATAAAACAGTTATTGCATATGTATGGGGAAAAGTGATGTCTATCTGCCCTGCCTGTGGTGCTGACGTTTATTTTAATTTGACGGCATCTCTTCTACAAGATTATGCGCCCCCCCCCCATGAATTAACTTTAAAACACACAGGTATAGCATTCCAATACACAATGGCAGTTCTGCAATTAGTCTCTCATTAAACAAATTGTTCTGTGCTACGAGACACCCAGTCAACTGAAAATAATGTTCTGCATTTAAAAACCTTTCACTCTTAATCATGTTAAATACAACACTTCGTTTAATAAATGACCACAGAAGAATGCTGTAATGTCTTCAATACCGTAATAGTTATTGGTGCTTTTTATGTTCAAATGTTGGTAAACAAGAGCCAAAAAGTTTCTTTTCCGAGCGTACTGTATTGTCTTAATGCCGTTGTCTTTTTCTTGAAATTTTTTGAATGAAATTTTTTAGTACGGTCCAGAAGTGAAATATAATGCACCTCTATTGTATTTTTTTCTCTGGAAAGATAATTTAAAACATTTGCAGGATAAAAAAATGGAAATATGTCCTTTAACTTGTGTTGCCACCTAGCTCTTGTGGTGCCCATATCAGAATAGTGGTCAGTATCGGGCGTTGGCCAGGGGTGCAATACGGTTTGCAGCTTGGGATCATCAATGATCATTGCATGATGTCCACAACTGAGCCTAGAGAGCCTGAACCGAGTTCCGCCAGATTTTCCGACGAGTCCCGTCGACCACCGCCGAGACCCGCCAGTAATAGGTAAGACCCCACTGGTTTGCGACATAATGTGCTAAAACCCTTTGAAACATTTTACTAGTTTAAGCAAATATAGGTTTACCTTGTTTCATTTCAGGCGATATGACAAAAGGATGAGCCATTTCCAGATTATTTTCGCGAGTTGACCGATTGTTATGTAGGTATTTTGGTTTCTTGATGTCCGTCACATCTGCGGCTACAAAACGTATTATGAATGAATGGTATACATGTATCATGCGCATGTCAGATACAATGCCTACAATAAGTTAACGATAACAAAGGAAGACGAGGGGTAATTAGAGTCTATTCCACAAGGCTGTGAAATGTGGTATCGGCAAGTAACTTTGCTGTAGTCAAGAATTTTATATTTATGACTGAAGGTAATCACAACATATACATGATATGTCACAAGGTATTAAATATAGTGCCATAGTAAAGCCTGAAAGCAAGGTTTTAAAATTGGATCCATTTTGCTCGATTCTCCTTACAACAAGTGTGCTTGGATGCTGATTATATGTTATCATAATTCTCTGCCGCTACAGCTTTTGGACAACTGAGCCACAAATTATGAAGTCTTTCATTAAAGATTCGTGATAGACGCCACATCTTCATCCGAGCGCCATCCTCCCCCCCCCCCCCAAATAATAATAAAATAAAATGAAGATTTATGACTTATAGCTGGTCCTAGACTATGCGTACTGTGCCTATTTACTAACTCCCCAGCCCAGTAATAGACACTAGGAAATGCATTAATTGTATCTAATATATGCTTGTTCCTACAATATTTGTCCCTGGTATTTTTTTAATAACAGAATAAGAAACTGCTGCTTAAACCATGAGGACATCAGGTTGTTTAACTAGAAATTTGGCATTAAGAGTCACACACTTTTGCTGGCCCTGTTCACTTTAGGTTCGAACTACTTCTGTTTCCATGCCATTGCCAGCTCTGGCGAAACCGGCTGTGGACGTTCCCGGGGTGTTTTGTTCTCTCAGCTTCGATCATTTGCAGTATCACCATTGCGCTCAAAGTTTACGGAGAGTAACAGTACCAAATCTTTCCATTCTGTTTTAGTGCAGCAGCATACGATGGCAACTGTGCATTTTAAGATACAAGCAACAAGCTTTGCAGACATATAAACATGAATGTAATGATCATTTTAAGATATGGAGCCAATCGAAATTTTACTGATGACACATGTGCAATGACCCCTCACTTTTGGGTCCATTTTTGAGGCATGGGGTGCGTAAGTGACACCTTTATGCTCCAATTGGCAGCAAAATGTAATATTTACAGATTAAAAAATAAAATCATTTACCGTATAATTGTGCACATTACCATCAGTGACCTTTATAGGGCAGTTAAGGTCAAGTGTTTTATGATTAGGTTCCCTGATGGTGTGGAAAAAAAACATTTGAAGTTCAATGATTTCACAAATTTGAAGAACTTTATATAACTCATTTTGGGAATTCATTCTGATAACCTTGACCTAGCTTACAAGGTTGCAGGACTTGGCCACTGAAAATTGATTAGAGTCTGTGGTATAAAACACTTAATGTTGGTCGTATAATTGCATTAGGTAGTATAATTTCAAGAAACACATGTGTCACTTACACACAGACAACCTTTATGCAACTTTTGAACTGATGAGTAAAGAAGGAAAGTTAGCACTACATTTTAAGAGCTGAACTTGTTGCCCCGTACACCAACTTTTGAACATGTATGCACAAATTCTTTGCACATTCTCCCTCACATGAGCCCGGAGCTGCTCATTTAAGGTCATTCTGTTTACATTTACAAGCACAGGAGCGTAGCTCTGAACGTGTTTAATATAGCTCAGTGAGGGCTCTCCAGTAGGTCTTGTATAGTCCATCATTAACAGCCCAACCCAAATCAGTTGAAGAGAGAAGCCTGAAATGTGGAAGCAATACCTGACCCCATTAAAAAGCCACCTTGATAGACTGCCCTTTTCAGATGCTCTTCTAAAGCCCCAGAAGAAGGTGGAATTCTTTGTACTTAGGATATTTCGACAAACGACCTCTTCCTTGCCACATCTACAGATGTACAAGTGCTAGTTCTGTCATACAATAACATGACAAATCTGTGCACAGCCTGAAAGGCCTCATCTGGTGTTGTGGCAGGAGCACAAGACAGCTGAAGTAAGGCGTGTGTGAGCTTCGACAATGATGCCTAAACAGGCCAGGCTGTTTCCTATCCCCATGCCCAATAAATGAAGAGACATTGTCGCAGCCTGTCAAAGCATGCAACATGGAAAGAGCCTGTGCCCTCTGTGGTCCAAGGGTGGCATCTATATCATGAATGGGCAGATAGTTAAGGTGGGTGCCTGTACCAAATGCTATACATAGCTGATCTAGTTCTGCAACTTTCTGAGTGATCATAATGGTTAGCACAACCACGTCAGCGTTTACAGTTCAGATTAGAACTTTGTAGTGACCCTTGTGTACAACATGTGTTTAATGTAGGTGCAAAAGTGTATCTGCCTCCTCCTGGTTGCATAAAGCGAGTGAGTCAGGAATGGCAGATTGGTACAACACGCGGACCTGGTAATCTTCAGTTACCATCAATTGCTTTTCCTTGTCATGAGTAGACTGAATTCTTCAGAATATGTGAGAGAAAGCTGAATAGTTCTTATTTGTTGGTATCTACATGTAAAAAGTTATGCCAGTTTCCAACCATTGCCTTCCATCGCATGTGTTTTCTTCATGTATATTGCCAACTCTGCCAACACTATAACGCTGAAATTTCCTTTATTTTCTGGATGTGTTTTTCTAATCTCTGGCTCGAGTGCAAGGTGCAGTCACACATTTGAAATGGTATTTAGCTTTGAAAGCCACCACGTCAGTGACACTTAACCTTGCTAGTAAATCAATATCTTATGCTAATTCTGAACAATTTCTAACTTGCCTGTCTAATTCAAATGGTGAAGCTTCACAAAACTTGTCACATCTGGTTACTGGCTGGCCACAGAAAAAGCACAGGGAATCAGCGGTCGTATCTGGAAGGGATCTCTGAGTTAAGTCACATCAGGGCATTCGTTTGTAAGATCTGCAGCTTCACCACACCTCTTTTTGGCCCTTTGCACATGTTTCATGCCACACTACTGCATTTTTCAGCGAGGGCAATCTCAACACCTTCATCATCATCCAGCCTATCTAACTGAAGGGAAATGGGAGGCTAACCAAGTCTACAAAATTCTTTAAGCCTTTCGGCTATGGATTTGTACCCACTTCCAGAAATGGGTTGCTTCCTCTTGCCAGGGCAGGTGAGAGGCTCTGTTGTTTGCTCTTGGCAAATGATACAACGTTCCCAATCGAAACATTCTAGCCTGGGAAGCAATTTTGTTGTTGAATAGAGCAAAACAAACTTCTTTGACATTTTGCACGTGTAGGTTTTGTAGCAAATGTAGTAAACCGAGCCGGCCTATCTTTGACCAATGCAAAAGTCCGATTGAAATAAAACTTTACACACCAACCAAGAAAGAAATCTCAAAGTGACATTTGTCATTCAACAAACCAGAGGTTTCAAACAAATAGGAATCGTACTGCAGAGAAGGACTAGTGGGCAGCGCCCCTGCACTGTCAGATATGTACAAAATGTCATATAGAAACAAACAAAGCGGTCAAACACAGCACGGATATTCAGTCAATGTTTTATTAGTAACAGTGATGGGAACCTCTACAAAGCACTGTTTTGAACTAACTTCAACATATTTTACAAACTGCTAAGCAGATACAGAAGTATGAGACAACATTCTCTGGACACTGACAGGCAAATTGCAGTGGGAAAATGAAATATAGATTGCCCATTCACTTCACCAATACACACACACACACACACACACACACACACTATCAGACATGAGGAGACACAATCCTTTGCTGTCTCTGGACCAACCTACAATGTAGTACAACAAAACGACCTCCAAAGAAAAGCAACATAGGATGCAACTCACGGAACACGAAATTCAAAGTATATGTGGACAGAAAATGCAAAAAGAAATCAAATGTTTGCTTCACAACTGCAAACTCACTCTTGGCAATTGAGAAACATAACCTTCTACATATGGGACAAGACTCAGTCTGACAGACGTTGCAGTTTGTGCCTGATTTGGTGATGTAATATATCAAGCCATATGAATCAGAATATTTGTAAAGAAGGACCTACTGTCTGTTTGTCATGCAGGTCACTTGTCTGTCTTGGATTGGGGGGAAGCACCTCCGGAAAGGGTATTTTTCATGTCCATGTTTGTTTGATGTAGTAGATAATATATCACCAGGCGCATGAGCAACACAACAAATTAGCGAATGTCTCTATATCCAAAATTATTCAGGATATATTAGTCTACATATGTGGAAAATTTGATTCTAGTTTCATAAAGTGCACAATTATAATAGGGATTTAGAGTATGCTGCTGCATTTTTTCCTTATCTTGTAGCTGCGATCAATCTCTCACAGTGATGACCTAAGTGTGCTAGTTAGTGTGACCTTATTTTAACCAAATATGGCACCACAGCAATGTGTATGTCAAGTTAATGGCCTGATGTATAAGCAACGAATTCCGAACAGGAATAAAATTACAAAACTATCAGACCCATCAGTTTATCTGATATCAATGTGACCGTATTGGAAGATAGAATATATAAATGATGTAGCCCTATAACGTTTTAAAATGTCGTATTATTCGACAGTTTAGTCAGCATATAGTCAAAGAAACATATATGAAATTACCTAGCCAATGTTCATATGTTACACTCAAAATATACAGAAATCGGATCTATACAAATCCTTTGAATACACTTCAGTTATCGTCGCACTCTACGCTTATATTATAAATCATTTATACTTTTGTACACGAAGAGTGACATGTTCGCATCCTGAACTAAGGATGCCTGTGGTCCATAAGTAATTTTATAAGGCTCTACACTCGACACGTCCGTCATCACTGCATCTATACCTGTCTCTCACCCAATGTTTACCATGGAGTAGGGCAGGGATATATTGAAGTCGTTGTTTTGCCCATTTATGTGCTCTCCACACAGCGTCCTACATTAACGTAACGTTTTGCCGGCTACTTACCCGTACCATCCTGTTTTAGGAACTCTTTGCAGAGTTGCAGTGCGAGTGAAGCATTAACCTTTTGTATATCTCCTTTGATACCAAGATTTATAGGTTCTCCAAAGTAATAGTCCTCCAGATTAGGAACCAGCTTCAAGTCACACTATTAATAGAATTACCACAATGATTACCAGACTGGAAACCATCAAGCCATATTTGCAATAATATTTTTTGCAATGTTGGCAACAATTATTTATTATTACAATAAATGTGCGATTGCTTTTGCTTTCTTACTTTGTGCTAAGTAAACATCTTGATACACTCCAGTATTCAAGACCCTTCGGGATCTTACAGATTGTGATATGTCTCCATGGATTCTCAAGAAATTTGAATAACCTCTACACAAGTCAAACTTTAAAGGTTAGATATGTGACATGTTTGTGTTTGGTGTAAGCAATAGTATTAAACGGGGCAGGGCTTTCTGCTCCCCTGTGTTGTTCGTTGTCCATTTAGATGTTTTTTGTCTAAAGGCTGTAAAAAGGGGCACTGGCTATGTCAAAGACATCTCATGTGTGGAAGCCATGTACTATGCACATGGTGTCATAAATTAGTCAAGGAGTTTATTTTTGAAGTTTGCTATGCGAGCCTCTCGTTTTTAAGCCTTATATCGCATGAGCTAAGTATACTAAAGTATACTGTGCGCAGTATTGTGCGACCTGTTGAAGGCCAGGTACATCTGGCTCATGCTGGTCCTATTTTTCTCAAAAAACCCCCAGCATATTAAGGAATGTGACGGTTTCTTTCCCACAGTGTAATTTCCTGATACCTGACTTTGATTATATGCCATTGTTTCTGAGAAGTAAACTGCAGAAACAAAATTTCATAGCTATAAGTGTTGCGCGGTGTGATGTCTTTATGGTTAGAATTTAATTTGTTTTTATTTATTCATACTTCTCCTTTTGAAGCCAAAACAACATAATGACAAGAAAATAGTTCCAGTATAATGCTGTTATCGCGTAAAAAGTGGCAGAATATGCAATAGTGCACACAAAAATTTATTACCAAACAAAACGGATTCTGACACCCTTTATCACGAAACCGTGGTACGGGAATGATAAAGTAGTACCGACACTTGCAACACAATATCAATGCACAGTACGCGTGACACGGTTAACTTCAAGGCTTGTGACCAATAGCGATCACTGATGTCACGGTTTGTTACCATACTCAATTTCTATGCATCCAATAAGGAGATACTGGAAGAGCAAATGTTGATAAAATGGGATAAATTCAGGTTGGTAGTCAGGATTGCTCCTGTATGTTTGTAACCATTTCACACTTATGGATATTTACACAACCAGGTTACTCTAAAGCTCTTACACACAGCTGTGCAAACTTCCGTGAAAGCTATTCCATAATGCTTGCAAACTACATCACAAGTTGTTCCTCATTTAAGTACTTGTAGCCATATGTATGTATGTATGTATGTATGTATGTATGTATGTATGTATGTATGTATGTATGTATATGTATAAAGGTGTGTGTGTGTTTGAGTGTGTAACTCAGTTCCAGCTTCATTTAATATGTTACAGGTAGTGTCCATCTTGCCACGTAGCTGCCTTTGAAAATCGGAGCCACTTGTGAGGCATTCTTTTCACTTACACGTGGGGACTGTAAATAGTTATATCTAGATTCGGTGCAAAAATGGAAACATAACATGATCAGGCAAACAGATATACATTATTTAATTAGTGACTAAACACTGATGTTTGTGCGTTACCGCAATGATGCCTATGCCTGTGACGTTCGAAGTAACACTGGACTTGATCTACATCTTCTTCCAGGGTAACTTGTGAGTATTGCAGCTGCACAATATGCCATCGTAACGATTTGCTCAATTATATATCCATATTTTCAGTTTTTTAAGCTTGTTAACTTAATGTCTGAATATATAAATATAGTGTAGACATACATTCTTTTCGTGAGCTCTGGCTTTTAGGATCTCCATGCTGTTACCAGGCTGCGCGACGGTATACGCCGGTACTCCAGGCTATAAACATAACAGTTTTTGTATCATAATTTTACAGTGTTATGGCAGAGTAACACAGATGTATTACTCTGTACAAACTGCTTTGCATTGCTTCAGGTAGTTCTCTATCAAACGACTTTATAACTCAGTATCTTCAACCGAAAACAACAACGGGCCTAAACACATGCTGAAGGCCTTCCTTATCTCCGATATATCAGTCTTGTTTGTATGCACTACTTGAACACATTATACTTACCTATATTGTTATTTTTATCATATTTATGATATACCAGGATGATCTATCTAAAGGATTAAGGCCGCCTTTTCTCGTGAAAAGTCACAAAGCACGTGACTTAAATAACAGAGTTTCAAAGTAGAAAGCAATGGGGCTATTTTAAACGTTATAATCGTTGATATGTGTAACGTGATATGAGACTCACGAATCACGGTTTCTCGCGAGAGTCTCTGTCTCAAATATTTCCAGACAGTACAATTATATTGTGTGCGAGCACGAGTAAGCACCCTGCTCTGAGCTGCCAATGTGAACCAACCCATTTAGTGATGCAGATACGAATGTTAACTGCACATAATGAACCTCTCTTGCCCGTCTTTATTCATACAGGGCCTGAAATCGATCATCTGCGGCCTGTTGTCTTTCACATATTTACATTATTGCGTTCACGTCGGTTCCAAGGAACCTTTATTCTGTGGCCAGGAGACGGCATTGACTCAGCTGATACCTGACCAAATTTTTTTCAACCGGACAGTAGTCACCGGGCGCAGTAGAGTGAAAGTGGGAGTCATTTGCTTGGGAATTACTCAACTGGACAGACCGAACTTAGCCTTTTTAGAAAACTGGAATTAAAATAAAATTTTCGAAAAATAAACACATTTTGTTAACAATGCAATGAAAGTGCAAAATAAATAAAAGTGTACAAAATAGTTAAATTAAATACAATAAAAAGTCCCTATTTATCTATGAATATATATACATATATATATATATAAATATATATATATATATATATATATATATATATATATATATATATATATATATATATATATATATATATATATATATATATATATATATATATATATATATATACATTCATACATGCTTGTATGGATGGGACATTGAGTTCTTCGACTGACATACCTTAAGTATCCCCGCTTTTTGCCATGCAATTTCTTGGAGTGTGTTCCCCAATTGGTAAATATGGTCAATATCAAGTGACGTAATTCCACACACAACTGGAGACCTGAAGTACAGTAAAATTGATAGCTCTGTATGCTTTGACGTTGTCGTTTTCCCTGCTCGAACTATTACATTTCGTCACTCACAACTGTATCTGTTTACAGAATCCTTTTCTTTCTCTTAAGATTCTGAATAATGATAAGCCTCACCGCGACGAAGTGGGATCTCGGACCATTCAATATATATTGATAAAATTGCACCAGCTTTACAAATGTTAATTGAGAATGGCTTTTGCTTTTCAATATTAAATGCATGTGCAACTAAATACATTCGCGAAATGTTAAAGGTTGGTATCGTAAAAGATCAGACTATACCACTAAAGCGCGACCATGAAAATAATTCTTTTGCTTGTTAATCATGTCAAGAGCAGTTTTCAGTGTCAGTCATAGCAATCACCATTAGGAGGTAGGTATTTTGGGTTTCTGTGTCGAAGCTCTTACTTGAAGGTGTTTGTGATGTCGTATTCCCCTCCAATACGAGTTTCTACGATAGCAACATCAACCTGGCAAAAAGTAAAAACACGTGTAATTTCTACACGAGCTTTCACATCTCGTGTATCAACACGAGAGCTCTACGACGCTCTGCGTACATACATTGCTTATGTGTGTAAAAACTTCTGTTTGAACCTTTGTTTGCAAATCTGTATGGTAATCTAGCTAAGAAATATTGACACCACGATATCTTTAAAACTTGCATACATGTATAGCTTTAAGAGCACAGGAAACATTAAAATGTTGAATCTACTGGATGTTGAAAACAGCTTTATTTTATGTTTGGGGGTGAATTATCATATTGTCTGCAGTGAAATTCAAAAGTAGTGACTTACTGTAGATAACATGACATAAACATCGTTGGAACTAAATTGTGACGCGCCTGCATCAGGGGCAGAGTGCATTTATGTTATAGACAAAATCCAATGTGCGTGATGAATTGACGTGGAACAATTAAGACGAACGTAAACAAATATTGCACACTAGGTCGGCGTTGATAGTAGGCCTAGGCCATATTTTTACGTTGAATACCCAATGAAACATAGAATAAGTAAAATCGTATATGGCTGGGTCGCCTTTTCCACCAACAGCGATTGCGGGTGACAGAAAATAGGTAACTATCTGCCATGTAAGACTTCCTATATCACCACTCATATTTCATATATGAATGCACATTTCGTCACAAGTTTTTTTTATCATTTTATCTGATATGAAATTGTATTCCTGATTTGAAGTCTCCATAAGGACATAAGCTATTTGTCCAAAATTCGATATACCATTTTTATGAAACACGACACACACTATTTATCATATGATCGGCTTTAAGTGCTTTTCTCATGATCACGTCGTATTGTTAGAGTCGCTGAGATATTTTCATGTGATTTAAGCCATGATATGATACGTTAAATGGCACATACAGGATATTTCGCACTGCAATACCAATTCCATATGTGATATAAGCCGAAAAAGATTTCTAAAGTCTCTCTTGATCCACCCCCCCCCCCAAATAAAATACATACTCAATTCAAATAACATACATTTCTACGCTACCTTACAGTCATCTAGGAGCAAAAGTCTATGCTGATGAACCCTAATAACGTTTAAATTACAACAAGAGATTCAGCCCAACAAAAAAGACGGGTCATATGTGCATAAAATTCTGTCAGATCAGATCTAATTTCCTGATTAATGACAAGCCTTGAAGCCAACTGAACTATATGGTGTATAAAAAGGATGGTATTCCCACAACCTTTACCTATTTTGATCTCACGAGATAGTACAACTGTTCACCACCAAATGGTATTTTACAAAGTGACATGAAATCAAACCTGTTCCTGCTTAAACACACGTAGAGCCATAATGAAAATGATTAACGTCCAGGCAGGCATTTCCCCATTAGCATCCAGCTGTGAACGGAAAACAGAAGCAACTACATTGCATCAAGATATGTTCATATCAACACCAACAACATATTATTATAATAAGCACAAATGGTTAAACACGACAAATACAGAGTTAAGCTGTTTTTACTATTTGTTAGAAGCTCCGAGCTACAAGTTTGGTCTTTTTTCAAGTAGTATTTGAAGGATAGATTAACCACGTCGTCAGTCTACCTCTAAACTTGATGGGCAGTTTATCCGGGACGTAATTCAGACTAAAAAACTAGAATTTAGATTATATTTTGATATCTGGTTCTAAAGGAGGCAATTTACCTGGTGGCCAAAACACACGAGAAAAATTATGTGTAAAGCACACGAATGTACATTATCAAAATATGTATCATTATATTCAAGGTTAAAGGTGCTAAATCTGAAAAAAAAAAAACATTTTCAAGTTTTTGTGGAAAAACACTTTCCCTAAAAGGTTGAATGAGGGAACCTTTGGACTTTATTAAAATCTCTCTTATATTCCCTCATTATCACTCACACAATTGACATAAGTTCCATTGGTTGTCCCCATTTTTTTAAAGCCAACACTGGTGCAAAAATGCGTTATGGAGTTAATATGAAATGCGTAACTTACGTATTTCATATTAATGGGTAAAACCTGTTTTATTGCCAACTTTTGATTTCAGAAAGAAATTGATGTTCTGGTGGTTCCAAGTAATAGGTTATTATAAATTCATTCTTGAAGAAAAATATATAGTTTCTAAAGCTTGAATCTTCGAGAGAAAAAGGAAAAATATACAAACACCCAAACTTTGTATACATATATTACACTAAGAGTCAGGCAGCCGGCAAAATACAACCTAGAGAATTGTATCCGCAGAAATCCAATTCCTTTCGGACTGGTGACAGGTAATCAGGAAAAGCCATCAGCATTCCAAATCGCCCATACAGGCTTAGAACCAAAACTGGACAAATAGGCCCGGATAAAGAATCCAAAAGCTTGAGGCACAACATTGAAAACAATTTTCCCCTTGTTTAAATATCAATGTCCCACCACAAGTCAGAGACTGTATGAACTCGGGAGCAAATACAATGAAAACAAAAATTCAATAAAAGCAGACAGACGAGATAAATGCCAACAACAAAGCATAGCCAAAGAAGTTCTGATAAAATATTTTAGGTCCATTGCCGATTCACTGTTCAAAGATCCCAATCATTTACGATTTCGAAAACTCTAATTTCCTACAGAAAGCAGAAAAAGCCACAAGTACCTACAGTATGTATACACGCTAACACACAGACACAAGCAGCAAGAAATACGCACAGACAAACTGGCACACAAAAGCTAAATCAGACAATTTTATTCGGACAAATTTAATTCCGTTCTGAATTATGGTGGGCAATGTGCCGGAAAAGGCCACCAGTGTTCCAATTCGATCCCCGCAAGTTGGTACTGCAACTTCACAGACAAGCCCAGAACCATAATGTAAATCTCGATAGGCGCAACATTAAAAATAATTTCACTTGGCCTAATATATATCCACCACCATATCAGAGACTTCCTGGACACTGAGATGAAAAGAGTGAAAACACCCCTTCCAAAAATCCATCAAATATTTTACGTCCATTGCATAAAAACTATTTACAGATCGCACCACTGTGCACAGATTCCAAAACTCTATCCGCCAAGAGAGGAAAGGAAAACCGCTAATATCCAAAATTTGAATGCATGCGTCACCCACAGACTCAAACATCCAGAAAAAAACATGCAAATTTCATTGTTACACGAGGTCAATTCCTGACCGTGAGAAGTCCGCAAAGGCCACACAGCATTGCAATAAAACGTACAAGCAGTCAAAATGAGCGCATGGGTATTTATCCATATTGTAAGAAGTACCATGAGTGAAATGCTTTTCGCCTGAAGAAGCAAAAAGGAGTACTGGAACCAGTGTGGAATAAAAATCACTTCACGTGACTACGCATGCATCAGGAGTTCATCGTCCGTCAATCTGGAACACATTCCCTTCTAATAAATTAGGTTCAATATGTGGTAATATCGTCGAGTTCGTGGTTCATATTTTCTAGAATGTTAAAGTCTGCTGGGACTATTTCTCATCTTGTAGAGAATCATTTATATTGTTTGTCAAGGTCTGGCGCTTCAACAAGTCTTATTAGTCAATATAAATACCAACATGGGTGAGACCCAGGGCTTACAAGATCCATTACCTATCTTTGCCTTTGTAAGATTGCCAGCAGAAAGCTGCCCACTTGAAAGGTGCTTGTGATGCAAATTCTCCCGTTTGATTAGAATTGAAGGTGTCAAATTATTATGCTTACTGTAGAAACATGTCGCTTAAACTCTCAAACATGGGAACAACATATATTTCTGTCCATTATCATTGATATTTGATAACCTTCAAAACATTATAGATCGTTTTCACATAATTTAAAAGTTAAAGCGACATTAAAAGTCTCTTACTAAAAGGTTACCTTTGTTCTTGATAATTTATCAAAACAATACCAGAAATTATTGGCAAAGGTATCTGGCAAAATAGGTCGGCCATTTATCTGGATTCGTTCTGTTTCTTCGTAGACATGAGGTGAGCTGTCAAATAAAATGCATATATGGATGTGAACAAATATTTACACGATTTTGAACATTATACAAAAGCATGATTTACGAAGTTATCATCATCATCATCATCATCATCATCATCATCATCATCATCATCATCATCATCATCATTATGTTCGTTGTGTTTTGGGCTTCGTTGTTTAAAATGTGATGCCCATGATTAGTAGTTTTACATGTTTGCGAAACACGCCACACCTAAATCAGTCATCTCGCGTTTTAGTTGGGCATTGAAGGCAAAAAGTATGTTTAGTTTTACAATCACTTAACATTTCTTCACAAAGGTTTCCTTTTTTGGGGGGGGGGGTTCTTTTTCAATAGATTGGTGCAAGAAATCCGTTCATCAATTTGCATACACTATTTTGGTAGACATTTTGAATTTTCATCCCCAATAGGTCAAGTAATTGGACTGTGAGAGCACGTTTTCTTCGTAGACCCTGACCGTTATTCACCGAGGAAAGCTGTCGACAGCTGGCATATTATCCTGGCCGGCCCTCTTAAAACGTACATTCAGAAAGCTTGAGAGCCGACAATATTTATTAAATTGGCTAAAACAGGACCTCCTTGAAACTGTACGTGGCTGCAGGCCGGTTTCGTAAGCGTCCTTATGATTTTTGGTATTTCCTTTATGTTTGCTATGTACATGACCTTAAAGTTATTCTTCGATGCAAAGCAGTCAGTCAAAAAACCACAGTTTAACACTTCAATTTTTCCTGACTCGGAAACATGGTGCCCACACAATTTGCACCAAAATTTTGCTGTCTCATTTTTCTGATCCAACATAGGCTGCTGCAAGGAGTTGATTTTTTTTAGGTCGCGTAACTTCTTCCTTATTGTAAATATGCTACTAAAATATTGGATGCAATGTGTCATATTCCACTTAGATGTTACATGAAAGGCTGGATTTAGATTTTAAAAAGGGTTTGAGTCTGGAGATCCAAAATAGACAGATGACTCATTTGCTAAAGCTGATCGAGTGCTCCCCCGTCCTCTTAAGAATTGTAGGTAAACACAAACATAAATTTTGATGGTTAAAATTGTTTCTCATTGTTATGTACATGTAATACCCATGTTTGCACAAAGTGGCTAAAACTAAGAAAAGGTGCGGAACACTATTTCACAACTACTTCAAACTGCATCTTCATTTTTAGACAATGCAAGAATAGATTCGTAAACATAAGAAGTACGCCAGTGCAGTGGAAAATGAAGGATACAGTCGACGGCAGAGGTCGCTTAAAAGACAGGGAATGCTGCATTCGCTGGTAGTGTCAATGACGGTTCTTGGTTCTTTCGGGGAACTTTTTTTTGACAGGTCCTCAAACCAGATAACAGATCTCAAGATATGTTTTAGAAAGATGAATGAAAAAAAAGTAAATCATTACCAAAACAACCCAGTCTTGTATCCATAGGAACGAAGAATACTCTCAACAAAATGGCACGTTGACCCTTTGCCTTTTGTACCGGCCACGTGAATCACTGACAAGGCGTCCAAATCGCTTTGCTGAAAAAAATATAAGTGAAAGAATGTTAATGCGAATAAATTTTTAAAACTAAAGTAAGTAAATTGTTCATCGATTTGAACCTTTTCACCCCAGTGAAATTTGGAGGCCTTTGCACACACAATTGTTGAATTGGCACAAGATCGCAAGTTTTGGGCAGTAATAACCAAAGCTCTAGAGGTGCACTTGCTGCAGTAATACTTTATACATTGCGTAATCATTTATTCTTAATTCGCCAAATAAACCACAATAATTCTTTCATTTTTCACACAAGCAACTATATTTGAGGACTTCTCAATTCTGTTATTCGTGCTTCATGCAATGTTAACAATAGGAATTATACGTTCCTGTGCTGGGGCCTTAAATAGCATGAACACAATTACCATGAAATTCAGCCTTGCTATGTAGTAAAATTATTACTAGGACACACAGTTTAATGACATACGAGGATTAGTTCTGTATCAGGTAATAGTGAAGGAGGCACTTTGATCAAAGTCATCCAAGCTGTACCAGGCTGACAAATATATGCTATCTTTTTTTAAAAATAACAATGACATTTTCTCTTATGTATGAAGTCCGTAGGGCACCCTGCACTCCCCCTTCCCCATCTAAGGATTTAAGTAGACTAATTTATCCTGAAAGGCCAGAGCCACAACTTTCAGAAAATGCCATTTGGCACGGTGTCTAATGGATATCTTAGATTCTGTGGCCACATTGAGTGATATCAACGTATGCGTAACGCAAAACTAATGATTTTTGGTCAACATATTATTATGATGATGGAGGTTATAGAGAGAAATCTCTGTATCATTCATGTCAGATTGTGCAGCGAATGTAAAAGAGTTTTCAGTTGGTAAGTTCTATGTCAAAATATAAAAGGTCAAACTCATGTTATATCAGATTTGTACTATCTTTAGAAATAAACTTTTATTCAAATTGTTTTTCAAAGTCTTCTTTCCATATTTCATGTCATTAAACCAAGTCAAAATTGTATTTTAATCAATATAACCACATTTATTATATTAAGGGTGTGGTATACTTCATGACTCTCGTGTACAAAAGTTTGATTTCTGTCTATGGTTACCGTCCACTACCCTAAAATGTATATATTCTCTGAAAGAAAACATCACGTTTGATTCTGGCACTTAATATTAAATTTTAGTATTGCTATGCATGTAATTGATTTTTTTAATTCCTAACTTTTGCGTAAAGTCTAAATAGCACCTTTAAAAAATCAGATTTGGTTGATATTGTCAAACGAAAGAACACATAATGCTCTCCAAAGCCATTTTTAAAGGGCTTAGTCTTAATTTTATTGCTGTTAATTTTTTTTCAATTGTTATCATCCTGTTATATTCGAAAATGTATCCAAGTTTAAAATACGGTTTTTTTGCTAGACGTCCACTATTTCATTTACAATAAGAAAATAATGTTGCCTATTTATGATTTTTGCGCTATTCTTTTTTTCTGCTGAAACAGAATTTTTTTTTCAATAAGCAACTTAAATTAGAGCTATTAATACCCTCAAATATTTCATATTCTTTAAATACGTTGATCCAAATGTTTACATATAGAATAAATGTATAGTTTACATGATCCTAAACAAGAAATGTAGTGTATATAAGGACATGTTTGGAGCAGTCGCTTTTTCTGTGTAAAGAGCTCTAAAAGTGTTCCACGTCCTTAAATCACAAAGCATGAAAGAACAAGCATTGTACGTTTATCTGCCTATATCCTTGATTCTTATGACAAAAAAATGGACAAATAACCAGATGGGTTGCAAGTTATTTTTCGCAAATTCTAATACTAAAGCCAGCACAAGAAAAGTGCAATATCATATGTCAAGTTCTGACATCTGTCAGAGATGAGAAAAACAATTTCTATATACGTCTTATACCATTACAAATACTTTAAAAAATATAACATTGTAAATTTGGCATGACCTTCCTAATAATGTCAAATAAGAATACGTATAATTCATGCATTTGTTTAAATGTGAAACAAATATATCCGAAACGTTTCACAGGAAACATATATTATGTGTATTATACAAATTCTGCATGTGCTAGTTTCACAAAGAATATCGTTTTAGATTTCACTTGAACGTGATTGTTTTAGGTTTTATTTGAACGGGTACTAGATTTGGTTTCATTTATTTACCTTTATTTTCTTTACTATTTAAGTTGATCCAATAATTTTGAATGAACAATAGAGAACATTCCTGGATTTGAGGCGGTCGATGTTGTCTACAGGTGTTGCATTGATACTTTTGTGGTATATGGTGCAATCTAGCACGGGCCATTCATACATTGACGAAATGACCCGTAACAATGGCTGGTAGCTTGTTTATAAAGAGAGACCACAGGCGGGAAAGTGTGACCCCTGTCTGAGGACTACTCTTAAAAAAAGCATATGTCTGAGCCTGAAAATGCTTCAAAAGTGCACTTTAAGACCCACAGTCCTCAAAACGTTGATGTGTGTCATTTTTTGCCTCTTTTATCGGGCTTCCTGACTGTAACACTTATTGTATGGTATGGTGATCGGAAAAAAAAAGAAAAAGGAAATTTTTGCTATAAAAAATACTTGCAATAAATCAAATTTTAGAGTGCTAAGTGTGTTTTCTGCAATTGTAGCTTTATTGTTTGGGAGCAGGTTTCTAGATTCCCGGTGCTACCCGGGTATTTTAATACAAGATGACCGTACAGTCCATGTGATTATTAAGAAGATACACAAAGCTAGGCCAGTGACTTTTAATCTGTCATGCATAGTTCATTATGCTCAATGTCCAAAAAGGCGCTGCCATGAAGCATCTCGCCAATGAGGCCTATCCAAACAAGAGGGCTGTGTGAACAGCCCATGCTCAGCTGATCTTGACATTCATCACACTTGCAGCTCTATGACTTGGGAAAGGATCAAGGTCACCCATGTTCTGAGTAAGTCTGACCTTTATACAAGAACACTAACATGTGCAACATCAAGGTTCAAGTAGTTCTCAAGTTATAATGAAGAGTAAAATTCATGTATGTTGCACTGTGACCCCAGAAACGAGGTCAAGGTTATTCATGTACTGTCTAACCATGAGCTTCATGCAGACACATTAACATGTGCAGCATCATGGTACTAACTCAAAACAGTTCTCTTGTTACCAAGTAAACAGTAAATTTCCTATCAGTTGTCCTGTGAATTAGCATTAGAATACCCATTGATTTACATGATAATCAATAGAAAAGCTGCATTGACCGATAAGCACCTGAATAGAAAATCCTTAAAAATTGGGAATACAAGCAATTCGACCTAGTGAACAACTTTGTTCGACCCTTCCACAAGAACATATCTATCGCATTTTAGCTTAATCTGAGTGACGGTTCTGAGAACAAGTGAAAAATAGCAAACCCATTAAAAAAATTCATTAAAACATTAGAAAAAATTTAGCGCCATCTGGTGAACAAATTGGAAACTAGGTGTCCCCGGGAGTGTCTATGTACGATATCAAAGCAATTGGGTGAGCGGTTTTTAGAAGAGAAGAGTTTTTAAGGTTTGCTCCAAAAAAGTACCCAAAAAAATCATAAAAAATCCAACAATCAATAGAACGTGACCATTTGAACAAACTTGGTAGAGATCAACCTAAGGCACATCCCCAGCAAGTGAACTTTCCTATTTAAACTTTTGTGACGATTTTTGAAAAAATAAAATCATAAAAAACCCACATTCATTGGAACATGACCATTGGAACAAACCTGGTAGACACCCACCCAAGGTACATCCCCACCAAGTCTGGATGACGGTTTTGGAGAAGTCGAAAATGTAAATGAGCATTAGAAAGCCCATTGACTGACATGGTAATCAATAGGAAAGGTGCATTTACCGAAAAAGTAGCCGAATTGAAAAAAAAAATTGTTAAACATCAGGAATCCGCAGCATTCCAACATAGTGAACAACATTGTTTGACCCTTCCACAAAGAACATATACACCACGTTTAAGCTTAGTCTGAGTGACGGTTCTGGCGAAGAAGTAGAGAATAGCTATAACGCACACACACACACACACACACACACACACACACACACACAAAATCATAAAAAATTAGGAAAAATTTTCAGGGCCACCTGGTGAACAAATTAAGAACAAGGAGTCAATAGGTGTCTTCCTGTGTGATATCAAAGCAATTGGGTAAGTGGTTTCAGAGGAGAGGTTTTTTAAGATTTGTCGACAAAAACCCCCAAAAATCATTTAAAATAAAAAAAATCACTGAAGCATGACCATTAGAACAAACCTGGTAGAAACCTACCCAAGGTACATTGCCACCAAGTTTGAAGATAATCTGGATGACAGTTCTGGAGAAGAAGTCGAAATTGTGAATTACCATTAGAATGCTCATTGACTTCCATAGTAATCAATAGGAACGCTGCATTGTGCGATAAGTACCGGTATTGAAAAAATGGTTTAAAACAGGAATCCACAGGATTCCCACATAATGAACAACTTTGTTTGACCCTTCCACAAGAAACATATCCACCATGTTTCAGCTTAATCCGAGTGACGGTTCTGGCGAAGACATCGAAAATAGCTATACCACACAAAAATTCAAAAAAAAAAAAAAAATAGAAAAGAATTGCAGCACCATCTGGTGAACAAATTCAGAACAATGAGTCCCTAGGTGTCTTCCTGTGTGATATAAAAGCAATTGGGTGAACGGTTTTCGAGAAGAAGATTTTTGAAGATTTCCCCCCAAAATGAACAAAAAAATTCATTAAAAATCCAAAAATCACTAGCCGTCACCATTTAAACAAACTTGGTACAGACCCACCCAAGGTACACCTCCACCAAGTTTGAAGTGGATATGGCTGACGGTTTTTGAGAAGAAGTCGAAAATGTGAATTGTGGACAGACAAACGACGACGGACAGACGAACGAAGGACGACAGATACTCACAAAAGCTCAGCTAACTGACACGTCAGCTGCGCTAAAAATTCAGGCGGTGGCAATATTCGGACAATCACATTAAATTCCTTCAGTGAGACCAAATGATTTATGTTCCAATATACCGGACACATTGATTAATGATAAACACGGGTGTGGTGATTGGTATTATTTCAGTTTTAAAAGCATGAGTCGTCTCAAAAACTACAGCAAACCGTAGCTTTACAAACACAGGGATCGTCCAATGCTAATAGAAAACGAACCTGTAGTGTCTGTAAAACATCACTCGGTGCTAGTTCTAAGTAAGAAGTGCCTTTTCTGTGTTAAACTAAACAAAGAAGCAAATGTAAAATGGAATGTTCGTGAAATGTGTCACTACAATTCCTGAATACTTAATTACAATTCTGCTCATCCGAAACATGATGAGGCTTTGCTGTGTCGTAGCAAGGACTCGTTTACCCAGGAAGGCAATTAGCATACTTTCTGTGGCAGGAATTACACCTGGAGACATAACAGAAGTCTTAAAGCTGACACTGATACCGACACTGAGTTGAATTCCGTTGAGGAGCTTCATAATCAAGCTTTTGAATTCATATGTCATAATGTTAAGGACAGTATTGAGAAGCAGTGGAATGTATACAGGATGACAATGCTTCATAAAAGACATCAGCAGTATGTTAAGAAGCAACTATATTGGCCTACAGTGCAATTCAGTACAAAACTAAAATTACTGAAGCTAAACTGGATAAGATTATTTTTTACACGTCTGAAATATAAGCAGCCAAATTATTGTGGTAATTAAATTAATTATGCTGACGTAAGGACATAGAATCTGCTTTTGAGGTTGCTTCATTTGATGTCAGGAGAGCTGAAGAAAAAGTAACATTGTTTCTGCACAATTCGATTCTAGGTTCCTCCAGTGCTCTCTGGTCAAGCCAGCATGTTCCTAATGTGACTGCAGGCCATGCATGCAGCCATGGGTGCAGTACCAAGAGGGCTGCGGATATCAGAGCTATGTCAGTTTGATGACAGCAGTCTCCTATTGATGGTATGGCATGATGCTGCAATGTTGCAAGTCTGGCTCCACGGCTAATGAAACCTCTCCACTGAAAGGCAGCTGTGTCTCCTTGCACACTAACCAGGTAATGATCGTCCTTCCCATCTGAAAGTCTTGGTCGTCCAGATCCAGCTCCTTATAAAGCCCACAAGCATCCCAATACCAAACACACCTTTCACACCTTTCTGGCTGTTATCTCATTTCCAGGACATTTTGTTTTTGTTTGACCTATCATGGGGAACTCTTAGCTATCTTTGCCGTGTTGCAAACAATCCATGTGATACATTTTAACTAATACTGGTGACATTGTGCTTTACTCTGGTATCTGCGAAAGTGGGTCATTGGCAAAAGTTATATGTGGGACGTACTTCAGAAAAACCATACGTATGCACAATTTAACATTGGAAGCAGTTCTTTTGCTTTATGCATATTAAGACAAGGCAGATACTCAGAGTTTACTTCATGACAATGCAAACCAGGTAATACAATCTTTGCCAGCCAATGAAACGGCAAACTAGCAAAACAGCTCAGTTCTAGATCCATTACATAGACATAATTTGGACACTGTTGTGATTTGTCTGGGCAAGTAAAGAAAACTATTCGGAGTTACATATTGCAACGCTGCAGGAGCTGTGCCACATGTTGTTTCCATGTGACCACCACAATTACACTTGGCACATCCTGTCTACCTTATGACCCTTCTGAATTTGTCAGAGCCTCAGTCAAGAGCTGAATACCTCCATAGGAAAAATGGGGAAGTAAGGCCAGTTCACAGGTTCCAGTGTCATCTGATGCTGTTGGCATCACCACCCAACAAGCAATCAACTGTCATACAAAATCTTGTGGTGGCATAATTGGTGTCAGTGGCTATATTCCAGCCTAATATTGATGTTGCCTGACAAGGAACTTTCTATGTGGAAGTTACCTTTGACATGGCAAACATACCTCCATCAAAAATGTCAGCCAGGAAGAACATGATTGATTGTCTTCTGGAGCTGCAGTACTAGATAAAGCTACACATGATCTCTTAAAGGCAGACAGAATTGCGGCAGATGCTATCAAGTCATTCGATTACTTCCGCCTTGTTGACAGTTAGTTAGTTTCCACAATCCACTTTAATAATTTAAGCTTAAGACCTTTGCAGGCTCTGGAAGGAAACAAAAGCTTACCAGTTCAAAGAATAAAGTCAGTGAATGGAAGCTGGGAGAAGTATATTTGGTCAGCTTGTAATACGTTCAGAGTCCAACAACATGAACCTGAATCGGCTTTTGGTTTTTCAGCTTGGGCCTGTCTCTTTTGCTGTTGCAAATCCACATGGATGCCAAAGAAAGACTGAGAAGCCAAGTTGTTGCAATGGCTGCAGATGAACATCCCACCATCTGCAAAGACAGCGGATGATAGATGGAAATGCCATATTCCATCCGTTGGCTGGCTACTTTGACTTATTTGTAGGGGTTAGCTTACCAGGTGTTTAGCCAAGTGAGCGGCTTCAAACAAAGAGGGTTTTGCCTAATGTTGCCCATGATCAACTGTGCAGAATAGTCTGGTACTTCGATGAATAATGAATTTTCATAGGTGGTGCAAAACTTTGAGTACCCATTGTATTTTTTTTCTTGTGATGAGCTGATTAACAGATGTAAGGTACTTATATTTCATATACAAATCAGCGTTTCTTTTTTATTGTCTTTGTACTAAGTAAATGAGAGATTTATAATTTGAGGGCTTGGGGGGGGGGGGGCAGTGCCGATCTTTACCTGTGTCCTATCTCCTTGACCCCTTATAAAGTACCAAAAAAATCACTGATCTAAGTGCCAATCAGCATGTCTTTAATCTGCATAACTGTGACAAGTATGCTAAGTGAAAGCCCCAGATGGGGAGCTTTGACACCCCCGGCCTTAAAGACCAAGGCAGACTGCAAAGATCTTTTAATTAACGAACAGACACTTAGCCGTTCACTCACAGTTAATCTCGCACGCTGTGCCATCCTCAGTGTTAGGCCATGCAAAGGGGACTTGTGCACTGGTTTGTCCCATCGCGGTACCTTTTCGATTGAAGGGATCCCCCTTCCCAGTGCGTACAGGGCAGCCTTCGCTCTCTTTCCGGGGCAAAGAATATGAAAGGAAGAACAAAGCGAAGTCCTTTCGTCAAATAAAGAGTTTGACGGATACATGCACATCTACTTGATTTTCAAAGGGAACTTAATGTAGCTACACTGCGCATGTTTAGTTCTTACTCCAATGAATAATAATAATAATAATAATAATAATAATAATAATAATAATAATAATAATAATAATAATAATAATAATAATAACAATTCTAGTTCAGAAACCGCACAGAATTGTTCTAACACTTGGACGCATAATAATTGTAGAAAAGCTAATAAAACCAAAGAAATAAAAAAGTGGTCCCCAGTGTCTGATTTTTAACCTAATAAAAACCCGAAAGTGAGCACACTTATTAATGCATGCTGTCGGGCTATAGCGTGAGACTATTTGGAAACGGAACGTTTATGTGTAACATTGAATACCAGTTACCACTTCTAAAACAATAACATGACTTTCAGTGTTCTCCACATTGCAACAAATGCAACGGCAATGATTACATTTATTATCATGTCATCAATGGTGAGATGTCCAATTTAAAACAAATATGAAACGTGTGTCGGTTTCTGGGCCAGAGTAGTTTTAGTTACCATTTAGATTTGCACGAGAATGAACAAAACGAGATACAGACCTGATACGACATGTTGATGGAAGACAATAATCTGAAAAAAAAATAGAATTCGATTTGGGAATGAATTACACACACACACACACACACACACACACACACACACACACACACACACACACACACACACACACACAAAACAACAACAACAACAACAACAACAACAATAATAATAATAATGATAATGGTAATAATAATAATAACAATAATTTTATTAAGACCCCCGCAAGCGAGGGAAAAATACATAAATTACATCGAAATAGACTCATGTACATATCAATTCAAATTGAACAAAAGGCAACATACAGATACAATTAATTTAAACTAAAATGTAACCTTTACAAATAAAAGTCAGATCACCCACAGCATACAGATGTTACTGAGGAAAAATATGTTATAATCTGAAAGGGTAAGCTCCACTGAAGCAAATGACAATGGCGAGTCCAACACTTCCCCACCCAGGAGACCCAACCCACGACCCGCGCTCACCAATTTTGACAGAGTCATTGCCATACCCAAACCGCAGTCCTAATAAAACAAAGCCAAGCCAGTTGAGACCAAAGGCAATGTTCCTTGGTATGTTTAGCTGAATCACATAAATTTATAGTTCGTCTGTACCCAAAAGAGTCCAAAACATACATCCAAAAGTCCAAAGGGTAAAAAAATGTCATGTCTAGTTTTAACATGACAAGAATGCAATTTTTTTGTGTAAAGCTATAGGCCTATTTCAGTATATTGGCTTGAACAGGCGCATGATGCATATAGGACCGCACAATTCATGCAAGGGGACCAACATCTGCAGCACAGCAGAGATTTTGCATGCACAGGTTTCAGATTTGTTGCAAATAAGATTTATATTCAGCATTTAAAAAGTACTAGTTGCAACCACCGTCTAAACAATGATCATCCATACAAGTCCACAAAGTGACACCAACACCAACATCAATTCATAAAAAACCCTGTTATCACCGAGCCGAGCCGCGCCGAGGTTGCACAGACGGAGAAACACTCAAACCACCATCGCCAAAGCCCCTCCCCCTCCCCCCCCCCCCCCGGTCTGAAGCCACCCAGACAAATCAGAAAACACGTGTTACTAAAGAGACCAATAAATATTCTTCACTGTAAGGTTCAAGAAAATTTTCATGACTAATACACCCTATTCATTAATAGCATATATCTATTATAAAAAACACTTTTGAATTTAACTATCGTGGTATTCTGCCAGGAAAAGTCTAGGGCTACAGTATAAGGGGGAAAATCTTCAGTGTTTTGACTTTTACTAATTGCCGCTGATATACAAGTCACTGCAATTTTGATACCCTGTACAGTTGGACCCAAAGCCAAAATACCTGAGTTGATTCTCTATATATTCTAGGAATTTCCAGCAGCAACAGTTCAATAAAATATAGATTTTTTCTATATATAATTAGCTGTCACAGGTATATTATTATAAAGCTCAGTTGAGTTGTTAAAGGAGGAAACTGATCAGTCAAGAACTAATTTTCTAATCAGAACTCAAAAATATTACGCTGAAACGTGAGTGTTGGACCATATTTTTTCCCCTTTTTTGTTGTCCCAGGTAGCACCAATTACACACCCAAATGAATGACTGGTTCTATGAAATCGACAGATTATGTTTTGTAATAAGATGATACAAATCATGTTGCCATGAAACCTTTTTTTCCATTAACAGACCATATGACAGTGACTTTTGCAACAATGGATCAAACACTGAAGACCTGTTTTTCCCTCATTGTTTTAATCCTAGGGTTGTCCTAACAGGATAACAGAATTGGTATGTTCAAAAGTGTTTTTAATTATGATTTGAGCTGCAAAAGTAAGCAAATTTAACATGTAAGTGGATGGGAGGATGGGAACTTGATTTGGTTTTCACCCCAGCCTTACTCTGGTTTCTATCATCAGATGGTAGTCGTGTTTCAAATATGGCAGGGACTTTTGAATAAGGTGTATAAGCATACGAATCGAATCAACAATACCATCTTCAGGATCCCCCTGTGCCCGGGCTCAAGGAGGGATATATATATATATATATATATATATATATATATATATATATATATATATATATATATATATATATATATATATATATATATATATATATATATATACATTTATATTTTTACATATATATATATCGGTGTGTACGTGTCAGATGAAGGGTTTCATTTATTAAAAGTAATTTCAATATACATAACTTGATGAAGCATATAAATTTGATGTGTTATTTTACAGCCAAAGGAAGACGTAAACACACGCAAATACACACACACACATACACACAGATGTATGTGAAGCAAGGAAGGCAGAGCAAACCAACTTCTTTGTCCGTTCCGCTTCTTTGATCAAGAAACAAGGCTTCACAACCGTAAAATGGGTCTATTGATCGATAGTATTTCATAACCTCGTGACATATGTTTTATAGGCGTTACTGTCAAATGATCATCATCCAATTTCAGAGTACACATGGGGCCCCTGCAGACTGATTTCAATTTTAACACACATTATTATATTACAGATAAAGGGTCAAGTGGCAAACTATGATTATAATACTTATAATAAAACGATATAACTGAGTGTGAAAAAACAGTGTATTATTAAGTAAAGGAAGCATTAACAATTGACAAATCCAGGTTGTCTCTTAACAAGTCATTATTCAGAGCTTTTATTAAATGCGTATACACATTAAAATTGCAAAAAAAAATCTCCAGATTATTGGTACTGTCAGGAAACTGTGTTCCTGTCTGCCAACTTTGATGCTTTGTCTTACTGTCATGTCACTCATATGAACAGACAAAACAGAGAAATATCGAGCAAATATGGTCAAAGGCAGTCGTAGAACACAGAGTGTAAACTCAAGTGTGCCCGTTGGCCATATTTATTCAAATGCATTTGTGTTTTTCTTTTGTTGTTGAATTAGTGGAGCAGATGGCCTGAAATTATAATGATCTGATTACAATGATAATCAGAATCATGTTATGAAGTGAATGGTTTGGAAAACTTAGAATGGATATACGTTCTAAATAGTTCCATTTTCGTGTTCTTTCTGTTTACATGATAATGAGAGATATGGTATGTTGAAGATAAAAAGGATATTGATAAGGACTGTGCGATTTTTCCACGTTTCACAACAACATGGGACATGCTGTACTTGGGAGACTATAAAGTCAGTTCTCTCTTCATGCCACATTTCAAGTATTCTGTTTCAGTTTGGGGTCATTCTTCCGACAGGGTTTTACATTAAAGAAGAAGGCAATACGATGTTTATGCAACATCAATTTTCTTTCACATACCAGACCTTTTGTTAAAATTCCCGAATACCCCTAGACACAAAGATAAATTGTGTGTGAAAGCCCTTAAATTTTACAACAGGTATATCAAGGACCAACTTCCTCTCTTCTTTAATTACATGTTTTTTGCCCAAACTGCCCCACACTCACATAACACTAGATACAGAAATGTTCCACCATCAACAATCCCTGTCAGATGCTCCACATAACACTTAATCCGTTTCTATATCCCCAATTTGACAAAAGCAATTTCTTCAAATATAACAGAAAAAGTCTCTACTAACTCATACACTGGTTTTCAAAGAATGTAAAATGGCATTTTATCAGTGAATACTCAGAAATATGTTCAGTTGTAAATTGGTATATATGTAACAGAAACGTTTGTTTCAATCCGATTGAGATATCGTAGTTACCCTGCGAACTATTCAGCCAGCCCTCGTATGCTGCAGTATCATGCCTGGCGTGTCGTTTAAGAAAATAGTGTTTTCTTTATTTCTCTCAAAACTTCATAATACAACGGCCATCTTTTATCAAAGAAAAACGTCTTCCTGACCTGAATATTTATTTTAGTTCAAACATATTTATGTCAATTGGATCGCTCTATAGTACATCTATATGTCACTAATCGGGTGGTTCTCCAGAACATGAAGTGACACACAAAATGTATATTACAAACCACACAGGACAAAACAAGAACACAGTTACCCAATTAACAGAGAAGCTGTACACATGTTTCAGATTTGTACCCTGCGTACAAAACTCAAGATAATTAAAGTCACCAAAATGCAAAAACAAAGCAAAATAGTTCACTACATGTAGAATGTACACATATACCTCCCTGTTCTCAATAATACGGATTAGCGGTAGGAAATTTCATAAAGGACACTTAAGAATTAAGTTTATGTAAATCAGAAACTAACTCAATTGAAAAAAAACTGCTGATACATGATGGAACTAAAATACGAAGCGTCTTGTGTCTACAATGTATCTGTGGAAAGCATCACAAATTTGTATGTTGAAGGGAATGGACAATTCGTCGCTACCAAAGAGGAGAATATGAGCTAGTCTGTCACTCGCTGTGTGTATAATCAGATTCGGGTGGACGCCGGGAGGAATAATAGGGATTATAGAGTTGAAACATTTAATTTTATGAGTTGAATACTTTAGACAAAAGAACGAAAAATGTTGCAGATCTTCGGGGGGGGGGGTGGAACAAGAACATGTAGGTTGTGAGATGATGTTGACTTTAAAGAGATCAAAGTTAAGTCTCGAGAATCCAAGACGAAGCTGGACATGACAAATATTTGCAAATCTGTGTCCTAGGGTATAGTAAACACGAACATAGTCCACTGCTAGTAGAGTTGCTTTCAGTTTTGATTTGAATATTTGGAGAAAAATTGAGTCTCTTTAATCGGAAGGAAGGTAGTTCCACAGCTTTATAGTGTCGGGAAGGATATATTTGTCTTAGCGATTGGTTTTGCAATTAATGGTACGTATGGGATATTGTGTGGCGGAGGTTTCGAGCATTAATAGTTGGAGGAATTAGTTGAGAGAGATAGGAGGGTGTTAGGTTGTGATACCTTTGGTCAAGAAGAAGTAACTTAAAGTACCTCCTTCTGCTGGCAGGTGTTGTCCAATCAAGTTCACGTAAGAGATTGGCATGTCATGCGTGTCAGCTTCAAACTGTATGGATTCAATGAGATCAGAAAGGCCGTGACCACAGGTGCCAAAGAGCACACGACCGTATTCAAGAATTGGTCGAATCATAGTTATCTGGAGTTTAAACTTTAAACAGAGCTTTGCGGGAAGGTTTATAATTGAATTTACGAAAAAGGGCAATTCACTTAGGTGGTAATAAGAGTAACGTGAGCATGCCAGGATAAATTGCTACGGAGAGTAATACCAACTTGAGTGTGTGAGTCTGCCCCAGGTATTTTTCAGAGTCTCCAAGGCGAACAGGTGCACGGTGTGGTTCAACAAGTTTGGTTGAAAATATGACAAAAAGAGACTTTAAAGCGTTAAAGATAACACCCCACAATTTTCCTTAGTTATGTACAATGGAAAGATTAATGTTAAGATGATTAGAAGATTCGATGGGGTTATTAACAACTTCAAGTCGGCTGGTGTCGTCAGCAAAAAGTCTGACATCACATGTAATATTGTCAACCTGGTCATTAACGTAGACCAGAAAGAGAAGTGGGCCCAAAATGGAACCCAGGGGCACACCAGCTTCGATAGGTAGTGATAATGAAGATTGGCCATGAATAATCACTCATTGGAATCGGTTTGAGAGATAATTATCAATCCAGGCTATAACACTATGAGAGATGCGGAGTTGTCGAAGTTTAAAGACGAGACCAGCATGCCAAACCTTATCAAACGCTTTGGAAACATCTAGAAACACCATTCTGGCTTCTTTGGACTGTTTAGGTCGTTGTAGATATTGTGAAGAATGTACGCAAGCTGATTGACAGTAGAGTCATTGGCCTTAAAGTCAGAATGTTTGGAGGTGTGTAGGTTATTTTGTGTCAAGTATTCGTAGAGTGCATTAAAGACCAGTCGTTCAAACACCTTTAAAGCAGTACAGAGCAATAAAAGAAGGTAATAATTATTTTGAATCTGTTTGTTGGCCTTTTTAAAGACAGGTCATATGTTGGATCTCTACCTGATACAAAAGCCGAGTAAAGAACAATTTACTGATTCTTATGTCTCATTAATAATCGATATAGTAATTTTGCTCTTAACTATGTTTTAACTGGTGAAGGAGTGAAAGTACTCAGTTAATTAGCTTATCAAGACTCCTCCTTACTGTGGATATCATCAGATTTCTGATTGGGACCTATTGGAGGGGAAATCCCAGTGGGCAATTTCACAACATTGATTGCGTTTGATGAGTGTACATCACAAGGGTCACATAATAGGTGAACTTCTCCAACCTAGCATTTCAAATCAAGGTTGACTTTTTCCTAGAAGGCATGTCCTTTGCGCTCTGGTATGTACGATCTTAAATTTTCTGTAGTACACTAATCAGCAAACCTAAAATTCCACGAATGTTCTAATCGTTCCTCCAGACTAAAAGTCTAAGATTAACACGTCATATGTTTCGTCACGACATAACAATACACAACACATTACAGTCTTGCATTTTCGACTGCTTAGAATATACCTGACAGTTTACTTAAGCGGTGCGCATTTGTAGTTATTTTTCTGCTGCAGTAGTCATACCAGAAAAATGGATGTCTTGTTCTTTATGTTTGCATTGTTATCGTGATCATTAGACGTCCCTGCTGGATACCACGCTCCCATTTAAATTAAGCATGCCATAGTTAAATTTATCGCAATTTTCTACATCTCTAATCATCAAAGTTAAATGTTACAGTTCTAATTCACCTGATTTTTCAGAATCGGAGGTAGATTGGCACAATTTTCTCATCTCTAGTCCTCAAAGTAAGGCTTTTCAAAGTTAAAGGTGGCAGTTTGAATTCAACTGAATTTTCAGATTCTTACCTTTAGCGGCCAAACCAGTTGCAAAAGAAGCAGCTCAAATGACTGAAGCGTATGCTATGGCCAGATAAGGCTTTTCAAAGTTAAAGGTGACAGTTTGGATTCAACTGGGTTTTGAGATTCTTACCTTCAACGGCTAAACCAGTCGCAGCAGAAGCAGCCCAAATTAATGAAGCGTGTGCTATAGCTGGATGAGGCAAATTGAAAATAAACTAAGAAGCGTGTGACTTTTTGTGCATATAGCTCCCATGCATCACACAATGTTCACATATGCTTTAATATAGCTGAAAGCCACTATATTGTGTTGAACAAGTGACCGTGTACTCATGCTTTGATTGACAGCCAACACTATTATGTTTATATAAATATTATTTTGAAGTTTCTTTCCATAAATTCCTGTGTTATGATGATGTAATGCTGTGTTAAAGATCAATAATTTTATTCATCACTCATGTAGAATACTTCTTTTTTTTCATAATGAGACATGCTACGACTTGTTGCCTTGGTCAGGGTTTCATCATATTTGCTACCAGAAAAAAAAAGAGCTTTGAACGTAGATGTAGAACGTGTCGATTGGATTCGAGAGCGATCATAGCATAGAGACAAACGGAGCCCGGTCGGGTGAGTCATTGAAGAAATGGACTTTTCACAAAGGGGATCCTAATAGCGGGACCTGCGTAGACCTCCACCCGCCCGTTTACTTTTCGCAGGTGTTATTTATTGTTTGTGATGTTTTGCATCATAGACTTAGCGTGGACCCAACACTGCTTGATACTATCTTTGGCCCCTGCAAATCCACGAACCAACTTGATATTTCTGAATATTGTATAAAGGCAGCAAAAGTCTTGGGACCTGTTATCTTTATGGAGAAACTCAGACAAACATAGAATTTCTTCTGCAAGCCACGCACACAGAGACAGCAATAATAGTGCCACATGTGCATTTGTGGTATGTACATTTCTTATTGTAAGGACAGGCTCAGAAATTTGTCTTTGGGTACACTTTTGAAATTGCCATCAGAAAATGTTCGGTTGATTGTGCAGAATGGTCACGTCTATAATAGTGTCGTGTACCAAAACCCAATTTAGAAGTTTTCATTGGCAAAAAGACGAACATATTATTGTTAACAATTAGTGACTATTAATCTTCTGAATCTCACCACTTTGTGCGAACTTCGTCATTCTTGGAAAATGAAACATCGTAATACTATGTGGCCTAATTAGCACTTAGAATTTTGTTTTAACAGGAATTGTTTCTAGCCAGATTTGAGCACACATTTTGAAGTTTATTATCAGCCATTCAGAACTACCACAACGAAAAAGGCAGACATGTATCAGGATGCCTGTGCCATCGTTTTGTCTGTGTACAGTTTTGAACAGGTGTAATATATCAATCAAGTACTTGTATGTTAATACATAAACAAACGAATAAATCTGTAAATACATTTAGAAAGGAATCAAGTGAAATTGAAAACAAGGAAAACTTTTTAGTTCAAAAATGGAACTCATGTCTAGGCTTTGAGACAAGGTTATCTCTGTGCAATGTGTATGCTAACAGAGTACATGCATATTGTATTGGCGGGCACCAATGGCAGTAGGACAGGATAGTGTAGAATATGTTTTATTTCAGATTAACAATGTCCATACTGTACAATGCACGAATACATGGATAAAATCATCAATAAAACAAACACAACATGCAGTTAAAAATAGATGTGACGCAGCATCTAAGTGCAGTGATAGACAAGGAGGAGAGGAAGAATCACATGACCTATCTTGACAGACATTATAAATCCGGTACCGGAGCCCGTGAAGGCCAAATTTACTATCAACGATAAATCAGATGCTCCTGAATCTTATAATAGATGTTCTTGGGTAGGCACACAAAGCATTTCAAAGGTAGTGACAGTTATTTATACATAGGATACCTGGCCATTTTGTGCATATATATATATATATATATATATATATATATATATATATATATATATATATATATATATATATATATATATGAAAATACAAGTCACACACACAAATATATATATGTATATATATGTGTGTGTGTGTGTGTGTGTGTGTGTGTGTGTGGATGGGAAGTGGCTGGTTGCATGAACGAAGATAGAGTAGCTATGTTTTCCTGAAATATATACTCAAATGTGTTTGACGTTTGTACAAATTTTGATTTCAGTTAACATAATGTATAGGCCGAAGTTGTCTTTTACTATGTGTGTATGACCTTTGCGGTCAAGATAGGAACATCAACGCACACACACACACACACACACACACACACAAGCACACACATAATATATATATATATATATATATATATATATATATATATATATATATATATATATATATATATATATATATATATATATATATATATATATATATATATATGTATATATATAAGTGTCATTTCGACCAAAGTAGACGTGTTCCAATTCTATATAGCGGTACTGCATTAATGTTCAAATAGCGTCAGAGGTCATGAGATTGGTTATTGTCAACCGCATTCCGCGTCGCGCGTTTGGTGCCATACGTTCAACGCGCGCTGAGGGAAGCTGTTGAATAAATTCAAACTCGGCACATTGAACAGTTAAAATGATAGTGTTCATGGATACAAGTTCATATATGTATATATACATATTATATATATATATATATATATATATATATATATATATATATATATATATATATATATATATATATATATATATATATATATATATATATATATATATATGAATGTATGTGAGTTTGTGTGTGTGCGTGTTTATGTGTGTGTTTATGCAGGGTTGCTACAATGGTCATTCTGGGTACAACAGCCAGGCAAATGGTTTCATTCGGCCTACAAATATATCTTTTTACTGTGGTTTAGATGAAACTATGTCAGTTAATATTGCCGGATAATGATACATCCGGCCATGTAAACATTTCTATTATTCCTATCCATGCTGATAACTAGGACTCTCCTCTGAATGTGACCGAGGCGCTGATTCTGGTGTGCATAATGTGCACCCACAGCAAACCATATGGAGAAAGAGTTCCCAGAGCCATATTACATGTTTCATACAACTAGCAGGGACATGTTAGAATAGCAGCTCCCTGCAACTACTAACTGCAAGTGAAACTCTCAGGTACATTCGGATGATCGCACGGACAATGGGGAACGAGATGCTAAACGCATCGTTTGATATTACAACAGAGAAGAATACGAAAGCTGTTCGGGTTTTCCTCTTTGGTGCTGTCTGTGCGTTCGGATTACTGGCCAATGGTATACTTTTTGTGGCTTTACTGCGTCGCCGCACCCTTCTAAAGCACCCCCTTTACATGTGTATGATCGTTTTCGGTGTTGTGGATTCACTGACTTTGCTGACTATCCCGTTTGTTGCACATCACGAAGCAGCTGCGTCATGGACTTTTGGAAATATACTGTGTCAAATATTTTTGGTTGAGGTGACATTTGGTTCTTACGGGAAGGTAGTGATGGTGCTCATTATGGCCGCCACAATGATTCACATTACCCGTATGCTTCCCGGCAACTACGCAGGTTCACCGAAGATAACCTTGATTGCATGTCTTGTAATGTGTTTAGTGGCTCTTTCATTGGCTGTCCCAGTCGGTGTGCTTTCAGGTGTTAAGCAGAACGGAAACGAGTATTATTGCTACATTGGCTGGGACATAAATTATGTCGCTGGAAGAGTGTACACGTTCGTTTTACAAGTGGCGTCCACGTTGGCCGTTCTGATTACTCTAATTGTAAAAACTGTTTATTGTTGCATTCGTTGGGAGCATCTAAGGAACAGTCATGGCCATGGAAAAGCGGCAGTCATGGTAATTGTTATTCTGGTGATTGAGATTCTCCTGATGTTGGTCTACGTTGTGAGTACTGTACTGATACAGAAGAGAGTAGTACACAATGGAATGGTGGTAAATATCATAATATCTACGTATGCGATAATCAGTTATGCCACCTGTCTTATCAGACCTGTGTTGTACGCATGCTTTTGCCGACCAATCAGGAGGAGCATGAGGCACGTGATCACGCTCGGCCACCTTCGGGATGATAAGGAAAATGGAGAAGAATTCCCGTTGTTAACTGAAAAAAAAGCAGAACAGTGATATTTGAAGAGCAATTAGCAAAACAGTTTGGTTGAACCACACGAAGGGATTTAGTAGTACGATCTAAGCGTTCCCGGGGGGGGGGGGGTACTCCCCGGAATTTTTGGTGGGTAGGCTCCACCGAGGGTACAAAACCCGGACCCAACGGGAGCGGAACCAATGTGAAAATGGGGGGTCTTTTGGAGCTTGTATTGAAAAAAAAAATGAAATTTTACATAAAATTTGGTGTAATTTGGGGCAATTTGGAGACAGGAATTGAAAAACACAGGGGTCTTTGGGTGAGACAAGCGAAAAAGGGGGGTCTTTTAGAGCTACAAGCAGGAAAAAGGGGGGTCTTAGAGAGCGACAAGTACCGAAAATAGGGGGTCTTTTCCGCGGCGCCTACCCGTATAGCAAGGTATAGGAAGAACCCCCCCCCCCCCAGCGTTTCACGTGTATGTAGAAGATATCTTTCTACAGCATCGGTAGCCTCTACATGAAAATATTAAAGAATGTTAAAATCGCATGTTGGAGAATTTTCTGATTCACGTTTGCGATAGCTGCGTTTGTGTACAGCATTAAATGATATATTACATTTTTGACTACCGAAGTTTCGGAAATGATTGTTTGGATTACTTTGATCCCTTGCATGGATGGTTTCGAGATAAATATTAACTAGCTTTAAAGCTACGTGTTATTGAGTAAATATGTGCAATATCTACGTGGACTGGGCCGTGTAGATCATGCCATTCACACATGCCTGTCTTCATTACCATTTTTTTTTTTTTTTTTTTGTATTTTTTTTTTTTTTTTTTTTAGGATTGGGAATTTGGTACAGTTGGTATGTGCGTTTCCCATTTTCGGCTAGGTGATTGGTGCCGTAGCTCGCTGGTTCGAGACTTCGTCGTTTAGTGGTCACAAAACATATATATATATTTTCGGTGTTCCTTTGATTTTGGTGAACTTACATATGTACAGTTCCCGATCTGGGACAACTCCGAACACAGAACGCCATTTGTACTGGAATGTTTACGATGAACTGGGCCATGTCGATTGTGGCATTCATGCAGACCTGCCACCATTATATCATTCTTTTTTAGGAATGGGGTTTGATAATTGGTATGTCCGTTTCCCGTTTTTGGCTAGGTGATTGGTGCTTAAGGTTGCAAGTAGGGATAGTCTAATACTGGTATTTCTTCCGATACCGGATACCGGATACTTTGCTTGAATCCGATACCGATACTGAGTACCTGAGACGCGATACTAATATTCAAAATGCTTGCATAGATATACAAAAGTAAATTAGTGTGCTCATTGCAGGCATGTGCATGTTTATTCCACACAGAGTTATTGCAAAAATGTATTAACTCCAAATTTGCTTTTGATACGTGCTAATGCACATATGACCTAGTATTAAAGGTCAATAATTTGAATGGAATTTTATTCAGTTTGAACGCATGAAATCATGTAAATTTGATTTTAAATGTTTTCCCCTTCGTTATCAACTTGATTTGAAAGTTAGACACATTTTTGGTCAGTATCGGGTATCGGATGACTTTTCAATCCAATTCCCGATCCTATACCGCATACTGCCAAAAAGGCTCGACACCACCCGATACCTGATACCAGTATCGGACCAACCATAATTGCTGATTCCAGACCTGGCCGTTCCGTGGTCACAAAGCATATATGCAGTGAAACCTGTCCTTGTGGATATCTCCGTAATCTGGACACTTCTGTCATGTGAACAGATTTTCCCGGTCCCGAATATTCTTAAGTCATTTTCGTAAAGGGACCACCCACCCACCCCAATAAAGACACTTATCTAATGTGTATCAGAGACACGTTTCTTAGTCTCAAATGCACAAATAGCGTAGCTGATGTGGACACAACATGTAACAAAAATGGATGTCATCACAAATTTCCTTGTTCTCAATTTCAATACCCAGTTGGACAGGTGTATAGAGATGATAGGGCCTGCACAAATGCAGGCAGCTGAAATTTCAGTCACACGCCGATGACCTTAGCGTGTTTTAACTTCACTGAAGTTATCCATATTTAGCAAGCCAAATAGGCTGTAAAAAAATATGTAAACAGACTTTTGGGTCTTAATCCACAATCAAAAGGGATGAATTCCTCAGCTGAGTAGGGTTATCACAGTAACTCAGTCAACCAAGGGAAACAAACTCCATTGATCAATCATGATCGTAAAACAAAGCTTGGTACAGCTTGCTCTCTTTGTTTAGTTTAACCATATTTATTTAAACTGGATTACCTTATCGTATAAAAATTACTAATAACAATGGGTTTCCCAGACGAGGAGAGCCACACAATAGTATATACACACACACACACACACACACACACACACACACATACACACACACACACACACATATATATATATATATATACAATACGCACAAGACATTACAAACTATGTTACCATACAAATGTATACATGAGAAAATAGTGATATCATCATATACAAATATGAATAGTCAATAGGACATTGAAAGACTCAGATTGAAAATATAATGTAACGTAATGACACTTACCATACTATTGACAATAGAAGCTGGGCGTAATTATTGCCAGTAAATAAAAAATATATATATAATTAATTATAATTTTGGTTAACTTATAGCTATAAGTCATAAGATATACAGCAAAGGGAATGTTTTTTCTTATATAATTTGGTCAGTAGGTGAAAGGTCACAATGACTTTACAGTGAGGAGAGAATAAAACTACATGGTTATGGAGGGGATTAGAAAACTAATCGTCTGCTTCCAACTACATAATTTTGTACTGCGTCAGATATCTGTATGTTCAAAAGATCCGGTAGTTCTTTGCAGCCAACGACGAATATATGAGTCAGTCTCTCACTAGTTGTGTGGATTATCTGGTCCGGGTGCACACCAGGAGCTAAAAGAGGTATTGTGTTATCCAATAGTGTCTTTCTAGGGGAGGCATATTTAGGACAAAAAAGAAAGAAATGTATAACGTTTCCAATTGGGAAAGAGCAGGAACAAGTAGCCCATAGGAGAAAAGATCGGGGGCATTGTCCACAGGGAGCAGGGTTGTTTTGAGTTTTGATTAGAAGATTTAAAGCGAGATCGAATCTCTAATGTCCATAGGTAAGTTGTTCCAAAGTTTGATAGTATCAGGGAGGAAGGAGCTGTCAAAGCGGAGAGTCCCGCACTAGATGGTGCATATGGATCTAGAATGACGTGTTTCTCGCCCAAATGTTAGGAAGTGGCAAGAGATTGGTCAGATAAGAAGGAGTAAGATCATCGGTCATTTTGTAGAAGAAGATTTGCGACGATTAGCGAGGGTAGGCCATCCGAGTTCTTGCTAAAGTTTGGTATGAGAAGTGTGTCTTAGGGCACCAGTGCATCATTTTCCCAACGTCATACTGAATAGATTCGAGTAAATCTACCAGCCTTTGGCCACAGTTATGGAAGCGGACACAACCATATTCCAGAATTGGTCTGACCGTAGAAAGAGAGCCTGACCAGGGGTTTTCGGGAAAGTTTGAATTTAAACCTGCGAAGGAGAGCAATGCGCTGGTTGGCTTTATTAACGATACGGGTTATGTGAGTATGCCAAGATATTTTGGCAGTGAGACAACAGATAAAGATTTCAGGGCATTGAAATGGACACGCAGTAATTTTCCCAAATGTTGAATGTGTAGAAGGTCTCTATTTTCAAAGTGGCGAGCAGATTCTGTTGGGTTTTGAACGATTTCTAGCAAGCATGTGTTATCAGTGAAAAGCCTCACATCACAGGAAAGATCGTCAGCAAGATCATTGATGTACACCAAAACGAGAAGTGGACCCAGTATTGATCCCTGGGGTACGCCAGCTTCAGTAGGCATCCAAGAGGACGCTTGGCCATGAATGACCACTCGTTGAAATCGATTTGAGAGATAGCTTTCGATCCATGAAACAATGTTAACTGACGTAATTTTAAAAGGAGGCCAGCATGCTATACTTTGTCTAAGGCCTTAGGCTAGAAAAGCCATACACTTTTCTTTGGAATGTTCTAGGCCATAGGAAATGTTATGGACAATACATTCTAGTTGGTTAATTGCACAAGCGCCCGCCTTGAACCCAGAGTTCTTGGGTGTAAGTAGATTGTTACCAATAGGTATTCATAAAGGGCATTGAAGACCAATCGTTCAAAGACTTTGGAGACGTTACACAGAAAGATATAGGGCGATAATTAATTTTAATCTGCTTGTAGGCTTTCTTAAAACAGGGCATGTATGTGCTTTCTTCCAGGTGTAAGGGAAATTAGAAAGGCGGAGAGAAGATTTTAGTGAGAGGTTTGCAAATTGAATCAGCGTATTTTTAAATAAAGTATTTCCTATGTTATCAGGACCAAACGCAAAGGAGAGCCTAAGGAAGGAGAGACCCTAAATTGTCTTCATCAAAGTCGATATAATTTACGCGTGTCTCAGTTCGAAAGGTAAACTGGGGCAGGGGTGGGGCGTCAATATCGAGAGGAATTCTACATTTAAAATGTTGCACATTGAAAATACTGCACTTTTCGGTGACACAAGAAACAATTTTTTCATCTTCGATGAGTGGAGGAATGTCTTTTATGCACTTTGCATCCCAGAACAGGCGTCAAGAGACTCACCACTGTTTAGGATTTATATCCTTGTCGTCTAGTTGACGGCTCAGTTTGCGAAAGTATGAGCGCATAAATTGTCTTATTAAGTTGACGACTCTATTGCGACATTTGTTGTACAGTTGGTAAAATCTATCAATATTCGTGTTAATGTCATAGATATAAGGACCTGGACTATGAGATACTCTCTTGAAGCGTTACCATGCTCAGTTTCTTTGCCGAATACATTTCCTAATTACAGAGGTTATCCATGGTTTTGCTCATTTTCTGCTATGTAAAAAAATATCCTTTTGGTGATAAATCTACATATTAAAACCTTGTTTCAGTTTTCATTACGATGAATGAAAGGGTTAGTTATCTTGCACATGTATAGGCGTATGCTTACACGTACACAGAAACTTATATATATACATGCATTGTGGCGAGTCGCCAGGGGGTGAAAACGGTTGCGGTCGGACTACTTTGCGCACTCAATTGTCACTCTGACATGTTCAATTCTAGCAACAGACTACATTGCCCAACTGGTATATTTCTTTTATTTTTTGTCTTCTGTTTATTTCTCTGTCGTGAGAAATATGGTGATAGTTTTGTACTTGTTACTACCATTTCTTCTATTGCTTAGAAAAATGGTGATGTTCGTACATGTACGAACAACGAACTTTTGTACCACCATGCATCAACGCACGTGCTATTCGGAGTTTTTTTTCGTCTGCTCGTGTGCTTGTGGTACTTGTCAACCATGACTTTATCATATATGTGTTTTCTATGCTTTTGGTTTTCAATTATATTACAATTCCATTTACTTTTCTTTTTGGCGAGTATCCATTCTCACGTGTTTACCTCTTGAAGCACTTCATACATGTAAGACCCACTCAAACTTTGTTATGCATCTTGGTTCGCTCATTTGTTACCTTTTGTGTATTACTGAGTGAAATATTTAGCATCTGTTCAAGTTACTGCCCAATGACTGATATGTATTTATTCGTATGTATCTAGCCATTTTCTACGTTAATATGTTAAATCGTATGTCACCTTTGTGCACATTCCATGCGCTTACGTACTACCATGTGCCAAATATTATGTCAGCCACGCAAGTTCGCTTACAGCTGTACCTATCGGGTGATGTAGAGATTAACCCAGATCCATACCCAGATATTTCGACACATACATCTACACACGGCACTGTAGACAGCGATCATTTCAGCAGCCTTAGCCGGGCTTCTGACAGTACTAATAAAAACGAATTATCACTCTTTCATCTCAATGTTCGAAGTTTAAGGAACAAGATCGATGATCTCTCCTCATTTGCCTATCAATACGATTTAGTGGCATGTACTGAAACGTGGCTAAATTCTTCCATCTCAAATGAAAAGATTTCTTTGTATGGTTTCCAAGAGCCATTCCGTCAGGACAGGACAAATGGACAAGGCGGAGGTGTCTGTGAATTCATAAAAAAAACCGAAATTTCAGCCGTACGCAGGAGAGACCTCGAACTGTCATGTTTGGAGTGTGTATGGTGTGAGCTGGTCGTCAGAGATAACACTAAATGTCTCATTGGGGTTTTTTATAGGCCGCCGAAAGACACAGCACAATTTTGGCTTGATTTTGAAAATTCTTTAGATATGGCAAAAGATGCTTCCATTAAAAATATCTTTATCACAGGTGATTTTAATGATGACCTACTTATGCCTGGCAGCAGTAAGCTGCATGGAATTATAGAAAGCAGAAATATGGCTCAACTAATAAGTGAGCCAACGCAAGTAACAGAAAACACGGCTACATGTATTGATATCATTGCGACCACGTGCCCTGGCAATGTGAACATAGCTGGTGTCATCGATACTGAACTCAGTGACCATTTGGCGGTCTTCTGCTTACTCAATTCTAGAATCAAGAGATCAAAATCTTTCACACGGGAAGTTTGGTTATACAACCAAGCTGATTTTGCTGGCTTAAATGAATCCCTAAAGAACATCAATTGGACAGATTTACTGACGGATCTAGATGTAAACGATATGATTTCAAAGTGGTCCAGACTCTTTGTTGACATGGCCAAAAAATTCATATCTGTGAAACTCATAACTATAAGGCCCGGTGAACCACCATGGCTATCTTCAGATATAAAGAAATTAATACGGAAACGCAATAGACTACGTCGCAAGGCAAAATCAACAAACAATCCAGACCACTGGTTGAAATATCGTAAAGCTAGAAACGGTGTTATTAAAGTTCTGAGACAAGCTAAGTTGAAACATAAAGAGTCTCTTGCTGAAAAGTTGAAATCAAGCGACAGTAGTAATTCCAAATTGTGGTGGAAACTGGTTAAACAATTTCTAGTGGACTAAAGGGCAACATCTAGCGAATTTCCTCCGATGAAAGACGGAAAGAACATAATAACTGGCAACTTAGAGAAGGCCCAACTCTTTAATGAATATTTTATAAGACAATGTTTTTTAGGAAATATGGAAGCCACACCTCCTACCGTCACGTACCATTTACATTGTGTACTCGATAATATCCAAATTGATAAAGAACTCATAGCAAACTATATCGCCCTTCTCAAAGTATCAAAAGCCAGTGGTCCAGATAACTTAAGTCCTAAATTATTGAAAGCTTGTTCGGCGTCTCTATGTCTTCCCCTATGTATAATCTTTAACAAATCTTTGCAAAGCTCCGTTTTTCCAAACTGTTGGAAAGACGCCAATGTTAATCCCTTACATAAGAAAGAGAGTAAACAGCTTACGAAAAATTACCGTCCCATATCTTTACTCAGTTGCTTAAGCAAAGTTTTTGAACGGTGTGTCTTCATATCTCTTTTCAACCACTGCATCGAAAACAAAATTGTGACAAAATTTCAATCTGCCTATCAACCAGGCGATTCTCCTGTCTCGCAATTATTAGAATTGTACGACTTAGTGCTTGATGCTATGGACAATGGCAAAATGGTCAATTTTGTCTTCCTTGATATATCCCGGGCGTTCGACAGAGTTTGGCACAAAGGCTTACTCCATAAGCTACATGCCATTGGTGTCCGAGGTAGCATACTCGCCTGGTTTAAAAGTTATTTAGAGTGCAGACGTCAACGCATTGTCATAAACAGCCAATCTTCATCATGGAAATACATCAGAGCAGGCGTACCTCAAGGTTCAATTCTAGGACCACTACTCTTTCTCATTTACATAAACGATATTGCGTCCATTGTAGAATCGAACATACGACTCTTTGCAGACGATACTTCTCTCTTTGTCACAACTGATCACTGTGATCAAGACATTGCAATTCTCACTTTAAATGGAGATCTCTCGGCAATTTCCATTTGGGCCAAACAATTGTTCATAAACATGTATGAAACTAAAACTTTTTGTATGTGCTGTACACGTTCTTCTGTCTCAAGCAAAAATCCTTTGTTCTTAAATGGTACCCGTGTAAAAGACACCGAGTGTCACAAGCATTTTGGAATAACTCTATCTTCGGACTGCTCTTGAGCAAGGCATCTCGAAGACGTTTACATAAGAGCTATGAAAAGAGTCGACTGCCTACGTGGCATGAAATATATGTTCGACAGAAAGCAGTTAGAAACGCTTTATACAGTTTTTATAAGACCTATTCTTGAATATGGCGACATTCTCTGGGACAACTGTTCCCAAACATGCTCTGATAAGCTAGAAAGAGTTCAACTAGCTGCTGCACGTGTTGTTACAGGTGCCACTTTAAACTGCAGCTCTCGTTTGCTGTACGAGGAAACTAAATGGGAAAAATTACAAGAACCTAGAGAAAAACACAAACTAATTCATTTTTACAAATAATGCACGGATTAACACCCGAATACTTAAGCAACAGAATACCTGAACCCATAACAACTGGCTACGGCACTCGTACTAGCGACGAAATACCCCTACTTTTCTGCAACTCTGAAGAGAGAAAAAAATCATTTTTTCCATCTACAATCAAAGCATGGCGAGACTTGGACAACGATACCAAAAGCTCTAATTCACTTGATTTATTCAAAAGCAGACTTAAGGACAGGTAAGACACCAAAAATAAATCCCACTTTAGTCAATCCTAGCTCAAAATGTATTTGCGCTAGGATAACATATCATATATGTGTGTACTCGTCATACTCCAAAGAATTTATATGTCCCGTATTTGGATGTCTGTGATGTTAATTGTTGAATAAACAATTGAAAGTTGACCGCAAAGCATCCACCCCATAAATGTCGATACAAGTCACTAATTATTTGTGATAAAATCATAATTACACTTGGATCTTAATCCTGACATATTGGCAACAAAAAACGAGACTTTGAACAAACTTATTTTTACGGTGGTAATCGCTTTTCACAAATTCACCATACGCGGTTGCGCCTCAACTGCAGTCTTTTGAATGATTTTCTATTTCGATATAATTTTATCAATAGTCCACAGCGTTCATGTGGCGCACCGGTCGAAAACACCTCTCACTTCTTGTTAGATTGCCCCCTTTACACTCAACTACGGTCGCAATACTTTGAACCCCTGCACTAAGGTAACAAGCTATCTACAGCCATTTTACATCAAGGTGACCCACTGAAAAGTGTCCATTGGAATCACACAGTATTTAGTGCTGTACAGATGTACATCACCAAGACCAAACGCTTCAAGATAGTATAAGGATACCTCGCCTTTCTTTCTCTCTCTCTCTCTCTCTCTCTCTCTCTCTCTCTCTCTCTTCTTTTTTTTCATTCTTTACTTGCCATTTATATGTCTTAGATTGTGAATATACTTTCGAGCATATATACTTTCGAGCATATATATATATATATATATATATATATATATATATATATATATATATATATATATATATATATATATATATATGTTAGTGTGCATTTTACCTTGAGGTCGCACAGAGTCAGCCACTGCCTAATGTTGACACCTGTGAATTGTGGACACTTTTGCTCAGTCCTAATGGTGATTTCGCTGTATTTTTGGTGCTCCTTTGATGCTGGTGGACTTACACACAACACGCCCTTTGTACTGGAATAAATACAATGAACTGGGCTGTGTCAGTTATAACCTTCACCCATACCTGCCTCCATTGAAACATTCTTTTCTAGGAATGGGGATTTAGTACAGTTGGTATGAATGTTTGCTATTTTCGGCTAGGTGGTTGCTGCCGAAGGTTGCTGATTCGAAACGCGACCGTTCCGTGGTCACAAAACATACACACACATCTGTACGTACGCGTAGGTTCAGAATATGATCTACTTCCTCGGGTGTTTTTAGTGGAAGACAGCTGCACCCCGTGGAATATGCACATTTAAAGTGGACCACCATTCGGCCGTGATTCCTCGAGTCCTCATCTATATTAATATCCTTCTCATATTTCAGACAGAATTACCTAAATTCATTTAATTTTTTATACATTCAGTAGCGGGGAGACTTAATGTGCAAACGAAAACGTATGTTAATGAAATATTAAAACCAAAATGTCTAGAAATTACAAAATGCGGAAAGCGTCGGCACGATGCATTCTAATGCATATTATGGTTTAATGTGCTTGTATAACTGTTAACTTCTAATGTAAAACGCCTACGCATTCCAGGCAGGCTTGTTACATATTACTCAACTATCACTCGCACCTTGGACCACATCGCGTGCCTGCGTAGCATCAGAAATAACTGTGTACAGAAATACCATTTCGATTAGGGTTCTTTTATTTTCAATGCCGATGTGCAGTATCACTATATATTGCTTCAATCAAGGTGTAATGTCAACTCCGCTTTCGGACACGCTCAATGTAACAGTTTACTTCATGTCTAGATTGAATTACTCTGAAGCCTTACCATATTTTCAAATGTGTCTTACGTAGGCACATGGTTTCTCTTTTGAAAGACCCCTCCTTTGCTTTTCGGGACAATCTTTGCTTTACAATGCACCGTTTAATGATAATTTACCTGTTGTGCGGGACCATCTGCAGAACATGACCAGTGACAGCCCAAAATGATAAACAAAAGACAACTTTCGCATCCCGATATTCCCTATTTTCAGACAAGTAAAATCCACCTATTTTGCACACGATTGGTAAAATAATTTTTCACAAACAGTTGACAAGTTCAAAATATGTTTATAATACCAATGAACCAGTAAATGCAAGACTGTAGGGTGGAATGGGGTCTGATAAGTGTATATCAATCATCTTGAAATAATAATTATGGATGAGAATTCAAAGTAGTGATTAGTTGTTTGGTGGGTGGTTCGGGATTAGGACCTCCTTGGGAGCCACCAGCTTCATGTGGCCACTTCTTGGATGGCACTAGAGGCTGTCTTTCAAACGAGGCACCACTATATTCCCAGTGTTTTGTTTTAAAAAGTACTTTTTTTTATAAAATAAATTTTACTTGATAAACCCATATTGCGCATTTTTGAGGTTCATAGTTTAAGTCATAAGGAATTTCCCTTTGTTCCCTTTTAAGGTATAATTTTATGAATGGTTATTCATTTTTGTAAATATTTAATTCGGTCTATCTTTATATGTTTTATGTTGATTTGCTAACACTCATTTCAAAGTTATGCCCCTCGATATTTATTATAGCATTTGGTTTTCTTTGGTTTTATCCTCTTGTCCTCTCTTTGTTGTATTCGCTTTGCTCTCAGTAAGATGAATGTTACTTGTTTTATTTCACATGAAGTTAGGAAACATTCTCAATGTGTGTTTGTTTCTAATTTACCGAGTTGATTTATTTACCAATGTTTCTGGTGACTATAGTTACTGGACCAGTTGTGCTGTGTATGATTATTAGTTTGGTTTTAATCAATTTTCAAAACATTATATATAATATTCCAGTAGATGTTTACTTACTCTTTATTTATCGTTGCTTCGCTTTTTGTCGTTTTTCATTACTATGGTCGTTGATTTTTGGGTAATACTAAAACACTTGTCATTAATTTTGTTTTAAGTGTCGTACGTAATTAAATTTCTTGCATAAAGCTATATATTTGGTGCATTTTTGCGTAATGTCCACATGTTTTATTACACTTTCTGCACAATTTAATCCATTTTCAACATCTGGTAAAGTGTGTAGTTTTTATTATGTTTCAATGTGTGTCGTTTTCATATAATTTTTATAGATTTTCGTCCCCTATATTTTTGTGAAATGTTTTATGCATTTTCAACAACTAGGTAAACTGTTATTACTTTTTAATTTATTGTGTAATTTTCATTTTTATAATTTTTCAAGGAAGTACAAGCTTTTCCCCCAAACAAAAGAGAAGATCCTGTGGCTTTATTACCTTTGAACAATAACAAAGGTCTCGGTTTAATAATCATAAGAGAGACTCTCTACTTATTTTCTCAGCAAAATAAAAAAAAAAAAAAAAAATGTCGCCATTTAATTCTGCTCCACTTTGCTACGTCATCATGCATGACGCACCGACCTGTTGGGCATTTTGTGAGTTGAACAGGATGTTTCAAACATGGGCGTACTTGATTGATAGTTTTGTGACAGCTTAAAATGTTATTCTTTCAAAAAGTCTCGGATTTTATACTAACAAAATTGCTATGAAAGGATTGTGCTAATAGTAAATAATTAAGCCCAGGCCTATAGTCTCATGTGGAAATTGGAATGACAAGGTAAGTAAATCTGCACCACAGCGCTATCTGCTTTGGGATAAGAATTTAATTAACCAAAAAACTTGAGTACGAGATATGGTTAAATTAAAGATGAAAAAAATATAAACACAAAAACACACATTTATGGCCTGGTAAAGAAAATATTAAAGTTGCACTGCAGCATACAGGTACACCCAATTAGCTTAAAACAGTGTGGATAGAGGTCAATGAACTGGGACATGCCTTCTGGTTTCAAATATTGTGTTCACGTACTGTTCACAGCAATGTTATCACGTGATTAAATCTATTTGAATTACTTAGTGCATTCAATGAAACGTGAGCATCAGTGAGCATCAGTGAGCTTTTTGTGAAAATGTTTTTGATCAAGTGATAATATCTACAACGCAGTACAAATGTTATTCATATTCTCCACCTAAGTTAAAGAGAGGTCACCTCATCCCTGCCGTTGGAGTTTTTGATCCAGCGTATCGACCCATCTCTAGCCGCGAAAGTACGACCTTTCATTCTTAGTTTACGCAAGGTAATGTCCAACCTGGCAAAATGACTTCACGTCTGGGCCAAATATCATAGAAATATGCATTCCTATACAATAAAACTACATAGTTAATTGACCACAAGCCTTTGTATAATCTGTACTAAAGACGGAACTCTACATTCAAAATTGTTGAACGCAACCGTTTTGGGTATATGTGTGTTATTGTGAAATTGTGGCCACTTGCCTGATGACATTGATCGTATGATTGCAGCAACTGTGCAACAGGGCATGATGGGTTCACGGTTGAAGACATTAAATATGGCAATAGTAGTGTTTAACATACTCATTTAGCTTATGTACATACCCATATTTTAAACAGTAAAATTGTACCCGGAGTTGTACAGCTTGGTGTAATTATCCCTGGATTGAAGAAACTTTATCTTACCCCTAATGATGTGAACAACTTGATACCAATTTTGTTATGCTCTTTACTTGCTAAATTCATGTCTATTTCCTGTGGATGACGTTTGTGACCTATGGTTCGGGTTTAGAAAGGGAAGGAGAACTGAGATGGGTTGCTCCTATATTTAAATGCTATCATTTCGTATTTTAACTCAAATGATTCACCCGTTTTTATGTGCAGCTAAGATGCTACGAAGTGTTTTGACAGTGAATTGCACGATCGTTTGATGTATAAATTGTGGTCACGTGTTCCTGTCGGTAACTGGGTTTATATAACGGTACCGAAAATTGAAACCTCTTGTTAAGCGGGGAAATGAGTATGGACGTGTTTTCCCTGCACGCTTTGGCACCCGCCAAGGAAGTATTCCTTCTCCCAAGCTATTTAACATTTTTATTAATGAATTATTATTAGATTTAGAAAAATTCGTTGTACAGGTTGAGAATCTGGAACGATTTGCATAATTCTTTCGCGTGCGCAGACGACATCTCATTATTTCCCGCTACTTTACGCCAGTTACAAGTTCTTTTGATATTTGCCTTGGTTACTCTGTTAAGCGGCGCTTTTCTTTCAATGTAAGTCTAAAACTGCTGGTAAGAGTAATTTTGTGAGTCAAACAAAGCTAGTTCTGGATGCCTCTGTACTGAACAATGTAAATGAGAAAGAAATCCTTGGTGTAATTTTTACTAAAGCAAAGAAATCTGAATAAACTAGAATTTTTGTTATTATCTACAAACGGGTATCAGGGGTTTTCTATAACGGCATCAGTTATTTTTACAATGGTGACACACATTTCAAAATGGCTGATTTTTGTCAAAACTGATAAAGTTGTTGGACTCTTCATTGTGACACATTTTGAAAAACAACTGATCATTTCTTTGAAAATCCTCGAATACGTTTTCACTCTAAAAAATTTGTAGAGTAAACCACTTTTTATTTGATCAAAATACGATAATGAGCTTTAGGGAAATATCCACATGAACTGGACATTTTGGTTCAAATAAAAAAAAATGACTGTGATCAAGATTCAAAGGTTTTCACGGTCCTATTTTCTTCCATGCTGGCCTTAAAAGAATTTTCTTAGTTTCTCCGGATTTTATTAGGACTGAAACTACCAAATTTGGACAGTTGATAGACAATGTATATATATATATATATATATATATATATATATATATATATATATATATATATATATTTATATATATACATATATATACTTATATATACATATATATATTTATATACATATACATATACATATACATATATATACATATATATATATATACTTATATATATATATATATATATATATATATATATATATATATATATATATATATATATATATATATATATATATATATATATATATATATATATATATTGATTTTAAAAACAGTTACATTCGGTGATTCTTGTATTGGAAATGCAAAAGGTATCTTTTCAACTATATTGCCGCGGAATATTGAAATGTTCTCTTAAAGATGACAAGTTTTGCTTTTGGTTCACGGAGGCTTTCATTTGTAGCGTTTGTGAGGGACAGCTTCATAACCATAGTACGTAAAGACCGCATATACATTGGTGCCATGTTGTTCAAAGCCTTGTAGTCGACATGTTGTTCAAAGCATCAAAGATAAGTGTGTACATGTATGTCCCTGCTACCAAAGTATACCAATGTCTTCAATGAACTATCCTCTGTAAATAGCTGTAGTTTATGAAATCTTGGCCGCTGATTTCTAAACTGGTTCAGGTCCTAAATTTTACAGAATGCCGAGTGTAAAACAACAAGTGTCACACACCTTAGCTCTGAAATCTGGGGTCCCCCAATCATCGATACTCGGGCCATTTATTTTTCATTCTATTTATGAACGGCCTCCCTCTATCTGCAACAAATTCAAGTTTGGATATGTATGTAGATGATACAGTATAGTTACCGTATCAGGATTTTTTTTTTAAAGTAGAAGAAAAATCAACCTCTGAATTATAAAAAAAATGAAACGATGGTGCGGCGCAAATGAAATGAACTGACCGCAAAAACCAAGTCAATGTAAATAACAACCCACAAAAAACCCGAAACAAATGTCAAAGGAATACATTGGTCTTAGCACGTGTAAACTTACCCTACTAAATATACCAAGTAATAAGTTGTTAGGGGTGAGATTGCCCAGGGTATGACCTAGGAAAACCAAATAAAGACTGTCCATGAAATTGTCAGTTTCTTACCAGTCATATTTTGATAAGTTTAACCAATTTTACCCATAGATGCACGCCACACAATTCTGTAAGTATTTTATTTTTCCACTGCTAGATTATCACAGCACAATCTCAGGCCATCCCAAAGCAGAAAACCTCTAGATTCAATGTGTTTGATTCGTGTAATATGTAATTTCACTTTCCATTTGAAAATGATTTTGCAACCTGTCCAGCACTAAACGTGGTGACCTTGTGGCAGATAAGACTATATTTTTAAGAAGTCATCCTCTTGATATCAAGTTCATCATCATCATCATCATCATCATCATCATCATCATCATCATCATCATCATCATCATCATCATCATCATCATCATCATCTCCATCATCATCTCCATCATCATCATATTAAAGTTTTTCATGTTCCCAAAGGTTAAACTGAGGCAAGAGGCTGCTACTAGAGATACGCACGCAGGGGAGCCTCTGAGACGTGACTTTGCAATAAAAGCATATGCTACGAAACTCTTTTTGTCCCCCGCCACCGAAGGTGGCATTGGGGAACATGGAGTTTGTGAGGTTATCGGACCGTCCGTCTGTCTGTCTGTCCAGGACCATATCTCTAGAACCCTAAGAGATAGAATAATAAAATTTATAACAGAGATGCATCATACCACGGGCATGTGCGGTGTATATTGTTTTTGACCTTGACCCATTTTCAAGGTCATTTTCGTGTGTCTGGCAACATATCTCTAGAACCCTTAGTGATAGAATAATAAAATTTATACTAAAGATATAAAGGGCATGTGCGCTATGTATTGCTTTTGACCTTGACCTATTTTCAAGGTCACAGGGCCCAAGAACAAAAAATTTTTGTGCATCAAGACATGCTGTATACGTGGTATAGCTTTCTTTTGTATTCTCATGCTTTCAATGCTTGCTTTTAGTGGTACCCGAACTATGGTCATGGAAAGAGATGGTGCCCCTGTGTGTTGTGGCACCCATCCCTGTATGTAGTGGCACCTTTGAATGCTTGCTTGTAATGGCACCTACCCTATGTATTGTGGCACCCGAACTATGGTCATGGAAAGAGATGGTGCCTTTCTGTATAGTGTCGCCGTTTAAGGCATGTGCAACTGTTAGCAACTTCTAGCATCATGCTAATCATGATATTTGACAGAAATATGCCTTCCTATAATGGCTATGAAATGCGTCAAAACAAAAATCATATTATAACAGGAACATCACATTTTATTGCTACATTTTGTTCTACATGCTTTGAAAAAATGATCGAAGACCTCATCGTGATCCTGGGTAACATGATGCACACTTATGCCTTTCTTTCCTATATCCCTGTCTCCGTCTTGACCGTTCCCTAGAAACATCTTGGCTTGGCTTAACCTAAAATCTACTAAGTACTTACTACTTTAATTGGTATATGATATCAGACATATAATTTTATGCCTAGTTGGTGCATCCTTTCAACAAGTGCAATAACTTCTGCAAAATATTGTGGCGGGGGACATAGATCCTTTTTGATCCTTTTCACTGTGCACTTGTTTAGGTTGGCTTACACATGCTCATGCTCAGATGAGAAATTAACATGTAACTCTACAGATGTTGGGATCAAAGGTTTGGCATACAGAGCAAAGGCCCTTTGTCCTTATTTCGCCAGCAGCAATTTGAGCTAGTAACACTTCAATACATGCATAAATAAAGCTGCACCATTATCTTTTTGCATTTTGTCCTCTGAGTAAATTAAATTTATGATGCGTGTATATATATATATATATATATATATATATATATATATATATATATATATATATATATGTATATATATATACATACATACATACATACATACACACACATATATATATATATATATATGTATATATATATGTGTGTATGTATATCACCATTTCACCATCAAGACTGTTCCCTCATTGGGGTTTATCCATGTCTGAAAAGCACTTGTCAAAAGAGAATGTCTTTGCATCCCGGCAGCAGGTTCATGAAAAAAGCCAAGACCCTGTATACCTCCTCTGACTCATGATTTGTAGTAAAATATGAACCTCAGATTATCTGGTCCAGGTGCAAACAACTTTATTCAATCCATAAAACTCACGAGAGGCAAACAAATAAACCACACTTGTGATATATATATATATATATATATATATATATATATATATATATATATATATATATATATATATATATATGCTTCTTCCCCTTTGATCTCCCTCCGAGTCACTGTACATTTTACATTTGCATATAAAGCTCTCAACACTTCTAAAAACATGCCCCCAAAGGTTTAAAAAGCAGGTAGGTGTTGATTTGCTGCGGTTCAAATGAGAGGTCATTACAAGATAAAATACGGTGGTTCGTTCATGATAAGTGCTCTCCTGTGTTTAACACAGATGTATTGTAAGAGTATTATAGGGAGCAGAATTAATCCATGCCAAAGAGCCTTGTGTACAAATGCCATAGCGTATGGGACTTCTATCAAAACCAGGGAGATGAACTGAAACATGTACGTCCCTGTCGGAACCAAAACCTTCTAAATATTCATTTTTCAAATATTGTTAGTTATCACGATGTTTTGACTTATATATACATTTTATAAGCAGAAATTGTATAATTTATATAGTTTTACATTTATAAGTATATTTAATTTATGTGGCTGTGTGCAACACAATGGAATTATCTGAGGATGAAGTTTTTATATAAATTTCAACTTCGACAATCCTCGTAGGTCGATTACACACGCCATTTCCATAAACCTGCTTGGAAAACTGTTAACGGCATATAGAGAGAACTGGTTTCCAGATCAGCTGTGGTGCCCGTACAGGTGACTTGACTTTTGCACAAAACAGAACCGATGCATAGTATAGTTTTTTGCCAGGAGTAATATTTTTATGCGACGGGCTCTTATATAGGACTTCATGGTGAGAGAACGACGAATTACAATAAACTCATACTTTGCTAATCAGATATCAAGGCAAAAGTTTATTTCATTTAAGAAAGACGTAATATTTTGTAATTTTCAGTTTGTGGAAGCATTTATATAATGTGTAAATCAAAGAATAAGAACAGGGTAAAAAACGAAAATTAAGCAAAACAAAAATAAGGAGGTGGGGTAATATATTTTCACCAGAATCCAATTTAATGAAATTAAAGTTGTTTTTCTTTCATCTATTATTTTCCTGTATCTGTGGGTAGTTTTTGGTGCATAAAGCAAGCATATAGTGCAAAAATATGAAAACCTGTGACATATTTTATGTCTGGATCTAGGCAATCCTTGCAGCGTTCTTTGCAAAACATTTTTAATTAATTTGACACTTTGAGTATTGTTTATTATTTGTTTATTTCACTCAATGCATTCTGCATACTAAAGGACGGTTTTTTACTCTCTCGGTCAAATTGTGTAGGATCTTTGAGGTAAAGCTCCATTTTTGAAAAATTCTCAGAACTTAAATGCGATATTTTGCATTTGTGGCAATAAAATAGTCCTGTTACCAAAAAAAGAAAACCACAACCATCATTTTCTGACGTAAAATAGGTTGAATCTTCCATTAAAAAAATAAATTAAAGCAAAACAAAATAGGTTGTGCCTTGTTCTACCATGCAGTGGGGTATATCCTTAACTAAGCCTCTTTTGGGGGGGGGGGCGGGGGGTGTTTGCCGGTACACTAAAACGTGGTCTGAGAATTCGAATGGTAATTTCGGTGCTAACAGAACTGACTCTATGCTTATTGCTCGGGAAACAAATACCATCCACCATCCTCCTATTCAATTTCAAGGTCGAGTTCTTGTTGATGTGTAACAAAGCAAGCACCTAAGAGTCACGTTGCAATCAGATCTCAGATGGTCAGATCACATCAGTTACATGTATATTACAAATAAAGCCATCAAATTGGTTAATATCATGAAGAGCATCAAATACAAACAAACTATGGAAACTAATTATATCTCGTTCGTTGGGCCAATATTGGAATATTTAAGTCCAGAATGGAGCGTAAGCGAGATAAACTTGAACAGGTTCAGATGGCACCGTTCAGCTCGAGTCTGCCCGAGTGATAACTGGTGCAATTTCATGGTACTAGTAATGCAAAGTTATATGAAATTCTAGGATGGCACAAACTATCCAAACACAGGGAAGCGCTAAAATTAACCTTAATGTACAAACTCGTAAACAATCCTGCTCCTAGTTACCTCAGCTCTGTTATACATGTACCTACAAATCCTGTTGGAGGGACTACCGGGTACGAAACTCGTCAGAGGCTCGGAGTACGTCACTTTCGGTCTCGTGCTGCGCTCTCTGACAGGTCCCTTTTCGCTTCTCCTCTCAGATTGTAGAACGAACTTCCGCTTAACCATCGGCAAGTATCGCCACTGAAGTGATTTAAATCTAATTTACTTCTCCCTATTGAAAGACCTGTGTCATTTTCTGAATTACTTCATTATGGTAATCGCTCTCTTTCATTATGCACACTCGCCTGCGTCTCGGAGCCTCCCAATGGCATTTTTTTTTGCTTATCGTACCCAGGTCCAGACTACACACAGAAGTGTCTTCCTTAGCCCCGTTAACTGTACAATCTGTGTGGTTCTTTAAACTGTTCTTTTACTGACAATATTAAGAATTTTTGACAGTACATGATTTTCTAGCAGCAACGTACCGTTTTAAGCCACCCGGTATAGGCTAATGCAAATTGAACTCAACGACTTGTGACTTGGTGTGTAAATTACAACACTTATGACCCCTGTGTCTGTCTTGTAACCGTGAGTGCCGCCTTCTCTTTGCATGATCACCCAGCCAACGCATATATCGTAACCTGGGTGATCACGTCTGCATTGTGTGTTTCGTTTGTCCTGTATTGACTGTCTTTTCTTGCCAGCGAGAAGGATTCAGATAGGGCAATGTTCTCTTTCCTAATCGTGAGAAATGTGTAGTAAAAGTTTTTTAATGAATAACTAAAATATTTTTAATCCCATTCGATATAGTTAATATAAATATATGTAGTATGTTGCGGAAAGGCCCACCCCCACAGAGTTGCTTCATAGGTGGTCATATGGGTGCACTGTCTGCCAGGCCGGGTGGGAACTTTATGGTGAGGAAGGACAATGATGTGGCCCCGGCCAGAGCACACTTCATACACCCGTCCATTTAAGCTTACATTCAGGTGTTGTAATGTATTTTAATTATCACCAAGTAACGAGCTGGGAATTAAATAACAAAAATCCATCCGTGTTTCTCTGACATTTTTACCTGTTAAATGCCGCTCACAAAAGTTCAAAATTCCCAAATGCTGATTTTTTTTATACTGAAAAATGCTAATATGAAAAATAGAAAGATTTATAACTGTGGTCTATGGCCTGCATGTTTTAGTTCTTCACAGTGTCGCTTCATGGCGCAGAAGTGTTGAGTGTTTAACTGGAAACAGATGTGCAAATTGTTACAAAGTTCTTTTGGGAATCAAAAGTGTATGAACCGCCAGGGTAGTAATAAACACGTGTCCTTGGCGCTTTCTTTGTACGTCATGCGACAAGAAAAACTGTTGTGTCATGGGGCTGCTAGGCTTGTTCATCTCAGAGAACCTCTTGGTCTCATATGAAATTGCTACTCTATACTTGTATAAAAGGAACAAAACTGCAACACAAAATATCAAACATATCAAATAGGTGGACATTTGCATCTACCTACAGCACACACAAGCAGCCCCTTGATTAGTGATTTATGTAAATCTTTTGTATCTATTGTACTGTACTGTGCTGTACGTGTCTGTACTTTTTTGTTACATTTTTCTTTTGATTGTGTGCATATTTTAATGTGATTTTTTCTTTTTTTTTTTTCTTTCATACTCTACATGTGTACATGTTGTATATTTGGCATATTGCTGTATTTTATGTAACAGCGCACAGTCAATAAAGATTCATTCATTCATTCACGGGCAAAATTTTTCATCCTGGCTTGTGCAAACTTTAATCCCGCTTACATCCTTTACAAGTTACTGTGGACCATGGACAGCATCACTGGCAGGTCTGACGTCATATCACAGACGCACGTCAGGCTAGATTGGGGGGCACTCCCACTACTGATCAGAGTAGGCATTTACATAGCCTTTAATATGATCGTGTGGAAATTCCAGTTACCGCTCTTTCTAAGAAAATTAGAATGGAGTTAACAGTCTGTTCTGTAGCAAATGATTGTAAAAAAGACTTCCAACAGCTGTTTACTAACTTCAGTTCTCAATAAAATAAAGAGAATCACGCATTGTTTACATTAAACAGATCTGTAGGGCCCAAATAATTCGGTAACCATCATAATGTGCCTAGCTTCATGTATGTATGTATGTATGTATGTATGTATGTATGTATGTATGTATGTATGTATGTATGTATGTATGTATGTATGTCCTGTTTCGGTACAGAAGCATTGCGATCCACTAAACAGCCGACCCTGGTTGTTTCGGCAGTGAATACCTGGCAAAAGTAGGCAGTTTTCCCAGTTCGAAAGGTGCTCCACTGTAGAGAGGTTTTACTGTAAAATGTACCTTGAAAGTGTGTGTATATCATATAATAAACTTTGATTATATTCAACTTACAAAATTCGAAATGCCTTCAATTTGCATGATTTCCAATGCTATGGGTTTTGCATATTCCTGATCAGATCTCTACTCTCCTTGGATGCCCCATTTTTTATGCCAGTAGCAGTTGGTTTTGAGGATACTCAAGATTTGAAAGTTGAACTAATCACAGTATTCAAAGAAGACAAATTATACCTACCTCTCTGAGCATTTAATACATTGATTTGTTATATAGGCAAATTTGCAAATACATTTTTTTTTTCAAAATTATTACAGATAGAGATATGAATCCCACTTTCGTTAGTTTGTGATGTTGGTACATCCACCGAAACCAAAATGAAAGCTGTGAAATTTTAGTTTATGCTAAGTGGTCACACCTGGAAGATTTTTGTGTTTGATCAATGCAAAACTATTACAGATCAAAGTCCAAGTCAAATTTGAATTCAAAGGCTGGTATTCAATGTACGTTTGATTAGTATTGATGTAAAGGCTTAATATCTTAAATCATGCTGATTGTTCAAGGCATACAGCCAGATATACATGTACTATGAAGCAAACATTATTTGTCTAGTTTAAAGCACACGTTTACGTCTACTAGGCTTGTGGTAGATGTACGTCGTTTAATGGTCTCCATGGCCCACACACAAGGAATTGACCAACGAGCAGCGGAGGGAAGAACCCTCCAGGAAAGTAGCGGAAGAAGCGGAGCTGCGGACGCAGAGTACCACGATCTTCGTCTGGAGGCCAGGCAGCATACACGCACCTTGTAGTGCAGGTAGGAAAATAACTGAGGGTATGCACCAATGACGGCTTTAAACCTTCTTTGACAGTTGAAATATAAACAAATATTTTGGTATTTGGCAAACAGACACGAGATATTCGACATTATGAAAACGGCATTCGAAAGTCCACTTTACAACAAAAAAATGATCATTTGCGCACATTTGTGTGTGTGTGTGTGTGTGTGTGTGTGTGTGTGTGTGTGTGTGTATGCCTGTTTGCGTGCGTGTGTGTGAAGAGGGAAAGGAGAGAAAGAGGGATGAGAAGAGGGAGATTTCTAAAAATGCTCATTAGTACATATCAGACAAGTCAGGAAATCTTTTTATAAATAGTCACACTACAAATCATGACTGAAAACAGAAATGACCTCTTGAACTGTGTACACAACAGAAAAGTTTCTGTGTGGTTCATAATGTATCTGATTTTGTCTTTTGCCTTTGAATGGTTTTTGTTTTAGTCACAAATGTATCTGATTTCTGTCTTTTCAGTTTTATATTCCTAGTTTTGAAATGATTCCTCACAAGAAGCTTCCAGAATTCTTCTTTCCCTTCCTCTTCTTCCTCTTTATCCTCCTCTTCCTTTCCCTGCTCTTCCTGTCCCATTCCCCTTCGTCTTCTTTCCCTTTATCCTCCTTCTCTTCCTGTTCCTGCTCCTCTTCCTCCGCTTGTTTTTCTCCTTCTTTGCCTTTTTCTTATCAGTGCACAGACAATCTTGGACACTATCGCCAAAAAGATATGGTCAAAATGACATCCAGGGCACTGTTCAATTTGTATTATATAAGTACTCTAATATTGGCTATTCCTTTAACTCTTTCCGTGCCAGATGCTATTCTAGTCAAACTTCTTACAAACTAACTGCTCTGCATTGTAATAAGGCTGCTAGCTTCATGTTCCTTGTAAAAAGACCGTTCATGCAAGAACCAGCATGCCTGGAGTTACACAGAATATGATAGTCCAGGTCAACAGCTTTCCTCGGCGCGCTTTGGGCGCATTGCACCCAAAGCGCGCCGAGAAAAGCTGTTGACTAAGTCCAAAACGTGGCACTGAAAGAGATAATCAAATCGGTTACTGATTTTTTGACAGTTCTTTAATTTTCTACAAGAAAGTGACATTTGGTCCTGTATTGCCATCATACTTTGATGCATGGTCTCTCCTCTCTAACGTGAGCCAATATTGTATTGTGTTACAGATTTTGGTAGCGGGCAATTGTCCCACCACCCAGCAACAGTCGAGTACAAGAGAACGGATTTGTGCATGCAGTGTTCTGGGTTCATACTGGTGATCACCACTTTGGGCATCCTGCTATTGGTCAGCTTTCTGGCAGTCGTTCTTTTTTGTGTGTCAAAGCAATTTAACCGCAATCCATCGTAAACACGCGGACGTTTCAAGTATAGGTTCTATCCCGTGTGTTACGGCCGTGTATCACAACGGCTAAATACAAGGGGGATAGATTATTGAAGAGCCCTCTGTCTGACACACACTGATGGATCTAGACTGCAGGTTCAATCAGCATCAAAAGTAATTTGTGAGCATACCAATCCCGAAATTAAAGACTGTGTGGCGACATCTATAACTGTGACAAGGTGCTCCAGTCTGTAAATACACTGATCCACAACTCGACATTTCAGAAATAAAAACTGTTTAGCAGCATCTTTATCTGTGACAATTTGCTGCCCTCTGGATTCTGCATATCAAGGACATTTGTAGCTTAAAAGTCTCCAGTGACATGTTTTCTGAATGCACTTCAAACAGTAAAAATTCAAGTGCGCTATTAAACGTATTCATATGCATGGATCTCATGTTTTCTCAATCGTTCCGAAGGTATAATTGACAAGGTGACCTACGCCAGAATAACTGAAATCATAACAGTGACAGTTCAAACAGTGGAAACTCCATATTGACTTTTTTGAAAAGGGTTTACTGGACAAACACGCAAAAAACTGCTTAGAGCCATTAGTGTGTAGAGTTTGTCATACATTGTTGCCTGAATAACAGCAGCACACTCTATGTCTGTAACTCTTTCACTGCGACTTTCGACAAAAGTCGATGTGCTCTTAATTTACAATACGATATAGGATTCCTATACTTGGTAAACCAACCTTCCTTTCAAGTACAAGTAATGTCTACAATTGCAGAGACCAAAGGAAAAAACAAGAATGGCCACGATCTACAGCTTTCCTTGGCGCACTTCGAGCGCACCCAGAGTGCACCTATGAAAACTGCTGATTCATTTAGAACTTACCATTGAAAGAATTAAGTCAGAGATGCCATACAAAATATAATCATGGGAGATTTAATGGGAATTGAACATGGTGGGGAAAGCGTAACATAGAATACAGATCTTGAAACCAAAGATATCACTCGGCAAAAATTGGTGTCGCAAAATTTGACATGGAATTTCGGCGATCATTTTGTACCTTGTGTGCACCCTCTTGCATATACTTGCTACATCAATTCCGTAATGCCAGGTTGGTTGCTCATTATCGTCTGAATTGTAATGGGACCTTTCAAGTTGGCTATATATTTTTACTATATTTTTACACTGTATGAAGTGTATATATTTGCAGACTTGGGATGTGTTGGTTTAAACATATTTTTATTCAAAAAAGCGATCGGGAAACAGACTCTGCCTATATAAATCCCTCTCGTGAAAAAAAAAAGAAATAAAAGAACAATACAAATGCTGTACAAAAGGTAAAGACGGGCCACAGGACACAACATTGACATAACATCGACAAGGACATACATACAAAAAGATCAGACATCACAGCTACAGGACAGACAGAAGTATGCATTATCAGAATACAATACTGTCGAGGCGAGCCAACACTGTTCACATGAATACTGCTCGCAGAAAAAAAAAATTAATGAATAGTACCGGCCCGCACGTGAACCACCAGGAGTCACAAGCAAAGCTTGTTCGTCAACCTGGGTGGAAAACGTACGGGCCTAAGTTGAATCTGGGTACTGTCAAAAATAATTTTGTTTACTGCCTTTGAACACTTGGGATTTCCAAACGTATGAGTTTGTAGCGTGAAAGGAGCCAATACTATGATATTTTGGTGCAATAAATTCCGCTCAGTCGTGTATTTGGTACACTCAAAAAAGTAATGAAATGAATTTTCTATTTCGGCACCACAAGAACAAGCAGGAGAAGTTACTATACCAATTTTATGCATATCGTGGTTCAACTGCCTGCAGCCCATCCTAATTTTTGCATGTAAAATATTGGCTTTCCTATTACCAATGTAAAACAACTCATTTGTCTTTGTTTTCCCTTTATCCAATTTACGCTTAAAAGTATCTATATCTTCAGAATTTCGAACACTGGATGGGAGTAAGTTCCATTGGCAAGTTGCGGGAAAAAAAGAATTATTATAAGTATTAGTTTTTGTACGACCCTGGCTTATGTTCTGTCTGGATCTCACGTTATATGCATTTCTGTTGCATACATTTTCCGGAAGTGTATATATTTGCAGACTTGGGATGTGTTTATTTCTCTTTCATGAGCTTTATAAACATTTGAATCTAGAAAACAGAGAGCAGTGTTAAGATCTTGCGTTATCAGTCTTCTTGGGTTTTTTTTGTTTTGTTTTGTTTTTTTTTTTTTTGTTTTTGTTTTTTTGTTTTTGTTTTTTTGTTTTTTTGTTTGTCTGTTTGTTTGTTTGTTTTTTTTTTCTTTTGTTTTGTGGCGTCCTTTATGTGAGTAATTGTGAATAATGCTTCCGTGTATCATCATCATGTTTTTTTCTTAATTGCGTTACGACGAATTTCCACATTTTTGAGTTTTTTCGGCTTCATGCGTCATAAGTATTTGAAGCTTGTCTTGCAATTTTTATGAACAACATATTACAATTTCCATACCTGTGCAATTGCGTCATTCTCTTGGATTGAAATGCAGTAAACTGGATAGATCTTTTGTTGTCCATTATAATTAACATGACAGTAAAGCAAAATTGTATATTAATTTATATCGCAGCAGATAGATTTATATTTTTAACATACCAATTTGTGTGCGGTTAACGTTTGGTCTCACCGTCTTACACATGGACTATTCATGATTTTTTAATTTATGGAGATGAAACTACGAGCAGCATTATAGAGTAAAAGGCGTCAAATATAGATTGGAATTTACCATTTAGGTATACAAATAATAAGGTCCCCTTTGAGTTGTTTATATTTGCAACTTGTACCACCAGATTAATCTCCACATGAATTATTCTTCGGTGAAGCAAGAACTAATGTGCGTCGCATGTAGCAAGGTGTTGTGTGAAAGCGACTTTCTACATGTACGTCTTATCCTTCATAATTGCATTTTAATTATCTAAAAAGCATATGTCTGTACAAATGTTATGTAATAGTTTGCACATGTAATAAAAATAAGATCATTTTTGTTGCGTTTGATCCCTCTTTAAATACCTTATTCTCTCTTTGAAAAGTGTAATGAACGTCCGACGCTCGAAGTTATTTGTCAGTCGCCACATGAAATCTTCCTGAATGTGCCCTCGCTGTCCTCTGTTGGGTATCAAGCCGTTTGCGAACAAGTACACTGCGAAAACTCCAGCTGCGTAATATGACGGTCAAGTGCTAATTTGCCTCAGAATTAACTCTGTGTCCCCAACATTCGGATTCATGCAGCGATGATGGTGACGGCAGAATATCAATATTTCTCACAAGTGTAAAACTTAGATGTGACTTCGAGAGAATGAGTCAATATCATAAGCGACAATTACTGTGTGATGCCATACATTACTGTCACCTGTGGTCATAACCTTTTGCTCATTAAACAATTATAATTAGAGAACTGTCCTAACCGTCTGGAACGTCTGCATTCTGTGGGACTAACGATGTTTATAAGCTCCTACATTATCACTATTTTTGGATTTGCAAGCAAACTTCTTGTATGAACATGTATTCTGTACTATAACAATGAAGTTACTTTTTTGAAGGTATCTAAAGCAAGACAATTGCGCACCACCCAATAATGTATAAAACAGATCATTAGACACTTCAGTAGGAACTCAGATCACGGTTTACTGATCATACTGAATACCAACTTTTAATGGATTTTTTTTACTATGTAGCTGAATTCAAACTATCAACTATTATTTTAGCGTAAATGTATGTCATAAACACAATATCCGCGAGGCAAGTACCGTGAAACCTGCTTTAAGCAGCTAAATCAAGTGGAAATAGGACTTCATCCCTTGTCGTGACACCCTTGTAGGACCCAAAGATAACCCATGGGTCACTTGTAAACATTAAACAGTAACTTAGAGAAATCATGCTTGGAAACATTTCAGACGTTTTAGCAACAAAATTCGTCCCTTTACTTATATTGAGGATATTACTCTTGAAAGACTATACATGTTTTATAAACGGAAGCGCAATACTGCAGTCAATGCCCTTTGTAGTTCAATTAGGTCATATTTTTCAAAATATTCGCAGTGAATTGGATTCTAATGTCATTAATCCAAAGAAATGGTGGAACCTGAGCAAGAATTTTCTGGGTTCCAAGCTCAATCAATCCATACCTCCCCTTCTCGAAAAAGGCACTATAATATCCAGTAACGTTGAAAAATGTGAGGTTTTCAATAATTACTTTGCCAATGTAAACTTCCCCATAAAGACAATCCTATGCACCTGTCTGACTTCTCGTATCGCACCGATGCGAGGCTAAATGAATTCCAAATTGATGAAAACGCCGTTCAAAAGCTTTTACAATCTCTAAAGTCCAGTTCTGCAACGGGACCTGATGGTATAGGTAACCTCATCCTAAAGAACACCGCATCTGGCCTCTCCCCATCACTTACCAAACACTTTAACCTCTCTCTTGCTGCTTCGTGCTTTCCAGATTCATGGAAAAATCTAATATGTGCCCTGTATTCAAAAAGAACGATAAGCAGTAGACTGGCTGTCGTCTGGTTCGTCATATTTGTCCCAAAGGAGTTAATACACAGGGGTGTTAAATGGCGACGTGGGTCCAGTGGATCGCCGAAGGCGACGAATGTCTAACCGCGACATGGGATCAGTGAGCCGCCGAGGGCGACGAACCAGACTGGTAGGGTTAACAAAGTTCCACCCGCATCCTGCAGATGGCGCGGACCGGTGAAAATTTGCACCGGCTATAAACAGCCAATCAGAAAGCAGGTCACCATTTGACATGCAAAATTTGCATTTAACATCTGAACAAGACGGCATGGCCAACATGGCAGTAGCTGCCACACTCAAGGACAGTGTACACTTTATAGCTTAAAAACTTGGTCGGCCTGTGGTATAAGGAGTTCAACTGGAAATACTAGAGTACATAGGCAAAGGGCAGGATGTTTTTGCATCTTTGTCGACAGGTTCGGGCAAGTCTGACGTACATGGCGGCACATTCGTGCTGCAGTGGGCAAACCACGGTCATCTCACTCTCAGTCTCAGTCTCAGCGAGGATCCCTCAGCCTCATACATTGTAATCATTGTATCGCCTTTAGTAGCCATCATTAAAGAACAGGTAGCATTTTTAAAGGAAAAGGGAATGAAGGCAACCCATGTAGGAGATGAGGAATGTGATTTGGAGGGCCTAAAGAAGGGGAATTACAACTACGTGTTTGGCAGTCCTGAATCTTCCCTGTCAGTAGTAGTATATGTACTTGGGGGTACTGGAACACGGGGGATGAAGACCGCAAAAAGCCTTTAAAACCTCGGGGCGTCCTCACATCAGTTGCCGTAGGTTGTCATCCCAGTATACACTTGGGGGTACTGGAACACGGGGATGGAGACCGCAAAAGGCCTTTAAAACCTCGGGGCGTCCTCCCATCAGTTGCCGTAGGTTGTCATCCCAGTACCTGCTAAGGGTTTTATGTAGTCGAGTGGTTAATCTCGTGGAGCCCAAAATAAGTTCCCTTAACTGATGAATTTATGAAAGTATCACCACCAGTTATCAGGGAATTATGTATGGCCTTCCTCGAGCGTGTCTCGAAGTGCCGCACTCCGCCCGCATTTGTGCGTGTGTGGCGACCGGTATTTCATATCATGGAAACAAGACATATAAATAACAGAAAGTGTGTGTGTGTGTGTGTGTGTGTGTTTATACACAGTCCGGATCCCCCGGTATTTTGTATCATGGAAACGACTCGGGTTGACCCCTCCCCATCTATCAACCTGACAAGGTAGAAGATGGTAAGGTTAACCGTTTCCATTACAAACTACCGCATTTATGTAAGATTTGCTCGATATAAAGCGAGGAACAGATCTTACACGTTGGGTATCAGTGGCTACCAACCACCTCATTGTCGTCCGGTTTTCGTTGATTTCCTTGAAGGAAAGTTTCACATTCCATCAGGAAAACCGTGGTGGCAATAAAAAACAAAAAGTCAGATGTACAAGATTTTAATTATACAGTGAGACCACGTTATAAAGACATTCAGATGTCTGACATAATGCACTTATCTGACGCATTTCATAGGGCGTTAACAGATTGTGTCTATAACGTGTTTTCACTGTATCTCTTTATTTCAATTAAATACAACAATAATGTCAAAATACAACAATCCAATTTTGGTGATATTGCAGTGTTTTCAACCATCACGTCTGTTTAAATGGGAAAAAGTCTAGGATTCCTATGGCCAGGATGAGGATATACAGCCGTAGGTTCGACGTTCCTTTCCCTGCAGCATTCACGTTGGAAATTTTCTCCAAAGTATAATCGGGCACTGACAGATTCATCAACTAAACCAAATTTAAACATTGTAAAACACTCTGGGCAATAGTTTGTTGGATAGTCAGAGATTTTTGAGTTGAAGCACGAAATGTGAACTAAAGTAAAACAGCACGGCATGAATCTGACTGTGGCTTGCCAACACAATTAAGTGCAGCCCAACCGCCTTGTACCTGCCGGAACACGACGTGCAGGTTTTACCGTATCCCCGATAGCAGAACAACGAGCAATTTAACACTTAACGTTACAAACAGCATAAAAAACTACATAGAGTCAGGTGACAGCTTTCCTTATAAAGTCAGTATTAACATTGTCATATTATAGTCAAGCCTCCCAATGTTTTCGACGTGGCTTCTCGATGTCGAAGGTGTTCCTCGCTAACGCATTTACCTATACCTAAACATTTACATTTGATGTACACAAACTCGTTGTTCTGCTGTCACGGAGGGATTAAAGGCCAACACAATTAAGTGCAGCCCAACCGCCTTGTACCTGCCGGAACACGACGTGCAGGTTTTACCGTATCCCCGACAGCAGAACAACGAGCAATTTAACACAAGCATAATTAAAATGTTTCTTAACGTTATAACAGGATAAAATAATGTCACATGGCAGCTCTCCTTGTAAAGTCAGTATTAACATTGTCATTATATTATAGTCACATGACCACTTTCCTTGTAAAGTCAGTATTTACATTGTCATTATATTATAAGTCAAGCCTCCCAATGTTTTCATCTTGGCTATTTGGTGTCGAAAGTTAAAATAGACCACTGGCTTCGCCAAACGCAGCACTTCCCCTGGCACTCTCTGCACCAGGGTCCGGATGTTCAGTTTCCAGAAGAACGGTGGGCGTCATGAATTTTTCAAAAATAATTTGGGCCACCCTGCTGTGGGGGGGGGGGGGGGGGGGGGGGGTGGGCAAGTAGATTGGGTGTTTGCCCAGATTGTGCAGTACCACACAAATTGCACCTCTATAGTCAGGATCGATAACTCCGGCTAACACGTGCAGTCCGTACACAACACTCAATCCGGAACGCGCAGCAATGCGACCGTAACAAGTTTCTGGAAATTTGACGATTGCTATACCAGTTTGAACTTTGGCAATATTGTAAGGGTTTATATAAACTTCAGACAAGGAATACAAATCGAAACCTGCAGCGCCTGGACTACCCCGGGTTGGGATCCAGGCGTCCTTATGGGTTTTTTTAATGCATACGAATTCTTCGTGGTTGTTCGTGCTGTTTGCTGCAGGCGGCGTTGGCGGACATTCTCCCTCCTCTTCCTCCTCTTCTGAGTCTGAAGCAAATAGTTTTATATGTTCCACTTTATCCATTGTTAATAGCGGCGAAGCCCTGCAAGATTAAGATGAAGCTGGAATCTGTGCAATGTCGACGCCATCTGGCTGTAAATAAAATCAGGACTGACGACATCTAAATCTACGTTAAATTCGTCTTCCACAATTTGGTTTACTATTAAATCGTTCTCGTGTCTTTCATCTGTAAAATAGTTTATTATTCTTTCTAAACTTTCTCCCAAACTTTTTCTCCAGACATAAAATACACAATATTGTCCACAAACTGTCGATTTCAAACTTTGCAGTTGGGTTGCGTTATAACGATAATCGAATCTTAGCAGTTTTAAGAACCTGGGGAGAATGGGGGGGGGGGAGACCATAACTGTCAAAGTATTCATTTTCGCCTTCAGGGGTCAAGTACAGGGCGACCCAATGACTGCCTGCAAAGCGCGCGGGGTCGATATTGGCAACGTAACATACGGGTTTAAATTTTGGCCTCGACAAAGGAATTTGATCAGAAGGAAATACACCTTTAAATATATTTTGTGTGGTTTTGTGACCAGTGAGTATCCGCGTAATTGCCACATTATTCATTGTAGTAAACTGTACCGTCAGAATCTATAGACAGAATGCTGTCATACTCGAAATAGCAAACCACGGTAATGCTAGATGTAGAGGAGTGATCCAGTTTAATTTCGAGACTTAGCTTTCCTTCATGCACCAACTGGAAGTGACAGTCATTGCTCAAGTCTGGCGTTAAGTCGAAGCCATAAATTGCATAGCCGTTTGGAAAATCTTTCTCAGGACAAATGTCCAGATCGTTATCTCGAAAGAGCTTATTTGAAGCCATCAGCATGGAAAAATAGGCCTGAAGATAGTGCTTTTTGCTATAGTTCATTTCTAAGCTATCGTAAGGCAAAGCTTGTCCGTTAACACGCAGTGTCATCTGTGAAACGTTAAAATGCGCAAAATTAAATGGGGATGATTGATAACTACCGTGGAAGCCTTCTGACTTTACCAAACCGATAATCACTTTGCGAGGTAGAACACCCTCTAAAAGGTTATTTTCAGAAATGTCTTGTCGACCAGCTCCTTTTGTGAAAAATTTCATTTCAATTCGTCTCATTGGATATTTAAATCGTCCTTTTTGGAGAGCTAATTGATGTGCTTCCAAGACGCTAGCACTAATTTTTTCTCGCCTGACATACAAAATCGCAGATTCGATGGCTATTGCATACTTTTTGGAAGCAGATTTTGCCATTAGTGAGAAAGAAGGATCGGCCCTGTGCAGCCTAATTCTGATTGTCGAATTACCAGGGAGCAATTTGCCTTGAGAGAAAAGCTCTGAATGTATGCGCCCAAACATTTCAAACATTCGGCTGAATTTGGAAGTTTCGTAGCGCCATCTGGCTCCCATGTTGTGCGTTTCCTTGTTTACATTTGCAACAGGCTTGTCGAAATCGCTGAAGTTGTTGTCCATTGCCATTGTATCCTTACTGAAAAGCCCCATTTTTAATTGGTTTCTCTTCGAGTCGGCTCCATGGGATAGGAGACACTCAAAAAATGCTTTATAAGGATAGAGGTTATCACTTTGGTTAATCATTTTATTATTAAGGAATATCTCCACATTTTTATACCTGCTCGCGTGAAAATAATTGATCGGAAACACAACTGCATCGTCATTAAATGCTTTAGCTCCAGATACTTCAATTTCTCCAGGGATGGGGCTTCCGTCTTGAGCTAAAATACGTGATTTGGTATACAGAAAAATGTGAGCTGGGTCGACGTAGTGTTCGCTGTCGACTGTTATTTTAAATTCAATGGGACCACCCCGGTCTAAAGTTGTGACGGGGTAATACTTCGAGAAAAAACCACTTTCGATGCTAGTTTGAGTGGGTGGGACATTGAATAATTCCAGTTCTGACTTTAGGCAGTCGCAAGAGCGTTCGTGTAACAGGGACATGTTGTTACCTTTCTTAAACGAATATGTCGTGCGATTTAAGTGTTTGTTTTTTTCGTCTTTTGATGGGAATTCCTTGGGTTGGCTCCGCTGCAATTCTCTCGCGTTTGTGCTTTTTTGGCTGGCTCGAGCGATAGACCTGAGCGTTATCTCGAGGATCACTATCGTCTACTATCTCAGAAACTTTCCGATGCATGGCAATCAGCCTTTCTTTGCCTCTGTCTCGTATGGACTCGCCTACGTTTTTGTTTGACAGCACGTCGCCGACCACTTGAACACCCGTTTTTAGCAGTTCCTTGCCAGCAGTTTTTAGAAAAGGTAATGCTTTTTTGGCTAACCCCCCGAAGAAGTTACCTAAGCCGTATCCGGATTGCGTTAAGTCTCCAGAGAAATACGGAAGTTTGCCGCCTGCTTGATTTGCATAATGACAGCAGTATGACCTCGAATCACACTTGTATGGAACTTTCATTTCATTAGCTCAAAAAGATATCTTTCTTTTTCCGTCTGAAATGGAGCTTCACAATAACTTTTCCGTATAGGAAAGGCACTAGTTCACCCTGGTCGTTGCACAAAGCAATCTCAATGGAGTTGATGGTCGAGCCGCTCGTTTCTGTGTAGTGAGGGTTTTGAAATACTTCATGCATATTGTCCCCGAGCCACCCCCTCACATTGAGAACCGCAAGCAAAGGAGCATAAGAGTCGCCTACCAAAGTTTCTTTGACTAAGTCTGAATAAACATAAATCTGGTGCAGATTTGCGTTTAAATCGCTCGCTCTGTTACTTCTGAAAACATAGTCGTTAGCAGAAACCTGCGTCCCCGCCTTGTATCTGGAAACCTTTCTATCGAAACCCATTAGTTGTGCTAAATGGGAATGCACAGTTAACGTCTCTCCATGTCGCAGAGTAATTTTCATGATTCCTACTGACTCGAGGAATTTTACACGTCCGTAAAAAGGGGCAGTAGTAATTGCTTTAAATCTAGAGTTCATTGCATCTGCTAAGCTTTTGGGCGTGTAGAAGCCTTTTGCAATGCTCACGGCTACTTTATAGCTTCGTCTTAGACCGTGACCACATTTCACCTCAAAACGTGTCAGCGGTCCCTTTATATTATACCAACTGTGCGGATAAAATATTTCACTCAAGGCACACTCCCATTGACCACCCGTTAGTTGAACGGGTCGCGGCATGGGGGTATGATAATGACTAATCTTGTTCTTTTCAAATTCGCCCGTTGTTTTTACATTACTTGGTAATACCATGTAAAAATTTGAAGTATGCTCCATTATCTGTAACTTATCCAACTAGCTACTTGATTACGACGACTCTTACGTGCAGGTGCTTTGATCCAGGCACGGGGGACACCAATTTCTAGTAAAATCTGCAAGAAGCTTTCGATACCTGGCGGTATATCGCTCTCGCTTGTCACCACAGCATCGTTTCTGATATATTTTAACAGGTCAATCAAGTTTGATCCGACAATGGTTGTACCGTTAATGACAACTTGAAGCTTTTCGTCCCATGAAATATTAGCGGGATGTTCTAGTATAGTTTCTAAAATACTATTGACTGCAGGCTGATCAATGTCTTTGAACAATGCTCTTATAGACGATATATCGCTCTTTTTACTAACGCTGGGTTTACTTTTTAAAAGATTGGAAGTATCTAAGGTCACTGAGTATGGCTTTTTTCTCTTTTCCGAATAAAATTTCTTTTGTTGGGCATATAATTTCATTTTAGTGTCAACAGGCAATCGCGTATCGTGTAAGATGTCGGTTGGTGATTTTTCTTCTGCGTGTTTGTTTTTTGCTTGTTCAGCCTCAGTCTGTGCCACAAAGTCTTTGAAATTTAGTTGTTTAAAGACAGCTAATGGTATAATGATAGACTCTTTGAAATCGACCATTACGGTTCTTATTTAGTTCAGCAGGGTCGATAAAGCCGCTCCTATGACAGGAATCAAAGCCCCCCAAAATCCGCCAGACTGTTTTTTAAGAATTTGTTTCTTTACAGCTAAGCACGTTTTGTTGTCGGCTAAGCTTCTCAAAACAGTTCTGTACCTTTTACATTGTTTGTGAACACATTTGGTTATGGGAACGTTGCCGTGAAGAAGATTCAATATGATTTCACACACAGCCTTAATTTCAGAGGTGTCTGCAATGTCTACAAGGGCATTCCTGCGCTTTTTATTGTTTTTGTTGCGAACAAGTAAACCCAAAAAAATCTTTCCTCTTTAAAACAGACTTGCCTGTCATCATGCCTGTTTCGTCTACCCGATTTCTCCGACCCATCACAGCGGGTTTGTTACGATTATGAAAGATAGAAACACCTCTGGTAGTTATTAAAGATGTCAGTTCTTAACCTAGCCTGAGGAGAGTGTCTTGCTTTCCGTCGATTAAGATATAACGATGTGTGCGCAAAACGCTAGTTAAGAGAGTGGCCAACGCTTTTTTTCTGACGGGATCTAGGCGCGACGCTATTATGTAAGTGATACTGTTATCCAACGGATTTTGGAAGAGTATCATATAATGACAAGACCTTTGGCATGTGCGTCTTTCTTTACCTTCGTGAAACAGGTTTTGAAGAATCAGACACACACTCAGGTTTTCGTGGTGCCCTCTCTTGGTAAAAATGTCGCCTATTATATCCTCAGTAGAGGCTTGCCTTTGGAGATCATCGAATAAAAACAAGCCCGCATGATTTGGCAGGATATATTCATCTATATCATCGGGTAGCCCTTGCACAAATTTTATATTTGTATTTGGCAACGTCCCAACCAGTTGTTGAAATAGCGTTTCTGTTGATCCGCTAAACACCACGATATAATCATAATTACAGCTTATCAATCTTTCGGACTGTTTTAATAGATTTAAAACAAAAGTGCTCTTACCACATTGCAAAGGCCCTGCTACAATCATATTAAAGGGATGTTGTAAACGCGCATCAAACGAGGTCACGGGATGCTCCATCATATCTTGACTAGTCATTGATAATTACTTTAGTTAGTTCTGGTTCATAAAACGTGCCTTTGATGATCTCTTGATTTCTATCTTTTAAAATGTACGTAGGAGGATTTGTAAATAACCGGTCAGCGATGACGAAAATCTCTTTACTCCAGGATTGAACGTAGCCTTTTTCAAATATGTTTTTCTTTTTTTGAATTCTGACGGTATCGTTAATGTCAAATTTGAATGCCTTCTGGGCTTCGTGTAAGTATGTCTCATACAGTCTTTCCCAAATCAGTTTTTCATTAGATTTGTTGACACTTTGTGGCGAACAGCCTAAGATACGGTGCTTTCTCGTGTTATACCTGAATACTAAAAGTGCAAGGACGTCCACATACCTAAGTGTATTATTGGCTGTGAAATATTTCCACATGCTTTCTTTCAAAGTGCGATGCCATCTTTCAACTATTTGTTGCTTGACATCCTGATAAGTGACAAAATGTACAATCCTGTGTTTCTTACAGAAATTTTGGAAATCGGTTGACAAAAATTCAGTGCCTGAATCTGAAGAAATCTTAATTGGTTTACGCTTACTGTATTTGAATATTTGTTCAAATGCTTTAACAACAGCTTTTCCTGTCTTGCTTTTTATAGGAACGGCAAAAGCAAACCTTGAAAATGTATCAATTGCGGTCAGCAAATACTTCACTCCGCTATTTTCCTTTGAAATTTGATCCAAAACTACCAAGTCAGTCTGCCACTGATAATCAATACCCCTAGAAAGCACCTTTCGTCTAGGAAAGCGTTTAACAATTCGTCGATGTAACGTGTAAGGGTTTTGCTTATAAAGCCAATCTTGAACGTCGTGAAATGTGGCCCTTTTTCTTTTTTTTTTTTACGTAAGTGTACAAGTCGCGTGCAGTGCTAAAACTAGCTGGGTGCGAGGGATCATAGTATATTTGTTTTAGAATTCTTTCTAACCTTGCAGGTGGTGCTTGACGTCTTACCATTGTTATTGTTTTTTGCGAAACAAGAGGCAAGCCAAGGAAAACAACATTTTCTTCTTTTTACCTTACCCGAATTGTCTGGTAAATCATCAGGGATGATGCAACAATAAACCTGACATTGAAAATTTTCGACGTTTGTTGTTTGACCCATTTAGCACAGTTAACGAAAAAATACCGGCATAAACCCGACCCTATTCCTATCATTACCGCCTTCTTCGCGTTTCAAGGCCAGCCATTCTGTGAGGAGATCGTGTGTCCGTTCGTCTAAGCTTTTCACAGCAGCTTTGCGAGGTCGCCCCCGCTGTTGCTTCTTGGGGGCAGGAGCATCGCCATTTTTAACTCCTTTCGGTTTGGCGGAGCGTTTCTTTCCTGGCACTACTATCATATTTCCGCTTTTATCTTTTGGCTGTTTATCTTCCTCTACATCTGTGGTTTCGCCAACAGCAGTGTCCTTATTTCGTTTTCTTTGTGGCTCTGCTGACGCAAAGGAGTCTTCGCTAGAAACGTCGCTCAACTCCAGATCTTTATTGATAAGATCTACCATATTGGAAGTAACTTTGCTGTTCCGTTTGACCCGTTCTTTAACGTATTTTTTGAACAAGAATTGCACCTCGTTTTGTTTTCCGAGAAATACTTGGCGTCAGGAAATGGTCTATGGAAGCGAACACACTCCCTAAAACATTTAGCTTTGCAACTAATACAATATTTTTTATTTGGCACTAGGTCAGCGTACCTTCGGCACCAGATGCAAACTTTCCTGGTCTTACTCCAACTGTCAGAACTTGCGTCGCTACCGCTATTAGAGTTCATCTCATCATAGGAGATCTACAAGCTTTGCTAGTCTCTACTTAAGCTTGTCTTCCTGCTTCGGAGCAAGACTGACACCCTGTTTGTGGCATCACAGGAAATTGTCTGAATACGTCCTTTAAAACACAAAATTTATACATCTAATGTTTTTCCTATGTTGACTACCTGCCTTACCTTCACACATCTTGTCTTGACTATGTTCGAAAGCAAAATAAGTACTTACTATGTTATATCTGTTTAATTCACACTTCCATTTCCTACACGCATGGTCCTTAATCTCAATAATTGATATCAAATAGATTAGCGTTGTTATTATTGTGAATGTGTAAACAAGTCTTCCCAAAATGTTGGGGCTGCCCGCCAAAGGGGGGCTGCAGGGAACTTTATGCCTTTAAAGCATGTCGCACGAGAGTCGACACTCAAGTGGTGGATATGTCGAGGGGTGTTCTGGAACAATATCGGGGACGAGCCAGTTGTGTTGCCCCCTCGATTGACAACAATGACTCCGCCCTAAGTCCCATACCAATTTTCACCACAAGAGTAAAATCCCCAAGACTCGTAAGTCTGTGTTTTTGATACTGAGTATTTGTGTTTATGTCTGCAAACAATTAAATGACATGCAACTTACCGCACTCCGTGAGTCCTTCTTTAGCAGTCTGTGACAACTGTTCCCCGCTGTGGCTGTCATATACGGCCAGGTGATGATATAATATATATAAAATATAATCTGGCCCATTCCTGGATCATTATTACGAATACAATCAAGTTAAAGGTGATATCAGTGCAACCGTTATTTATAGCTTAGAGACGAAATCGATTTTCAACTTTAAAAATGAATCGCACCAAATATGTGTCTCAGAAATAAACTATACACAATTCACAAGGTTTTAAAAAAGGAAAACGACTTTTGTACAAACTCAGAACAAAAAGAAAAATTATACAAAGAGCCTAAGTGCTTATAACCTACATCCAAAGTATTAAAATATACCAATATGTCGGACAATGTAAAAACCAGTACAAAAAATCAAAACAACCCTAAAAAACACCCTGATGGCTCCGGAAAGATTTTAATTTTCTTGCATAACCGCTTCGGATATATACATTTTCAACTGGAATTTAATTTTGAAATTTCAAATCTGGTTGTGATTCAGAGCTCGCGAAACTTTTTTGGTCGTTGTACTTTAATTTTGCTGGCAAAAATTTACAGGTGCTTCCGCCGGTATTTTTCTTTGTGAGGGCGGGTAGATACTTTGTACATCCATCATAATCATTAAGCCATAGACGTTGCTAAGGTAGCAGTTTAAGCATTTGTTGAATTTAACTCGGCAAAAGCGACAGAAATCTAAAGCTGTCCTGAGCCATTATTTTTGATAATTAGCTGGACCGTCCTGGTTAATAAAGGCCAAACAGCAAGGGGATAAAAGTATTCCCAATCCAGAATGAAATGAAAACTTTGCAATCACTCTGCAGTCACAATCAATTTTCGGTTGTGTATTGCAAAACGAGGGGGGGGGGGAGGTTTGTGTTGGACTCTCTTTATAACTCCTCCCAATGTAATATTTGCTATAGATGAAGTTATCATGCTGTATTTAGCGCTAGGTATTATATTGTGCAGCCCTCTAGTAGGTTGTTTTAATCTTATATATAAATGCTGTGTATTGGTGACAGAAATAGTATTAGAAACTTTAACCAGATCATTACTAAACTGACACAACTCAGACTCCTTGAACGTTTGTAAAACTGTTCGACACACTTATTTTAATGGCTCACAACCTCGCTTGATGCCAGCAATACTATGTTATTTATTCCATGCACAGCTTTCCAGACATTTTCTTTCATGGACAATTCAACAACAACGACTAGTCTTTGCAAAAAAATGTGAATATGAAGCAACGTTTTTTTTTTTTTTTTTAATTTCTTTAGTCAAATGAAAAACGAAATTACCATGTTTAGTGAGGCTAAACGTATTGCCAAAATTTTAAAAATCTATCCGACCTTTCAGCGAAGTGATGTATTTGTTCGCCGACGAATTTTGACCAGGTCTTGTGAACCTTGCTATGTTCATGTTGAAATGTTTTCCTTGGCTTTCAAGCGAACTCCCTTTGATTCTTATTAAGTTGGTACTTAACATGGAACTTGTATTTAAACGGATGCAATCTCAGAAAACACCCAAAAGATCATACATATTACATTTGCTTATTATGCGAGATTCAACGGAACCCCAACCTGAAAGAGAGACAAAAACCTAAAAGTAACTGCCACAACACTGATAAATCACAACACAGTGATATTTTTACAACGTGCAACCCCACAAAGTTACAGCAACGAGCAATCCAAGTCGACCCTGGATATTTCGGAGAGTTCGTTCTTGTGTTGTGGACTGTTCAACAAGTGAAGGCGCTTCGAAATGCGCCGTCTTTTATGATGTATCTGGAACATTCCTAAATGAAAGTAAAGGGACGAAAAGTGGTTGTTGGGCTCCGCAATCAGTACATGATCCAATGAAATCACTCTTACCTCACACCCCTCTTACAAAGTGGCTCCAAATAGATGACGTATCCGCGTGTGCCGCGTAAGGAATGCAGGAGAAATACGAAAAAAAACCCGAAAATCTGGCAGCTTCTCAAACCTTCCGCTTTTGATCCGCGCCCACATATATCTGAGCTAACTATTTCCAAGTAAACGATTATGAATAAACCCTGGGTAATGCAAGTTGTGCATTTGAACGTCCAACTTTCCTGAGACTAACTGTTTCTTACATACGCATGACAAAGTGCCGCAAAAGTTGGGAATTGTACGTGGTGAAAACTGGTAAGGGATAGTTCAACATTATCATCATTTTTGAATTAGTACTTAGGGTACTAAATTTCATGACCCCCCTCCCTCCCCCCAAATTAGTACTTTAAAAATGATGATTTTGCCCCCAAATCAAAGCAAACTTGCACAAAACAGCCCAAAAATTGACCATCATTTTCTATATCCTGTGAAAGTGTACAGACCCATTTAACCCCCTCCCCCTTGCGTACTGTAAGTACTAATTCAAAAATGATGAAAATGTTGAACCATCCCTAAGGAACTTAGGGCGGAGTCAGCGTTGTTAATCGAGGGGACGACAAAACTGACTCGTCCTCACTATAGTTCCCCTCGACATATCCACCACGACCTTCGTGTGCCCTTCTTACATTCACAACATCTACTGATATGACGCGACAGCAAAACATTTTTTTGGTGAAACAGATTCTTTAAAAATCTACAGAATACAACGCGTGACCGGTAAAAACAATGTATGTTAAACAGAATAACTGAAAAACAAACAAGCTTGAAACGCGTGATAATTATCTTGGAAATCACCTGCGAAAAATCATTAACCTGACAATTTCGGAACAGACACCGATGGGGAAAGTGATGCAGAACATAAGAAAAGGGACGCTCGATGCATTGACAACTTAGTGTTATCCTGGGACGGGACAGCGAACAATCCTCCAAAAACGTGTCACAAAACCTATGTGGAAGTGAACCCTTGTGCGCAATTGAAGAGTGCCACTACACTGTATTCAATATTGTTACCGCAGTTATATTTCATGTACTGTGTTGTCAATACAGTATATATTTCTGCATGTAATATATGTCCAAAAGACAAAAATGAAAAACTGTGTTAAACCTAGCTGACAATGTACTGGATACCAAATTTTGTGGTCGTCCAGAAAGTCTTGAAGTCGCTAAATGCAAGTAAGAAATGTGATCAAGGTGGAGAAAAATTCAACCTTATTTTTATTGCGACTTACAAGACCAGGAACTTGCCAATTGAAGCAACCAAGAGCATGCGTCATAAAAAGCACTTAGGCGACCCGTGAAGTGGCTAAATGTAATGCGTATACAAGTGGAGGTAAGAAATATGATCAAGGTGAAGACAAGTTCAACCTTATTTTCATTGCGACTGACAAGACCAGGAACTTGTACCGTACGAAGCACCAAGGAGATACATTTTTGGCAAGGTGATATGAGGACAGAGCGTGTTAAATATAGTCTTCCACATTTTTTGGCAAGGTGATATGAGGACAGAGCGTGTTAAATATAGTCTTCCACATCAGTTTTGCCTGCAAAGCTAAAGCAGGTTGTCTACCTGCCATTAATATTGTGAACATTAAGGGAATTGTCGTTATTCCAGACCTTTAAATTGAAGTATACAACTGTTTTTATTGTTAAAATTGTGGTCAATAATTTTATTTGTGTCACACCGGTGGACTCATCTTAAATATGTGACCAGCAGCTTCTGATGCTAACGTTCATGTTTAGATCATGAATTCAAAAGTGAACTTTTCACAAGTGTTTTATAGTGAGGAATCTTGCGTTTTACTGTATACAACATTTATTGAAAATAATCTTTATTCACAAGAGTTACAATAACCGGTCCTCCATGTGTCTACACATCCCCAAGGACACAAAATAGCAGAATAGTACAAAATATTACTGATTCTCCCTGCTTTTTGCTATATATATATATATATATATAACCAATTTTTATTATATGAAATACCGGGGGATCCGGACTTGAGTGTTGGGTCGCCACACGCGTGAAAGCAGGCGGGCTGAGGCACTTCAAGACACGCTCGAGGAAGGTCATACATAATTCCCTGATAACTGGTGGTGATACTTTCATAAACTCTTCAGTTAAGGGAACTTATTTTGGGCCCCACGAGATTAACCACTCGACTACATAAAACCCTTAGCAGGTACTGGGATGACAACCTACGGCAACTGATGGGAGGACGCCCCGAGGTTTTAAAGTTTTTTTGCGGTCTCCATCCCCCGTGTTCCAGTACCCCCAAGTGTATACTGGGATGACAACCTACGGCAACTGATGTGAGGACACCCCGAGGTTTTAAAGGCTTTTTGCGGTCTTCATCCCCCGTGTTCCAGTACCCCCAAGTACATATACTACTCCTGTCTGCCAAGCACAGAAAGCAGATTTTCACAAACCCCATCTACAAGTCACGACTTGGTGCCATATTCATTGATGAAAGTCATTGTATAGTGGAATGGTAATGTTTAACCCCGACATGGGATCAGTGAGTCTCCGAAGGCGACGAACCAGACCGGTGCAAATTTCCACCGGTCGGCGCCATCTGCAGGATGCGGGTGGAACTTTGTTAGCCCTACCAGTCTGGTTCGTCTCCTTCGGCAACTCACTGGTCCCACGTCGCGGTTAAACATTCGTCTCCTTCGGCGACTCACTGCACCCCACAACGCCGTTAAACACCCCTGTGTATTAACCCTTTGGGAAAAATATGACGAACCAGACGACAGCCAGTCTAGATAAGCACATAAAAACAACTACCGTCACATCTCAGTGTTGTGTAATGTTTCTAAAGTTTTCGAACGTTTAATATTTAATGTTCTGTACGAGTACTTTATTCGTCACGATCTTCTGACGCCTAAAAACTCTGGGTTTAACAAAAACGACTCTACTATCAACCACCTTATCAAAATCTTTCATGATATATGTAATGGTATGGAACTACAAAAAAGGAGCCAGGATGGTTTTACGCGACATCAGTAAGGCTTTTGACCGCGTGTTGCATGAGGGTCTTCTTTTCAAATAAAAACAGCTAGGTATTAAAGGTCCCTTACTCGAGTTTATCGGTAGCTACTTATCAAATCGCTTTCAGAGAGTTACGATTGGTAGTCAGTCGTCCTCTTTGCTTCCTGTAGAGGTAGGGGTACCCCAGGGCTCTATTCTGGGGCCTCTTCTTTTCCTAGTTTATATTAATGACATAATTGATAATAGTGTGTGTGATATTAAGCTTTTCGCTGCCGACACATTCTGGATATAATCCATGATTCCGTTATACCTCTGCAGGTCGGATGGACACGGATCTTGTTCATATCTCTGCAAGATTGGCTGGTGACCTTTAATGCTCTAAAAACTAACTCCATGCTCATCTCTCTGAAGACAAACCAAACTAAACATCCACCTATTCATTTTCACGAATAGGGTAGTCAAGTGTGGAGTGCCTGTTCGCTGTTTGACGAGGAAAGGCTGGAAAAGGTTCAATTAAGTGCTGCTCGTATCGTTATTGGTGCAATGCACGGAACGACCAATGCTAAGCTATACGAAGAAACCGGATGGTCAACTCTTGCCAAACGTAGAGAAATATCAAAACTGTACAATGTACAAAGTTGTTAGCAAGCTCGTTCCTGATTCATTGTGCTCAATTCTTCTTACTGCTTTTTCTGCGGGTACCCAAACCTATCATACTCGTCAGCAATTTAATCTTTCCCATTTTCGTGCTCGTACTGAACTCTTTGAAAATTCATTTTACCCTCGTGTATTAGGCTGTGGAATCAGCTACTTCTAGGAACTAGAAATTCAGCCTCAACCAAAATATTCAAGTCAAATATTATGAAGCCAGTGGTCAGAGCTATCAAATTGCCTGAACTATACAATTTTGGTGTCCGATCTCTCGCAGTTCAACACACCCGCCTTCGCCTGGGTGCGAGCCAATTAAATTCTCACTTGTTTAAGATCGGTGTGAAAGATACACGTTTATGTGATTATGTTATATCCAGTGAAGATGCTTGGTATTACTTCTTTTTAGGTCCTATTTCTGCTGTTCAGCGATCAGTTCTCCATACTGCGATTTCCTTGTATGCTCCGTTCACATTACACTTTACAGGCAGTATTATGCGGCTGCCCTGAATGTTATCTTGAAGTAAATATTGTGATTTTTTTTTCAGCAGTACAAGAGTATATTTCCGAATCCAGCTGCTTCAAACAGCAGGCATAGGTTAAATTTTAGGTAAAACGAGCACATATTGTATTCTGTTACAATGCTAGCTTATTATACACATTTGCAGACCTAATATCGTAATAAATTACATAGCCCCACTCTCTGTTACGTCACTGTGTTCGTCATCTTATTATTTGTCTAATGCGTCTAGTTCTGTCCAGTTTATGTGTTGGCCTTTCTCGCAAGAGGGATTCCAAAAGGGTTTTGCCCTTTTTCCCAATTGCCGAGGTTATTATTTTGTATGTTAATTTCGATTATTTGATCAATAAAACATGTTTAAATCAAAATTGTGTCCTATGGAACCAGACAAAGGGCGTACGAGGCAAGAAGAAAGAATGGTGACTTATTCATCACCGAAGTCCTGACCAGAAAGAGAGCACAAATTCTTTTCTTGGCACGTGGTCTGAAAAGAGAGAACCTGGTCAAAAGACGGACATTTGTTTGTCCGAGTGAATAACCAGTGGGGAACTAACAGCGAAAGTGTTCTCTGCCGTGTAGTACAAATATACCATAAGGAGGACTCAGAGAAGTTTGAAGAAGTAAGAGGAAAACGTACGTGCACTGGTCTCCCCCCCCCCGCCCCCCGCCACTGCAAAGTGATAGTTATCACCTATTTACTGTGCCCAGCACATGACTTTGTGTTCAGACTATATCATACATGCATGAAACTATATTCGAACTCTATACATTTGCACAAGAGGTGCATCTTTGTTTTTCTTGATGTCTTCCAAATATGGTTGGGTCATCGACAAGCAAATTATGTGTACATCTGTCCACTGCAGTATGTCGCGGAACTGTTTTGTCCTTCATATATTAATAATGTATTTCATATTTCGTAGCTTGACAGTTTTTGTATCAAAGCTCCACTCCAATTTCACTTAACCAACTCTATGGTTCTCTTTCTATAATTTGCATTGTACACGTTTATGCTTTACATTATTGTCATTCGATGTCTGATTATTGTCATTCGATTTTGATTCCGCTATACATGATCATCTGTCTTTTATTGCTCATGCCCTAAGCTATTTTATAGTGTTGTACATGCACAAGTACCACATGGTCGATTGTCGATTATTGTGAACATGTTTACCAAATACCCTCTGTTTTGTGCTAAGCATCTAACATAATAATTTATTGTGTTCTGCGACACTTGAAATTTAAAGTTGAGACAACCAATTTGTGCCAACCGCTGTGTACTACTGTTATTTCAACGTAGCTTATGGTTATGTTATAACTCTACTGTTCAAGTACATAAATTAACGTACCGTTAAGCTTCATTGTGGCACAAAGATATTTGTAAGGATATCTTCCTTCTTATTCAACCCACTGAGTGTGTCTAACCGTTAATTTTTCTTCAACTATTATATATTTTCTTAACATTATGTATTGCCGTCTTCACATATGCTAAAATTGTACATTATGCATCATTCCGTACGTCAAAATGCCTACCTGCAGCAGTGGTACATGCTGCAGGTAGGCATTTTTACAAGAGGTACATGGTACATGGAGGAAGGAGGTTTGTTATCGCTCCAGTCACTAGTTTTATACAGTATATCTTTCACGAGAATAATTTTGTATACCTTTCACTGTGTTATGTTGAACAGCTCTGTGACAAAACTCACCGTACCTCACAGATGTGACATGTACTACCATTGTTACAGGTGCAGTTATAACTGGTTCGCGTCTGTAAAATCCACTTGATCCATTGACATGTCTCCATAGGCTGACTACTTTTGAAATTAAAATGGTTCATTTATCATGGCGATGTTAAATGGTCCGGCGAATATAATTATATGTTATAATTGGACAATCTCAAGCTGTATTAGCCAATTTATCTTACTTCCAATTTATTCCATACATGTCACTAATGCTGATTGCTACGTAAGTTTAACGTAGAATCTTTCATGGTAAACGTAAGATTATTGGTTGTTAACGTTCCAGCCACTAGTACCTAAAATTTCATACATTTACTGGATGGACTAACTGATTACGATGTTAATATGGTTCATTCATTATGGTGGTGGATATGCTGCATGTAGTATGACCATGCTCATATGGTCCACCGTGCACTTATCTGTTATATTTGTTCAACCTCAAGCTCCATAGACCATTCCATTTTATTTCCAGTTTACATGTACTTTGTATTTGCCATTAATGTTGATTGCTACGTAAGCTTAACTTTTAACCATTTTAATGTGTTCAAAGCAAAGTGATAGTTATAACAATGGATTTTTATTTTATTTATTTCAGAATCTACCCCTTTGCAACGGGGCACCCACGAGCAGGGCAGAACCCGTGGTGCGTCAAACAGGTAAAATCGTACATACACACTTGTAAAATGGGTGGTAGGAACAGACCAATGGGGAGCCGGAAAAAAGTGTTGATTCTATAACATAGTGAAAACTTTTCACACAATAGCATTGCTATTGTTGTGTGGTGTAGCATTACCTACAATGTGTTGTACAAACACCTGTTCTTGACACCTTCTCCTGAACAGCCCAAACTAAGGTACTGTTCCAGCAGGATCTGTGCAGATGCCCACAGGACTTGGAATAGTACAGACGTGTATTCCTTGAACTTTTCAAGTCGTCTGTCATATCTAGCATGTTATCACTGTCAGCATAATGTAAGTTGATGTACATGACTCAATTTACAACACTTAATTTGTGTCCATGCCAAGCATGAACCCTGAAAAAAATGAGCGAATTAAATTTTAAAAATGTATTACTTTTGTACCTGTCATAGGTTTCTTGTAGCGTGCACTCTCGTCATTATGACACGTACTCCTCTGAAAAAGTAACTGTTGAGTGGGAATACTGCCCAACTTACTTAAATCTGTTATTTTTGCTTCCACCACCTGCTCTTCCTACTGCCATATTGGTAAATGGAAAATACACGAGCAAGCAGTCAAACTTGACTGTGCATGTGACACCTTACGTAAGCAGCAAAGTACACCATGCACAGAAAGTAGCGGAAAAATGTCGTGCACCAAAGAATATCTTGGTCAGTTCCTACGACCCCTGTTTCAAGTCATTTATAACATGTCACAATGACCATTATGTCATCACAATCATGTGGCATAATGGTCATGTGACATGTTATAACTATCACTTTGCTTTGAACACATTAACTTTTATGGTTAAAAACTAAGGTACTGTTCCAGCAGGACCTGTGTTTGAAGAATTTAAAGTAGCAGATTATATAAACAATTTTTTCACAAACATTACAAACAGTCTGGTGAATACTGTGTCCGCTGTGAACAAATACTATGGCGCGATTCAGAAACTTTTCATAGGTATTATGCAAACATCAATACAAATTTTACAGTGAGTGAAGTAAGTAAAGATTTTATTTCAAAACAACTCCGTGAACGTAACCCTTGCAAAAGTACAGGCTTAGATTGCCTTCCTGCACGGTTCCTAAAGGACTCATCTATCATCATCAGTGATTTCATCACATTTATCATCAACTTATCAATTACCACTGAAGCCGTGCCAAATGAAATGAAAATGGCCCGCCTTACTCCCCTCCATAAGAAAAAGAGTAAGTTAGATGTAAATAATTATAGACTAATCAGCATATTATCTGTGACATCAAAGATTCTCGAGAGGGCCATTTTTACACAACTGAATGTTTATTTTACAAAGCATAGCTTATCATATCAATATCAATCAGGTTTCCGTGGAAATAATTCAACGGACACCTGTTCGATATTTATTCAGGATTATATAAAGCAGGAAATTGGCAAAGGTAATCAGGTTGGCATGGTGCTCCTAGATCTCCAGAAAGCCTTTGACCATGTAGATGTCATAACATATTGTGTCAAAAGCTTTCTGCACTCTGCATCACATCCACCAAATTGTTCCAGTCCTATCTCTCAGGAAGGAGCCAAGTTGTTACTATTAGTGGTAAATCATCACAGCCTAAACAGATCGTGAAAGGCGTTCCTCAAGGTAGTATCTTGGGGCCGCTTTTATTCCTCGCCTACGTTAACAACATGCCAGGCAGCGTGCAATGCCAGCTCATCCAGCATGCTGATGACAGCGCTTTGCTTGCATCTGGAAACAATACCATACAGCTATCAGAAGTATTAGAAACCAATCTGAAACAATGCGATCACTGGCTTATCGAAAATCAACTTTCCCTACATATGGGCAAGACAGAGTTAATTCTTTTTGGGTCAAAGCGCAAATTGAAAGCCATTAGGGATTTCATATTAACACATGGAGGTATCACCATCAATGCTTCCCCGGAAGTCTCCTATTTAGGTGTGCATTTAGACCAATGTTTGAGTGGTAGCAAAACTGCCAGTAATATCATAAATAAAGCAAACTATCGCTTAAAATTTTTGTACCGACAGGCCGGAAATATGAATAAGCAGGTAAAGAAAATATTATGTTCTGTTCAGATCAGCTGTCATTTTGATTATTCTATCTCCTCTTGGTACCACGGCCTACCACAACATTACAAAAAAAAAAGCTTCAAATTACACAAAATAAGTCTTGCGCTTCATAAAGGGATGGGGCCAATGGTACATGTGGGAGCACCTGAACTGGCATCAGAAAGTACTTAACATTGAAAACAGGGCAAAACAGCTGTGTCTTACTCATATGCATAAGGTATATAATGATAATTGTCCTTCTTATCTCAACCAGTTTTTTTACTATAACCTCATAGATCCATACTCATAATACAAGCAATAACCAAAGAAATTTCTTTCTCTCACAGGTAAAATCGGTCCTATCAGCTTCTTTTTACAACGTAAGTGTTAAACAGTGGAACTCGCTCCCTTTGGACATTAAGAGAACACTTCATCTGGCCACATTCAAACAAAAGGTGAAAAAAATACTTAGTGCAAAAAAGCATCACAGACAAGTTATCTTTATTTACCCATTAAATAGTCATTTTAAAGCTAAACGAAGCTGGCTGGACAGGCATCTTATTCAACTCATTCTTCACAACAACTCATATCAATGGCTTACCCGAACCATCAAGTCTCATCTACATTCCATTGCACACTTACCACCTGGATCATCAACATATCCTTTTCTTTTCTTCTTTTTTCAAAATCTTCATAATTTATTGATATATATATATATATATATATATATATATATATATATATATATATATATATATATATATATATATATATATATATATTCTACATAGCTACGGTTTTTAAGGTATTTTAGTTTAATTTTATTTAGTCACATGTACACTGAGTTTTATGCATACCTTTATATATATTAACTTATTGGGAAACTATGTGTACATCAGTGTTATTCGCCAATGTGTTGTAAAGGCAGACTTTTCATGGGACCCCCTTGGAAATAAACCAGTAGGTTTTAGGGGTTACCCCCGCCAAATCAATGCTTTTATTGTTATGTGAATCGGACTGTTTTATATGTACTGATTTTGTGAAATAAATCAAATAAAAAAAGTCATCTATACACAAATACGTGTCACGTGGAGCGTTCCTGCGTGCGCCCTCATTCAACCTTAAAGCGCTTTACAACATATACACTTTACAGGTTATACGAGTGGGTCATATTTGAGGTCTGTGATTGACTGCCTCCTAAAGTGCCAAGCTTCAACTAAAAAATCCTTGGAGATACGGTCATAAGGGTTGCCAATATCAAGACCAAAGTAGTAAACGTGCTCACCCATGAGCCAACAGAGTTTATTATTCAGAGAAGAGGCAAACATAGTCAAAATATAACTGTTTACACTCTCTTTCTAAGGACACAAACATTTTTGACTGTATTTGGACATGTGTGAACAGCCCCTGCTCGCTGACCTACAGATTCATCACACTTCTGGTTCTGTGAACTTGGGAAAGGTCAAAATAGGTAGACACTTATAAAAGGTACATCCATACCAGGTTTGACACAAAGCTGGCCAAAATTATTGAAGTTTTAACCATTACAAGAAATCCCCATGTTGAACTTTTCTATTGACACTTTTTTAAAGATTTTCAAAAAAAAATAATTAATTAAAAGAATCCCTTGAGCATGACCAGTTGAACAGACTTGGTAGAGACCCACCAAAGGTACATTGCCACTAAGTTTGAAGTCAATCTGATTGACATTTTCTTCGGAGAAGTCCTAAATGTGAATAAGCAATAGAATGCTCATTGGCTCCCATGGTGATCAATAGCAAAGGTGCATTTACCGATAAGTACGCAAACGGAAAAATTAATTAAAAAATAAAAAATGCACAGCACTGCCTCCTGGTGAACATCTTTGACCGTTTCACGAGGAACATATCCGGCAAGTTTCAGCTTAATCTGAGTGACGGTTCTAGAGAAGATGTCGATAATAACGAAAGCACACAAAAAAAATCATAAATTTTTTTTTAAAAATGCAGCGCCCCTCGAGTGTTCCTTTGTGATATCAACGCAATTGGGTGAGCGGTTTCAGAGAAGAAGATTTTTTAAAGACTTGCCAAAAAATAGAAAGGACACATAAAAAAATTCCAAAACTGGCTGAAGCGTGACTATTTAAAATTCATTAAAAAGTGAAAAAAATCGCAGCGCCAGCTGTTGAACAAATTGAGAACTGAGGAGTGTCCCTATGCAATTTCAAAGCAATTGGCCGAGCAGTTTCGGAGGATAAGATTTTGTTTAAATATATCCCCAAAAATGAACCCAAAAAAACATTAAAAAATCCAGTAATCACTGGACCGTGACCATTTGAACAACATTGGTAATGATCCACCCAAGGCACATCCCCATCAAGTATGAAGTGAATCTGGCTCCGACGGTTTAGAGAAGAAGTCGAAAATGTGAATTGAGGACGACGGACCGTCACAGAAGCTCAGCTGACTGACAAGTCAGTTCAGCTAAAAAGGAATGACACACTTTGGGAATAAGAATTGATCAATGAATTATTCTCGCCGTGATTGCATAATTTCTGCATCTCTAAATTAGTTGAGTACGAATATGAATTTCGTAATTATGATAAGTCAATTCTTAAATTAACCTTATTCTATTATAATGTCTTAGTTGTGTATGAAAACACTAACATTATTCGGCTTTATTTCGAGTGTTTTACATAGCACGCACATGAACTCTATACGGCCATTAAACAGTCGTGAACTATTTGTTCTATTTGATAATATACATAAATATATGTAAATAAATATCAATTGTAGGTTATATCTATTAAATTAAATTATTGATACGCACATCGAGTTGATTTTATTTCTTGCCCATTTAACCCTCTCCTGGTTATAATTTGCCTGAAAGGGGACCTTCTTCCCAGTGAAGTCTTGCGCCCCCAGGACCTTGTGCGCTCCCTAAGTCTGTCTTTGGAGACAAGGTTAAAATAAGATTGAGTCACCAGATTTTCTGGTGCCCATCTCTGTAGGCTCCTACTACCAAATGTTTGCTATGATTGCACATGGAGACGTTATCGACCGCATTCATGAAAAAAAATGAAAGTCAAACGTTTCGAATTCTACTAATGTCAAAGAAAACGGCAAATGTAAACATAAATTTCGCGGTTTGTACATTGACACAGTATGTCATAAGTAAAGGTTGACGGAGGAGCACAGATGATGTTATAAATTGCGTGGCTTGTACACTGACACAGTGTGCCATAAGTACATATACATTTAATATGATTTAAAAGTTGGACTCAATGACCGAGAGTACAAAGAAACCAATAGAGTACTATCAAATAATGACAAATACCATATTCCTGTCAGCCGATTGTGGGATTCGAACCCTCGACCGTTGGCACCACAGCTTAGCCAAATGAAAAGTCCAATTCTCTGATCTCTGCCCCCCCCCCAAAAAAAAAGGTTGACTGAAGACTCCTCAAGAAGATACATCTCATAGTAGTATGAACTTGTGTCAGTGGTTTTTTATACCTCTTAACAAAAGAGCTCGATCTAACTCAAGGTGTCTCCATCTTTGAATGTCTTTGCCAGGCTGCAATACTCTGGTCTTATTTTATCGGAATACAGTTGATGACTTCTGGTGCTTCAGTTACACAGACTTGACCACCGTCGACCTCACACAGGTATATCTGACAAAATACGTTAATGTGTGAGTCAAGCACTGATTTTATTAGAAGACCCCCAGCACAATAGGACGGAAGGGCGGAGGCATTGGTTTTGCTTTCACTGATGTTTCGTATTGCGCTTCGCCCGCAAACAACTGTTGCTTTCCGCGTTATGTCACAGGTACTCTATACAAAGAAAAACAATGTGACCATTTCCCGGTAACAAAGTACGACAGAACCCCACTTTTTTTGGTTTAAACATATTTTATTGAAAAGCCGAGAGGCTCACCAGCTCAACCCACTTTTTTTCGAAGGGCTTAGACGTACAGTGTATGTTTGCAGATTCTACCATTTTTGTTACTGAGACTCTATGAAGACTCCTGCCTATTCTAAATTTATTTGTGTGAACTGTAGAAAGAAAGAAAAGAGGACAGACAGTAACGAAAAATGAACCTGAATTCAAATTACCAGATTATTCTAACAAATGCTGTATTTTGCCGTCTAGCGATTGGAGATCTTAAAATTACACCCTTTGGATATGATTCAGATACACGTGTGACACATGCTTCCTGTCACAGGATTGAGTTTTTGATGACGAAGAGAGTTAATACTCAAACTCCAAGGAATGTCGTGTCTGTGGTAGACACGCCCGTCATGGTCTGAATGAGACACTTATAGCAGGTCTGGCGGCGAGATCAATGTGTGTCGAGTCATGTTTTGGTTCCGATCTGCGAGAACGATGACCCACAACAAAGTAGGTAGGTATATTCATATTATATTGTTTAACAATATGGAAGTTGAATGGGACGAGGACTTAATGGCTTTGATGACGTAATTTTAAAAAGATTTATTTTAGCGGAAATTTGTATACCATTGTTCTTTATGATAAGATGACATGAGATAAGATGAGGTAAGATTATTCGGGGTGTCAAAATAAACCCTAGCTTGTTAACATTTGGCCGTGTGGGCTACAAAGCACAGAGATACGAGAAATACTGTCACAGCTAAGGTGAACACGACTTATGTTCAATAAAAATGTGCATAACATTGAAGCCGTATTTTAAAATGCTCCAGGTACTTGGTCTGGAAAACCTTCAATGAGGATCCCGCACGAACTGTTCCCAGCAGTCATTCTGTAATGTTGAACCTGCATAGGAGAAACCATAGCAGTACTTAATAATCTTGGGTTCAGGAAAGGATTGTGTAGTGAGTGAATAGTTACAGTTGATTTTGTGGTTCGTTTAGAAACTGCACTAGTACATTAACCTCTGACGTATTATGTATGTATATATATATATATATATATATATATATATATATATATATATATATATATACACACATATATATATATATGTGTGTGTGTGTGTGTGTGTGTGTGTGTTTGTGTGTGTGTGTGTATTTATTTATTTATTGATTGATATATAAACCAGGGTTGCCAAACACAATTCTCACACAAAGGTATGTAATCTAGCACAGACCCTATATATCAAGCAGAGATCATTGAGGCAGCCACAACATACAGATCGTAAAAAGCTCCGTAATTGTCAAGACTCAAAATGACCCAAAATGTCCGCATATGTTCATAACATTGTTTGGCTCTTTGCGTCTGTGGTCGTTTTAATTACCTGGATGGGAAGTAGAATGATAGAACACGCCCTAATCAAATATTGATTTTTCTACCGCACTATCCTTGGCACCCAAACGGCAAACATTTGTTGGGTACAATCATTAATCTGGGGCCTCTTCTGTGCAGTAAGGAATGAACGTCACCACGGCATCGTCGTCTATTATGTCAACGCATTTTTTTAAACTGTACCATTCACACACACACACACACACACACACACACACACACAAACACACACACACACACACACACACTTGCAGCATTGCATGATTAAAGACAAAATAACACTTGAGACTTCCGTAGGAAACAGGTAAACTGCGACTGTTCGTTTTAAAGGTGGCCCGTTTTACGTTTTCTGTGAAGCAAGGTGCCTATGGTCCCCTTGATACGGTCGCACTGTGGACCGCCATGCTTAAATTTATGGCTTCATCGAGACCTGTTATGCTCCTTGTTAAAGTCGTTTGATGTTATACTTTCACCGATAAAACTAGTATCTCCGAAACTAGGAAGACATGTTTTACCATACCCAATTTATGCATACACGATGATCGACTCATTTTATGCATGGTGTGATAACTATTTGTTTGCACCAACGCGTAGCGGAAACTCAATCGTAAAGAGTGTCTGTCACAAATACGCAATTTTATTTGATAATCATAGCGTTTTGTGGGTCGGGGTTCTTTGTATTTTCTATTAAGAGTTTGTTACAAAGTGAATTGTGGCACGGTATTGAGCCAAAACATCCACATTTGTGTTCAAAAAGGTCCATGTTGCCACAAAAATTGCGTAACTTCTGTCCAGAGTTGTTCGGTGATCGTTATAATATTTCAATAGGTTCCAGGTGTTTGTTTTCTGCGTTTCCAAGGCAAACGGTCGTTAACGTACCTTTAAACATAACTTACTATGTTTACATTAATCTGTCCGCTCGGTTGTATCTAGAGTAGTTATCATCGCTATTTCTAAATCCAAATGCGACACATACCTTGAGTCGGCAAATCATGCACTTTAGTGAGCGCCATTTTGAACATGGCGCAATGCATTGCGGCCCAGCCACAAAAAATACATTTTATTTGGATACCAAAGTGAATCGCGGCCACAGCATATATTGTGTCATTATTGATGAAATATTTGCAAAATATGTACATTTTGTTTCATACACTCCCCCCCCCCCCAGACTGTTCCAATACTATCCTCATTTACAAAACAATGGGTGAGGAAAACACAATTTTCAAAATGGCAGCCAAGTCCGTGTGCTAGTCCCGATTGGATAATTTGAATCGGTGGTATCCAAACTAAATGTTTAATTACAAATGCAGTGGTAAGGGAAGGTGAATTTGGCGGATTGATGTAATGTAAAATATATAATAGGACGATCTAGTACGAGCATTACCTTAAAATGTAAATACAATGCCTTGGAATGACCAGTTGTTGGCGGTGGTGGGCCCCAGAATAGGAAAAATATATCAGACACTGAAGTCGCTCCCAGGCTATGAATTAAGTAGCACTGCTGGGCACAGGAGCCAAGAGCTCCCACTGAGTCAAGGTAGGAGCCTAGTGGAGAAGGATGCCAGGATAGTGGATACAAGTCCGAAAGTACCGTCGGGTTTTTGTATAATTGGTAAACATTACCAGTTTCACTGTGGTCACCATTGGTGATCAATGATTAAAAACAAAATAAACAAAAAAAAAACAAAAAACAAAAAACAAAAAAACAAAAACACGTCCTGCACTATGTTCAAATGTTTTGTCTCGGCATATTGTGTCTATGCACATTTAACACTCGCTTTCAACACTCTTTTATGATGAGATATAATCATTCATTAGCCGGTACCCAGTCTTGTAGTGTAAAATGTTGGAAACTGTAGCGCTGTATTGAAATAAATTCAAACTCCAGCATTTCTCGACATCGACAATAATCGGTGTCCAAAGACATCATCACGGATGAAATGTAAATAAAATCTGATAAGAAAGTACATGGCTCAGACCCATAGGTTCATCAGGAATAAATTAAATACAACATTCATTGTTAATAAAGCAGACGATGCCTAAATGCATTGCGGGAAAACAATAGCAAAACAAGAATCCAACTCCGCGACATATTTAAAGCCTTGGCTCTAACTCGTGACGACAGGGTGTGGTTATTATAGATTTCTACAGCAGTGTGCTCAATTGTCACACCTTCTAACTCCGTAGTAAAACACAAAGTGAGGTGGCAGGATGCTTATGTTACAGGATATTAGACCGACTTCACTTTGTTGTTATGACACTTTGCGTATATCTGCAGTGACAGGCCTAATGCCACTGATCTTGTGATCTACTCTAATTTGATTTTCACAAATAACATTACCAAGCCGTTATTAACACATTCCAGCCCGAGTCTGTCACCAGTGGTTTCAAATGTATTCTGATTTTTTTTTCTTTAATTTTTGCTCCGTAACAAACTTTTTTTTGAACGATTGGTTTGAAAAAAAGGCCCCGCAATGGTTGTGTCACTAGTCAATTGTTTTCTCGGCACCTCCTGGTCACATTCAGACGACACAATGACTGAAGGTTACAACTCAGTTGGGTTAAACCAGCATCCCTAGCATGAAACACTGGCATAAATCATATACTGTGTGAACTTGCCATTTGAAAGTGAGTGCCTGTTCAGATGAGGGAGCGAGTTATGAATAGGCACAAAATACAAGGTCTTGTGGCATAATACAGACTTATCGTGGACACAGAGCCTGTGTCACCTATGACTGCCTGTTTCATCAGAGCCAGTAAGTGATCCCGGTTGCTTTTAATTCATATTAATTTGGCGGTTCCAGGTGGGGCGGGGGACCCAGAAGATGTACATTTTATAGATAAAGCATATAATGAAATGTCGGAGGAGCGGAAACAATAAAAATGCGTGGAGAACATACAAATATGCATTAATTAGAAGTTTGTAAAGAGCGTTATATTAAATGCAAATAAGAACGTTCAGCTTGCAACTTCACCGAAATATTTATATTTGAATGTTCAAGTGTTACAATATGTAACTGCCACGCGTACAGGGAAAATAGATGTCAAAGCCTGACCACTGCCTGTAGTCGTTTTCTAAGACCGTTTTGGTTATTTTACCGTAAGTGGTCCATACCTGCGGTGTACATCAGCATACAGAAGTAAATATAAATATGGGAAATGCTTTGATTTTCCCGTGTGTATATTTCCACGCTTTTTCATTTTAGGCAACGTTTTCATTTGAGTATTTGGACATAGATCCCGCTAAATCTGTAATATTTCGCTGTGTTTTCTTTTTCGTGGCTTTTTGCCACCAGCAAAACACGTGAAAGCAAAAACAAACAGGGCAAAACAAGGCGAATATAAAGTATTCTTTTTGTGGTGCATAAGGATTGACAAAAATATGGCCTAGCAAGAATAAAAGTTTCTAATGTCATCTTGTAGTATTTTTATTTTTTTGCTGTGTGTACTTTCACCAATTTCCTTATGGTAAATATAGGGTTCAACGAAAATGTTTTTCACAATTTCCTCATATCACCTGCAAAATTAGCAAGTTTTTTAAAAAGTTGTTTTAACATAGAACCTAAAGGGAATACACCACAACTATGGCCCGCAAGACCAGGTGCATTTTGTTGTTCTTTTATCTGAGTACACTTAAATTTCTAATTTTGAACCTTTTTTTACACTGTTACGAACATCAATACAGTAAATAGATCTTTAAAGTTCAGATTAGGGAGAAAGTGATGCTGTTCATTAATTCAGAATCTTCAAATTGTGTACCTTATTAATATACCACATCTCAACTTCAATTAAAAACACTGCACATGTTATGATTCTAATGTTACCCTGGTGCCCATTGCAGGAGAGTGTTAAAAAATTCTAAGAATACAACTCTGCATTATATGCTTTGCAGAAAGAAGTAGTCCACAGAACAATTTCACTTTTAATTTTTTTATGACAACGAAATATTTTGTCAGCCATGTCATAAAAGTTTAATTTGGTTACAGAGATAAAAGTGTATCTGAGTGGAGCCGTTTCATGGTTTCTATATTTCATACAAAAGTTGTTAATCCAACACCATACATAAAAAACCCGTTTTCATAGGAATCCCTCCCCCCCAAAAAAAACATGTTATTTGCGCCTAACGCAACGTACAATGACGGGCTCATAATTTTTTTATTGTGATCTCATCACACGACTTTGCCTGTGGGTGGCAAATGCAAGTCATAAATCAGCGGTCTGTTGGGCCGTTCTGCTTTGTCCTTGTGATCAAAAGCATTCGATCTTAAACAATGAAATGAAAGCTTCCAATGATCATTTTTCATCGTTGGTTTTTGACTCATTAACCTGCACCCTTTGTGAAAACAACCGTACTGCTGATTGTGATTGTTGTAACCTCATCAGTCGTTTTTTCTTCCTCATTTTATTTTGTTTGTCCCTGTCCCGTCCCGCCCCCTTCTGTTTTCTTCAAGTATTAAGGTCCAGCACGCTCGTAAACTTTCTGTCTGTTAAACTTGGCCCTTTTGTCCTAGTAAACTGGTGTCACAAAATCTGTCTACGGAGATTATAGGTATTTTATTTCAGGATGAGTTGAAACTATGACGTCACTAATGAGGCGTCATGAAAAATACCTGTCAAGATAGTTGCGATCACCTGCCAATCGTTACACTTGACAGGAAGTTTTATTTTCAGATTGACATCTAGGTTTCTTTTTTGCAGTGTCCAAAGGTACTTCGAACAGCCTGACAGTTCCTCTCCTTGCCCTAGGAGGGCTGGTGTTGAGCTTAATCGCAATTTTTTTATTTGTGATGTTTGTCACAAAATGTGCCAAATGGTGTGCCAGGAACAACAGGCCTTCAACGACAGCGCATGCGCATGGCCGACATGAAACATATACAAACATGGACACTTGTCCGGGCTATGGCGACCTATATCCGGATCCTTCAGATGTGCCTCCTTACTACAACTCAAACGTCGATCACTTCGCTCGAACTAATTTACGACAAACCTGTCCTGTAAGTTACCATCATAATATTGGTATTTCCCGGGCCCAAGAAGACGAACAGGCGACAGAAATGAGCCCCGTCATGGAGCCCATGATGGCGTACACAGATCAGACCGGCCAAATATATACAATACCTGTGACTGATGCAGAGCAGATTAAAACTTTTCTGATGTGGAAACTTAACACAACAAACAAACCGCCTTCTTACGGTGAATTATATCCAGGACAAAGTTCGCAGGGGCCTGGAGCGGCACAGAATGAACAAGATATTTCCAATAATGCAGGTGTGATGATTTCCGAAGAAGCTGCCAAATTGGAAGATGGTGCTAAACCATTTGGCGAACAAGGAAGCCATGATGTAGTGGTAGCAGATACCGGGGATGTGGCTTTATCTATTGAAGATTGCAACAAACCAGATGACGTAGAGAATTGCCCCAACCCAGCAATACAAAACACATATGTGGCCTTGGATGTGGAAATATTAAATGCAGAAAATCGCAACAGGACACAACAGATACAAGACTAACACAAAACATGTCAATTGGTTTCGGGGTAGGCACATGTCCAATTCCACGATGTTATGGAAGACCAATGCATTTAGCAAAAATCTGAAACAGCATCTTAGTGATCATCTAACGCTCATTTTTTTTTTTTTTGTATTTCTACAATTATGTGCGTGTGCTAAATTCCATATTGCAAGAAATTTTTTCGCGTAACCAATGTTTCACAAAATATACACCTTTAGGATTATACATCTTCATCAGCGATACTTTGAGGCTTGGCGGACAGCTTTCCTCGATGCTGTGTTTGGTAACAGTCGCAGTTTTGAGACCTGTGTTCAAAGGCAAATATTCCTGCCGGGTTGCTTACAAATGACATGCACACAATTTTGGCCTGTGTCCTAACGACTGCAAGAAGCTTGAGAATCTATTGATACCACAAATACCCTTGTGGTGGAAAGTTCTGACATGAGCAGTATGAAATGTGAAAAATGAACACGCATACCTTTAAGAATTTGTTTCTCGAAAATATTTCATGGATCCCAAAACGACACATATTAGTGCATGGGAAACAAATGTTTCTTAGAAACGGACTTGGTGTTTGCATTTTGGATTTTTGATCATTTCCCTGCTGTATGAATCACAGCGCCTGCAGCGCATTTAGGTCAAATATTGACTCAAGATTTGTTTTAGAAAATGAAATAGGAGTATATTCAGTGGTCATCGTCTACTTAAGGGTAACAATAAAGAACATCGAAAAGAGGAAAATAAAATATTTCGTAAATTTTTCACAGCAATGCAAGATATCTTACGTACACTCGAACGTACTGCCGGTTTAACGGTTATTATTCTTGAAAGTAGTTTAAATATTTTTTTTCTGACAATAAATGTAATATAGGCATTACCAAGGTACATAACCGACGTGGATCAATAATAAACATGATGTTAACCAAATAATCAATAGAGACATAAAATCAAGTCTGTTGACTGTTAAAAACTACTTGTGTTCGATTCTATGTGACCCAAATCAGCGCCTAAGTGACAAGGACCATATAAACCCCATTATCATGCAGCATGTCTGGTAAACTTTATCGTTTATGCTTATGAAGGTTATTAAATATATTTTGTTTCTTTTTACGAAAAACCAAGACAGACATCTGTAACTGGTCGTCCTGTCGCTGTATCCCCAGTACACGGATAGGTGACATGCGCTCAATTATAAAAAAAAATAAAACAAAAAACAAACACCTAACACATTATCATGAGCAAGCATGATCGGAAGGAGTACGACACAAATATTAACAAAAACCATTGGCGTGGGGTGCTGATTGCAGCATGACAATCTTTGGATAAAGATACCCCTGTGCTTATTTTCCTCGGAAGTTCTGTTCAGTGCATTTTGGCATAAAGCAAGATTATCAACTAATGAAGCAGTGCACATAGACAATTTTATGTCACGCTCTTAAGGTGGCGATGTCACCTTGTTGGGTCTCATAAATCCATTTCAGTTAAGTGTTTTCCTGTTTAACAATTAAAGACGTCCTTCAGACTAATTAGTTATCACACTGCATATTTTGAGCTCGTATTGCAAGCAAGTTGCAGGGTACTGTTTCATGTGTCAAGCCCAATAGTTTTCAGATACACGAGTCTACTGCTTTAAACACACACACAGACACAGACACAGACACAGACACACACACATACATATATATATATACTTATATATATGTATATATATACATATACATACATACATAATATCGTAGTCCTTGAACCCATGATACATGTTAATAGTTAATTGGTCAAGGGCTCGCAAAAGTTATGGAACTGTTTTTGTCTTTTGTTTTGCCCTAACTATATATATATGTATATATATATATATATATATATATATATATATATATATATATATATATATATATATATATATATATATATATATATATATATATATATATACATATATATATATATGCGTGTGTGTGTGTGTGTGTACATTTTTAAAGACAGAGACATAATTTAAAAAGTACGATCATACGAAAACAAAATCGGGACTTTGCATCTTTTTATGTTGCTGCCATTTTCGTCATGCGTAAGTTTATGCACGGTTTTTAAATCATTTCCTGTCGCCTGAAGTTCCCCTTAGTTGGTTCGTATGGTGATATAACCTTGGGAAATACTGTTGATCATGCACAAGCCACTCCTGATATTGCAATACTTGTAGTCCATTGTTCAAAATAGGGATCAAGGTTCCGATTTACACCAAATATGATAACCATTGTTAGTGAACGTTTCTATTGTTTACGATCATACCTTAACTTTCAGGAAGGACCTCCAACTGAAGTTTTCTATTGTTTCAGACCATACCTTAACTTCCACGAATATGGACCTCCTATGCAGACTGATGACTTACTATTTTAGAAGAACTACTTTTGAAGACCAGAAACGACGGCCTGAAATTTTGCAATGTTCCTTACACTTTTATCCAAAAAAAAAATTAAATTTACGAAGGCAAGAAGGGGATTCGAACCGCTTCAGTTTTTCCTGACATGCCTGCCTGTCGTCCGATCTCCTGGACACTAGTCTGATACGGCTGACAGATAGAACCGACGGTTCTACTTGTTTTCAACATGCTGAATGCATTACACATTGCTGGTGGATGGATTCAGCAGTGTCGGTAAACAGGACGATATTACGCATTGCCACATGCGAGTGAATTGGCAATCAAAAATAGTTCAATGTGGCACCTTTGCAAATTTCCATCAAAATGTTTGTATGCACAATGCAAATACGATAATAAGTCGGATGTTAATTTAGATCAAACAATAAAAATGTTCATTAAGACAGGTAAGGAACTTGGTGCAGGTCCATAGGAGCTTTGCTGAACCTGCACGATGAATCAAATGACACGCTCGGCTGCGCCTCGCGTGTCCTTTGATTTATCTCGCAGGTTCTGCAAAACGCATATGGACCTGCACCGCTTTCCTTACCGAACACCTAAGAGACCTTAGAAACAGCCAAATAGTGGGCAATTTTACAAAGGCAGGTCTTACGCTTGGACATTTAAGAAACTTTTGTGAATGTGGCGCTGGTGGGTGTTTACGTCTTGTGTTGTGTGCAAGTGCACGGATTGTATTGAGCCATCTGAGCAGAAAATCAGGAGATGTGAAGTATTTTTACGCCTGTAGTTTCCCTGCAGGTAACCCAGTAGGCGGCCAAACACCTGAGTAATTTTCAACGAAAAGAAATATCTCATACGTGAACAGCAATAGTGTAACGAGCACATGTATTCATGTAGCATAGTACGCAAACAGGTTTTCAGTGTCATTTGCTGCAATTGCTACCTTGACTTGATGTGCACATAATGCTAGTATTCGCCTTATATTTTCGTAATATGTATGCAGTAGAATATCCAAATTGAGACCATCTTCGTAAGACCACTTGTATACTGCGATAATTTATTTGCAATCCCTGTTTTATTTTCCACAATTGAATAATATACCCTGCACAAAACACTGTTCTCTTGAGACACGTTTGAGTTACTTATGTGGTCTTGTTAGGTAGATTTCACTGTATTGATTTTTTGCAGGATAACACAGCCACGGGCATTCATTGTGAGTTTATAGCAGATATTAAGAGTCTAATGAGCACGGAGCTCCGCACAACCTGACGTACTCTTTTCTGGCTTCAGTTGGGTGTGGTACTCCTTTCATTTATGCTATTTGTCTCTGCAAAATATGTATTCTGCTTCATTATACTATATGCAAACAAACACAGGCTGAATTCCCATTACGTTGTTTCAGAACCAATACATTCGATTTGTAATATGGGTGTATTATCTCAATTTCAGTCAGATATGCTATAATTTGTCACGGTTCAGGACCATCTTCCGGATGTAATATAAGTCCTGTTGGAAGCTAATAAATGTAAATTAATGTAAAGGACGCTGCTCGCCTTTATAAGGAGGTTGCCTGCGGAGCACAACTTCCAGGTGTATCTCCACTCTACACCATACACTCTTGTCTACGCAGGGGGCAAGTAAGACAATATTTAAGGAACTTCATTGTTTTCTTGAACTTACATTCAGACAATATGAGGCTTACCATGACAGAAGCAAATTGTCACAAAGCTTTAATTTCAATGTTTCCCAAGAAGACTAAATTTCGTGCTTCTTTTCACACTCTGTCAAGAATACTTAGAACCAATGTTCAATAGCCGGTCATTTCTGAATAAGGTGCAAATTGATACCTTTGTCTACATGGGGGTATGATGGGATGATGCTCAGGTCAGCGGACAATTTGACACTGTTGAAAATGTTTGCAGAAAATATTTCCCTGTGGATTTGCAACTACTTGTACGAAATTGAAGAGTTTTGGTTTCATGTTGAAGTCCAAATGTTAAGCCTGTCAACATTTGAACGGCTACATAGCTTGATCATCGGTGTTTCGAAACTTAATTGAAATGCGTTTCAAGGAAATACAAGAATGTTCTTCGCAGTGAATCGCATAGTTTACTTCTCCTTTCCATACAAGTAGATACCAGCACACAATGTTTTTAATATATCGTAATCGCGAAAATTATATCTCAACACCAATTCCATTCCTGCAGATCATTGTTATCAGCAAACCAAGAGAAAGTTTGAGATAAAATAAATCAATGAGCAAATTTTTGAGCACTGATTGCATTTTAGATCTCTTCTAATATTGGAAAGAAACAGGATATGGGTCATATTTTGAGCCTAAAATTTGAGCTGCCACCGAAAGATGATAACAAAACATAAATTTAAGGAGGTGGTTTTTTTCATATCACACCGGGTCTTATCTTCCAACAAAGCATGTTTTCGTTGTTTGTACTGACCAGAAATTGAAAAGAGTTGCCTTGTTTGAAAACAAAAGTTATGCTTCAGCTTCAGAAGACAAACGTGTGCTGAAATGTATCTCTTAAAGTCTCGTTTGAAGCTTGGAATATTTTTATTAAGACAAAATTAAAACATTTGTCGATAAATGAACGAATTTTTGTTGTTTCTTTAAATGAATGTAATATTACTTCCATTGTCCTATGACAAGTATGGTAATAGTTACACACACACACACACACACACACACACATATATATATATATATGTGTGTGTGTGTGTGTGTGTGTGTGTGTGTGTGTGTGTGTGTGTGTGTGTGTGTGTGTTTGTGTGTGTGTAGAACCTGTCTTAACTGTTACTGTATATACGTGCATACATTCAAGACAGGTTCCCCTGAACTACTTATAACATTATATGAGATGAGGCACACATTAATAACGGACTGACGGTAAAAACGACTCTCACTGCTTATATTAATGTGTCTGTTATGGATCTATTCACCCACATACAGGTGAACACTGCACAGCGTTTAGGAGGTCGGTAGATGTCACTAGTTGAGTGGTTGAACCTGCAGCCATTCAAAACAGCAAGATCTTGTGACATTTCCAACAACCTATTGACGCCACAACAAACAAGCTTGGCAATCAAAATATATGTCAAAGGCAGTGTTGCCTTAAATAATAAGCCAGTCATAATATACAAACTATGAGAGGACAGTTTCTTTTTCATAAAGTTATTAAACGTCTTCCTTATGCTTCAGACTAACTTTGAGCATAAATGAATTGTAAGCATTTAGACGCGTGTTCATAGTTCTTTGCAAGATATTTCAGTCTTCCTACTTTAGATAAAGAATCCGAGGGCTTGTAGAGCAAGTAAATGTCTGCTTCTTAATTTGTGCAAATATATATGAGACAATTTGCATGTGTTACAAGTATAATCATGTACATGTTATGATCGTTTAATCAACCATTTCATCACCATATTTTCACGTTTATTTGTGTGTTGGAACCCCGGTAGGTCCGTGGTCACCTTTCTGGCTGATGAAGCCTGTGGTCAAAAATTGTAAGCATTTTTCTAAACAAATTCTTGTAAGGTTTTGATACTTGTCTGACGGACATCCAGTTTTGCCGATATGGATGTGTTGCATGACATGTAAATTGTGGATGAAAGTGGTTTTTTTTTCGTCTCTATGGTGATTACATCGATTAACCACTTAGCTACTAATTATCTATGGCGATAGTCACACCTATGTGAATAATTATACTGATCTTACCCTCAAAGGACCTCTCATCCAAGTACGCATGCGCATGTCTTGTCTATTTTTTGCAGTCGCAGAAAAAGTAATGGATCTCAGTCAACAGCTTTCCTCGTCGCACTTTAGACGCATTGCCCCAAGGTAAGCTTTTGACTTAGTATGATAATTACAATCGTAATGATTAAGATATGAAAATGCGTATATGTAATTGAAAGCCACCAACATTTGCTTAATGAAACTTATGATTGTCGATCATATTGAAATTTACAAAATGTGTCCTCCAAGCTCCATACGGGTATGTGACTGATTATGATGGGGCGCCATTTTAAAGATTAAAACTCGGGTCACCCTCACTTAAGAACGGTTTTCGTTAGTAGGAAAAGAATTAAGTCGGTCTTAAATGTGCCCAAGTATAAGCGTATATCTGTCAGTTTATGAATCTTACAAAAAACACCCCTGGGCAAAGCAGATTTGTAAACATTCATGGCACTCGGCTGCACCGCCTTCCTATCCAGCTGGGAGACTGGATCTGAAATACGCCACTGGGAACTGGAAGGCTTTTGACTAGCTGCTATCACTCCGGACAAAAAGTCACCTGGGATTCATGAGTTTCACGCTCATCGACAAGAAAGGAATAAAAGCTGGAGAGATTAGATAATCGTCAAAGATATTCCGACACCGAGGTTAAAATCTGTTCGAAGTTTTTTTTTCTAATTTTAGGCTTTTTCCTCGCTGAAAATTTATACCATCTGTTTTCATTGGATTGTTTTAACTTTTTTGTGTGAGCAAACTGAAAGACCAATGTAGAGTTTTCATATGCTAAATCACGGTGAAGATTTTCCATTATCTGCTAGCAAAAGACCGGACGTTTCTTGGTCCTCTCCATCATCTTGTGCCCACGGCTGCAGTTCTCCACTGCCACATATTGAATAGAATAAGGCACCAAACATATACACAGCTCCTGTCACGAAGAAGACTTGTTGCCATTCAGCATGGGTTTGCTGTAGAAGAAAAAAACAATTGGTGTTTTGTTTTAAGAAGTTTACTTGTGTTGTAGTTTATTACACGAAACATTTCGGAGAAACTTTTCTGTTTTCTGGAATAGCACCAGCATGCAAAATCAACTGAAACGTTGCGTAGATTCATAAACATATCCCTCCAGGGGAAAACAGTTTCGTTTCAGTTTATGGGTCCAAAATGTGACATTCAGTCAAAAAAATTATTCAAAGACGCTAAATTATCTCCACCATGGTATTGCTGAGAGTAAAAGTCAACTGCAAAAATCCGCTTTCTATGGGTTCTCTAAACGAGCTGACGGGGCAGGTCTGAGGAACCAAAGTACACAATTATAGCCCCTGCTCTCTGTGTTGTATGAAGCTTTTGCGACCACTGGAACCTTTCAAGAGCTTCTTTTTAAAAGATTATCAATTTGTTTCAACGGACGTAATGTATTCAAGATATTGACTGCTTTTTGGAAAAAAGACGGACTTGACTGTTGAAGCAACAATTCAAAATCCTCAACTTTGTGGCATAATGCATTTATGCATTTGGGTGCCTTTTAATAGGTAACTCGATACTTAATTCGATATTTTTTCAGACGAAATTAATATTGGTAAATTCATTGACCAAAAGCGTCAAATTTTAGAAGTATAATTTGGGTACAAAGATGAAAAGGGTCTTGAGCGTCGCCCTATAAGAGCTACATAAGTCAACGCACCATTCCAACAAGAGATTTATTTGATGTATACTCACATTGTAAGATAATTCTGCTTTAGTAAGTTATGGTCTTCACGAGTTCAACACAACTTACAACACATATGCAGCAAAGTTAAATGCAAGCGTTTGTAGCACCATAAACCAGCAGATAGTACTGGGCAAATCGAGAATTTGTCACAAATGCTTACAGATAAAATGCAGTCTGAAATTTGAACCTTCCTTCCAGCTACATGAGAACTAGGAGCGGATGATCCCTTATTATTCACATCATTCAATGTCGTCTTGGTTTACCAAAGATATCGGGATTATTTCAACCGATTTCCATTAAAGGACACAGCCATTAATGTACGCAAAGCAATCATGAGATTACAACATATTTATTATATAAGTTGCATTAAACCAAACGATTAGTTTGTTGAACGTTGACATTCCACATATCCTAAATGCATAAAAATAATTTATATCGGCACCGGAAAATTGAACATTGTTTGATGCGGCGGGTAATCGTACGATTCTGGTACTTTGTAATATATGCACGTGTACCCACTTACATGAGAGGTAAGAGCAGCGACCACTGACGGAGATAAAAACCCTGATATGCATCCTGCCATGTTGGACATACCGAAGATTGTGCCCGCATATCTTGGTGCTATATCCATAGGATTAGTGCCATAGACAGTTATCATTATGCCAGAACTGCCGACACCTAGCGTCAATATAACTACGGCCAATATGGGGTGACTTGAGTCTACAAACGCCAGGCCGACCAGAAAAATCGTTGGCAAACTGGACCCTGCGAAAAAATTGATAAAGATGTGGCATTTGAGTCAGCATTTCTTCGTTTGGAGTTACACCTTTGTGTACCTTTAATTTGCTAAATTTGCATTCCTCTTCAGATACAGGCTGTAGAAACCAACGTTAAAACTGTTTATGTTTTGATGGAAAGTCACTCGTGCTTAAATCATGTAACATGAAGAATCACCATGTCCTTTTCATCTGTTTAATGCAGTTACGTTGTATACAACAACTACACCAAAAGTGAGCAGAAAGGTTAAACGAGACAGAAATCGTACGTAATAATACAAGTGCTTTTAAATCTTCAAAACTTTTCTTTTTGGCAAGCAAATTAAAGATAGTTTACAGCTTAACTCTGACAATGAAGGCGATCATCGTAAACGCCGAATGGGACTTCCATCTTTATATTACAAACTTCCCTTACCAATGATAAAGCACACCTTTCTAACTGTGGTAACAGTAAAATAGCGAGTAGCCAACACACGGTCCACCACCATAGGGAAGAAGAACATCGTGAACCACAACGCCAGAAACGGCAAGGCTGAATATGCACCGTTCTTTAAACAAAAAACAAAAACAGAAAAAAATGAAGAAAAACACAATATAAGTATTAGGGAAGATATACCAGCAGGGCAAAACAGAGGTATTGGTGTATGTCTTGCACTCAAGTTTTCTTCATTTGACACTAGGTTTATATTGAGAGTTGCACTGTTATTAATATTACTGTTGAGATCAACATTAATGCTAATACTATTATTGACATTAATACCGACACTATTGTCGATGTTAATAATAATATTCTTAGTGATATTGGCATATATTAAAAATAATGATATTGAAATCAAGGTCGTTGCGGTTTCATTTTGAACAATCACGCCTTTGTTCAATGAACATCAAAACCTATAGTTACCAATATGGTATCAATCAGGGTATTGGAAATCACTCTTCGAATACTGACTAAACCGTCTGCGCCAAGAATAAACCAATAATTACTGCCCAGGCAGCAATTATGGCTAATATATAAAGCCAAAAACAAAAACAAAAAACAAATTAAAAAAACTTACAAGGAGGTCTGTTAGAAGGGAAATGTTATTTCCCAGAATAGCAGGACACATCTCTGCATCCAGAAAGTCTGATACAAAATAATGCTGGATTTCACTTACACAAACTCACTGGACGTGTCAACATTTATAAGTTAAAGGTGGTCACGACGCATGTGTTTGCCACAGAGTTGATGGAATGTCAACCGATTTTGTACAATTGTGTTCATTTTGAGATATGGGGTTATTTTAGTGGGCATATATGTTGCCTATCATATATCCAAATTTAGTTGTTCTATCCCCAATACAATCTGAAGAAATCAACAAGGTACTTTTATTTTTATCATAGTAGTCAGTGGACCGTGATCAGCGATGTTATGTATCTGCTCTAAAATATTTCTTTTACATGAATATTTCTCTACAACGAGCTCTCTGATTTGATCTATCAAATAAAGACTGATTCACTCTAAAAATTATATAGAACAAAAACGAATCAGGGATTTTCCAAAAAATCCGTTCTTTTGTAAATGCATATCAAAAATGGAGGGCCCCATGCTTTATCAATTTTACAAAACAACCGTTTTCCATTTTTGCATCACCATTGCCAAAAAAATAGACACAACTATGAAAAATCCCTTACATGCCTTTTGCAGATGCATGTGTTAGGATTCTAACAGCCCAACTTTAATCGTTATATCTTGGCTATGTTTTAACCAAAATGCATGTGTTTGTACAACAACTTTCAAGTTTGAGTTCCATCTTTAGTGGAGACAAATTATGCAACCGTTGCTGTCAATTGAGCATATATGCTTATTATATCATGGACGCATGTTTCTGTGATATTTGGCCTAAAGGTGTGTCACCCCTCCGGCTGGGACCTTACGTTTTAGAATTATTTTGCACTTGAGCTTAGTATAATTAATCTACTTTTTCATGCATAGACTAACATATCTCGCTAAATCCATCACTTCTAAATCAGTTAGTACCTACGTCTCAGCAGGTAATTACAGACCCATCCAAAATGAACCAACAGATGTCAGTCATACCCACTGCCACTGCTCTTTTAGGTGGTATGAACCATCTGCATGGAAGTGCCATATAATATTTACGACGTAACAACTGTTGCCGCGCAACTGCGACAGTGATCAAATGTTAGGATACAGATATTGTAAGCAATTTAGCTGTCTTCCTCCATCAGGTGGCGCTATTATCAAGCTTTGGCACGGCATATCAGCTGATATAATGGCTCAATAAGAGAGGATGGAAGTGTAGGAATTCAGGCTGCCGGCCGATCCTATTTGCGCAATGGGATTAATTGATAATGTGATTGATAAGGCAAGCGAGTTGTGTATTCCAGTACCATTCGAATACACGCGTCCCCCTGCCAGCAGAGCTGAACTCCTAGCACGCAGAAAGCGAGTGCAATCGAACATATTCATCAGCTCACCGTTCGCCGCTACTGTTTATTTACCTGCGAGCGTGTACATTTTGTTGCAAACAAACTTCAATACTTCCGACTGGCTATTTCCAATTTTTGCTTAAAATAAGATTTTCCCTGGCAGAAGGATAAAAAATCTAACACCCATCCGTTTATGTCGGTAACTTTGCCCGCTTATGGCTTTAATGTTTGTCTTCCGACTGCCATGACGTTTTATACTGCGGAAAGCTCAAGACTTTGTCTCTTTGTGTAACAAGGTCTCTAATTGGTTAAAAATAGAGAATTCTCGGGATATCCCTCTAAAGAAAGCATAAAATACGTCACTTTTTTAGTCGATGGAAGTTTGAAGGCCAGTCATTGGTTAATTTAATCAGGTGACACGCACCGTCCAATCAAATGCGTCTAATTCCATGTGCTCCCAACATGTCCCCAAATTCAGACTATGAACAAGACGCGTGCAGGTATGAATTGTTGGATCTTGGACGTATTTTTTACGCTGTTGTCTCTCTGCCCTCCTTGACAAAACAATTACCATTTTAATAACATACCGAGCTAATGTCAAATTTTAGATCCTCGAATAAGTATGTAGGAGTATTACTGACGAAGACGTAAAGGCCCCAGTCCCCTGTCACGTTGGCAACAATGATTGCCCAAGTCGGAGGTGACATCAGTAACTTCAGCCAAGGTGTCTTCTGTTTCTGTTTCGAGTAAAAAAAATGTTACTAGAGATATGGAAAATCCCATATAGCAATAATGACACTAGCAGGAACATAATGTTGAAAACATAGCCTTTGCAAGACAACTTGTGAGTTACCCGCTGGTTCCTGGCTGTGCTAGTGTTCATGTTTCGTTCATTGTGTAATCATGCCTGAGAAAGCTACCTATAAAACTGAAGTGCCTATGAAAGTTACATGCATTAAAAAGGAAATATAATCTATTAACGAGGTAAGCTATGGGTGTCGCTGTGCAAAAAGCTTCGAGTCGCGACAAAAGCAAAAACAGAAGAGTCAATTTGCATGAGCGGCTTGACACCGCAGAGGATGTCTTAGATTTTGCGACCAGCCATACCATACCATACCATACCATACCACGATATGGTATGCTATGCTATGCTATGCTATGCTATGCTATGATATTATATGATATGATATATGGTATGGTATGGTATGATATGATATGATATGATATGATATGATATGATATGATATGATATGATATGATATTATACCATATCATATCATATGGTTTTGTTCAGCGCCAAATATAAAAACATCACAAATAAAAGAGAGCCATCAGATACCAAGATGACCCACAAAAGTCCAAAGACTTATTTCCAGTGGGATCCTGTAAAATAATTAACTCACAATACATAGAATAAATATACCATTGAAACCGGCAAGGTGCTTTCCTAAAACTATGTTTGCGAAACCAGTTGCCTAAATGAGATATCCCTATGGCTGACAGATATGAGAGACAGACAGAAAAAGAGACAGACAGAGGAAGAGAAAGAACTTCCCTTTTGGTGTTGCGTTTGTGCATAAGGTACAAGGTAAACATGGGGATTGCATTTGGTCTGTGAAACCGCCGCTGTTCTGCACATCGTAGCTTGTTGGCTCCAAAGTGCATGGACATGCTGCTAGTGAACTCATTTTTAAGTCCCTGCCTTCAGTGTCAGAAATAATGAATACCAAATTCTGAACTGAAAACCATTTCCAGGATAAAACTTTTTTGTACTGCACTCGATCACGTATAAACAAGTGTTCTTTGGCCACATCGCATAAAATTGCAGTGGTGCATCCAATTCCATATAAAACATTGTATTGATTGCAATGGACAGCTTCCTCGCGGCATTATAAGATGCTGCTTTTAGAATGCTGTGCTGTTCATTCTTTATTTTATTAGCATGGAAGTGCTAGATTCATTTCAAAACTGAGTTGCCATTTTGACTGCCATTCGACTGCCTTACACAGTGTCTCGACAGCAGTTATTCGATCTGCATTCCATATAATTCCCGGATAGAACAGCTTTAATGTCTTTGAAACAAACAAGATACAGGTAGGGGGGGTACACAAAACTGGTTTCTCTCGGACTTGATCAAGGCCGTGGAACAGCCGCTTTTCCTCTTACCGCACCTTAGACTGGACAGACACCTGACCCTGCAGACTGTGCTCTATGTACTCCCGCTCTATGGCGGATATTCGCGGATGTGTACTCGGGTAATCACTAACGAAGAGCATCCACACCGCTAGCCATAGGGCAGCGGATATCCCTGGAAAGAGAAAAGAGTAGATTGAACTTCATTTACAACCTCGGAGGTTACCAGAATTTTGCGTGCACTGGATAATCATAAATTTTCCAGAACGACAAATGTTCCCGACGTTTGACCGAGGAGGCTCACACGCTAATATTTTTTTCGGGATCATTTTATGGGGAACTTAAATCCCAATGGAGTTAAATCGGGAAATGAAAAATTTTGTTTTGGTGTCGATTAGAAAAAGTTTATTCCCATACAAAAGTACGTGAATGAAGTGTGACGACGCCTTGTAAAGTATCCAACACTTTTAAATGTGAGAAACCCATACCTTTCAATTTCTAATATACATCTATCAATGCGTTTGATCCAGGGCAACGTGTGTGAAAATAAAATTGGTATCAAAGACTCCTCTATGTGTTCTTATGCGCCAAGTATTGTAAATAATTGACATTATATTTTTGCTTGTCCGTTTGCATCATTTAGGGAAGCCGTCTTCATGCACTTATTTGTAACTTTGTTCTTTTCTATATCCATGGATACAAAGATAGCTACATGGCAAATAATGACAAGATGTTCATGACTGAAAAATGCATTGAAAACTCCGGCAAACTTGCCCCCTACCATTAACGCTGATCCACCAAATACATATAAATAATTCTGTAATATGAACAAATTTGCCTTGACGTGTGACGCCCCGTGTTTTTTTGTTTGTTTGTTTGTTTTTTTTTTTGTTTTTTTTGTTTTTTTGTTTTTTGTTTTATTTGTTTTTGTTTTTTTTGTTTTTCCTTCCTCTCCCTTTTCATTATGGTATCTCTGTGTGTATAGATTGACTCGTAAGCCACACAAGCCTAAATGCTTAAAACTGCAAGTCGTAGCCAGGAGTCACAATCCCGTGATAGACTTATCACCCCATGTCCAAAACTTATTATCTCGTGACCAGGAGCTACTATATCGTTTCCAAAGCTTTATATTCCGTAGCCACGACTTACATTTCCAGAGCTACGAGTTATGTTTCCATTTTTTTAAACAGGGTTCCTTCCGGGTCTCTTAATAATACACTTACTTAGTTCCAACTTTGCGTTTTTGATATTTGTTCCACATACATGTAAGTACTTGTTTTAAAACAAGCCAAACGTTATGAAGTTATTGAAATTTTACAATCCCGTGCTGGTTCGATAGAATTTTTCAACTTTGACGAGAGAAACTACCACACAACCCTGCAATGTGTGCATGACCGTATGGGTGCCTATGTAGCATCATGTTAGGTTCACATTAGATGAAAGAGAATTTATCTTAATTATGTCTGTATGCCGACGCAGACATTCTCTTTTTCATGGATTTTTTTCTTTCTGTTCTTATTCATTTCTTCTTTCTTTACAATCGATTTGTCCCACTTTTTCTATGAACACTATTATACCCTGGAAAAAGGTCAAGGTCACTACTGGTGCTTAATCTACTGTCTGTTGGTGCTCCTGCTGGATTCGCCCAAATTTATGGGATTTACATGGGGATCATACTAAATTTTATCCACACCCTATCTGTGAAGTTACCAAGACAGTGTTGACCTTTGATGGGCGTGGATGTGTCACAGTACAGAGCCAAAATAGGAATTTTCTTTGCCATGGCCCCCAGCAGAAGAGTGAGAAATCAACATGGGGACCATTGTGACACGGTTGACATAGCTTTTGTTTATGTCATTATGCGGACTTGTTTTATTTTGATTGCCCACTGCCAGCCAGAGCAATTAGACCAACACAATGACATTACGCATGGCTTGCTGCAAACCCAAACAAACAGGATCCAAGGAGGTGACCTGATAGAGTTCAACACGCAAACACAGGGGACTTCTACTACAAACTTTACATTGAATGGCATTATGCCTTTCTTTCTACCAAGGCCTGTCAGTCCACATACTTTTATCCAGCCTGATGTAAGTTTCATGGGCAAATTGAGACTCCCCAATACCCCCAAACATGAAACTTATGTACTGTTTCCTGTTCATAACGATAAAACCTGTACTCGACTGTCGTCGCCTTTATCCAATAAAGGGGCGCATTACTACCATGGAAACAGGGATGAACAGAATTTGCACAGACTTTTTTATATCCCAGCTATAATGAAGGGCACAGGAATTGCGTGTCTTAATGTAAACAGACTGCATGCTTCCGGCAAACTGGATCAGTTGAAAATAATGCTTAAAGATTCCCAAATTGATATCCTGTGCATCAATGAGACATGGCTAAACGGAGTTGACCATGTTGCTGATAACTATCAAATTCCTGGTTTTACTTTTGCAAATCAAAATAGACCAGGGACTAAACAAGGAGGTGGAGTAGGGATGTATATATCAGATAATCTTAAGTGGAAACAGTGCCCTGATTGTAACCCAGATATGGAATCATTGACAATCGAAGTTACCCAAACTGGTTGCAGACCATATGTTGTAACTACTATATACAGATCACCTTCCTCAAACAATTTCTTTTATGAGCACTTATCGGATTTCCTTGAAAAGATATCAAGTGAAAATTAAGAGCATTACACTCTTGGGGATATGGATGTTGACCTATGCAATCAAGGATCTGATAACCAGCTTTTGTTTATAACCAGAGGCTTTCAGATGAGCCAACTCATAAATGAACCTACCAGAGTGACCAGCTCCTCATCCACCTTAATCGACCATATATATACAACATGTCCCACTCACGTGCGACATAGCGGTGTTAGTCCAGTTGGTATAAGTGATCACCACATGATTTTTGTTGTTCACAAACATGGAGCTGGTCAACCTAACAAAAATCAACATGTTACCATCAATTACCGGAACTTTAAAAATTTTAGTCAAGCTGATTTTATCAATGACCTTTTATGCATTCCTTGGGACATTGTGAAAATATTTGAAGACCCGAATGACTCCTGGGAAACTTTTAAAGATTTATTTTTTGAAGTCATTGATAAACATGCAACCCTGGTGCAAAAACGAGTACGCAGCAAATCAGAACCCTGGATCAATAGTGAAGTGATGGACATGATTCACGAAAAAGACTACCACCTAAGAAAGTTTCTTCAATGCAAAAACTCTGATGCAGATCCAGAGCTAAAACATAATATGCAACAGGCCTTCAATGATTCCCGTAACCGACTACCGATAACAATTCGGCGTGTAAAATCAGAGTACTATGCGTCAATAATAGAGGAAAATCGGTTCAACCCAAAGTCGCTTTGGAAACATTTAAATCACTATTGCCTGATTCCAAATCACCAGCGCCAAGTAAGCTGGTCGTAAATGGTTTTTCTATTGATGAACCAACTGAAATAGCAAACAAGTTTAATGAATATTTCACTTCTATTGGTCATAATCTCACAAATGAAACCAGCCAAACAGATCCTCCGATAATACCTAAAAGAACTAATGATCTGTTTGAACTTCCAATGGTCGATGAGACACATGTGAGAAAGATTATTGAACAGATGCCTAATGGTAAGGCAACAGGCCTTGATGGTATAAGTGTTCGACTTCTTAAGAGCAGCCTTGAGGTCACCTTGCCCGAGATAACCTGGATACTTAACCTCTCCTTAAAGACCGGTATAGTCCCAGACGACTTCAAGGCTGCAAAAGTAACACCTATACATAAGGATGGAAACAGTGAGGACAGAAACAACTATCGCCCAATATCAGTTCTGTCGATTATGAGCAAGGTTTTAGAAAAGATCGTACATGAAAGTTTCTACACGTTTTTAAACCCACGTGATCTTTTAGTAAATCACCAATCAGGTTTTAGACACTTGCATTCCACTGGGACTGCACTTGTTGAGTTTTATGATGAGCTTCTTTTAAACATCAACAAAGGCAAGCTAAACGGTGCTATATTAATAGATTTACGAAAGGCTTTTGACACAGTAGATCACAAGGTTCTTATCCAAAAACTGAAAGGCTATGGTGTTGAAGGCACCTCACTTGCCTTCTTTCAGTCATACTTTTCCAACAGGAGATAATGCGTATCTATTGCAGGGAAAATATCGGAGCCTCTCCCTGTTACAATCGGCATCCCCCAGGGGTCAATCCTAGGACCGTTTATGTTTCTATTATTTATAAATGACCTGCCAGATACGCTTATGGATGCTCAGGCTCATCTTTATGCAGATGACACAAGCATTCTCTGTTCGGACAAAGACATTGATGCACTAAGTTTGAAATTAAAGCGAAATATGGCTAAGGTCTCTGAATGGCTCTATCAGAACAAGCTTGTATTGAACATTCCTAAATGTCAATCAATTCTTTTTGGTACCCACCAGCGTCTTTCAAAATGCAATACTGATGACTACAATGTTTCAATTAATGGTTCAAATATACGACAGGTCAATGAAGCTAAACTGCTTGGTGTTATTTTTGATTCGGCATTGACCTTTCAGACCCACATTGACAAAATATGCAAAAAGATTTCACAAAAACTTGGACTTCTGAACTACCTAAGAACAATTCTACCCTAAGACTACACAAAACTACTGCTCAATGCAATCGTTAAACCCCATTTTGAGTATTGTGATTTTGTATGGGGTAACTGTAGTGCAGGACTGTTCGACAAGGTGTACAAGCTCCAAAAACGTGCGGTTCGAATACTTACTGGTGCCTCTTACTTAGATCATACTGAGCCCTTATTCCAACAACTACAGTGGAATACTATATAAAACATGACAATTTCAAATTCCACAAATGTATTTCAACATATAAGGCTTTACATGGGAAAACGCCCTCCTACATTCGTTATAGATTGGTCTTTACGAGTGACGTTTCCACACGAAGTACCAGATCAACCAGCAAATCCCTTCTATATGTCCCCAAACCTAAAATTGATATATTTCGCAATAGTTTCTCCTAATCCGGCCCCTTCAATTGGAACAAACTTCCGGAATCTGTTCGTCTGGAACCATCACTAGAAAAGTTTAAAAGGAGCTACTGGAAAACCAAGCCTTGAATTTTATTGACATTCTTCTTTTTATGTATCTATATTGTAAATATTTATTTCAGGGCCAAAATGTAAACTAGCGTCACGCTAATTTTGTAACCCTGGTGAAATAAAGTCTGTCTGTCTGTCTGTCTATCTATCTATCTATCTATCTATCTATCTATCTATCTATCTATCTATCTATCTATCTATCTATCTATCTATCTATCTATCTATCTATCTATCTCTATCGTAGATGCTCCAAATTTTTTGTATGATTTTACCTGCATGCATGGTCTTGCCTTTTTATTACCAAGACTCCTTAATTATGCAAATTAAGGTTACTTGCATATTTAAATCTTGATCATCTTCAAAAGTATAACAGGTAGAAGTGCCATACCAACTCCAACTTGTGGGTTTATGCTGTAGGTGCATTCAATAAACCACAAGACAAAAAACGTAAAATTCTAATTTATGCTGATTAGGGGCACTTGAACAGTTAAATGTTGAATATCTTCAACACGTTTATAGGTAGATGTGTCATTTCAACTTCTATTTAAAGTGTTATGTTGCAGATGCATCCAATGAACCACAAACAAGGGCAGTAGAATTTTTATTTCTTCGAAACTATAACAGGAAAAAGTGTCATTTCAACTTCAGTTTATATGTGTTTGATATAGGCGCATGCAATGAATCACAAACAAAAGTGGTAAAATTTTTAATTTATACTAATTGAGGCCACTTCTAAAATTTTGATGTTGAATATCTTCAAAGGTTCTGTACATAGATGTGACATTCCAAATTTAATTCATAGGTTTGTGCTGCATGCGCATATTAGAAGCCACAAAAAGGTGTAGCATTCAATCGTATGTAAATTTTGGGGGCACGCTGACCGATTTGCTTTCAAGCAAATCTTTTTTTCTTGCTGTCTCCTCACATTGTTGACTGCCAACTTACCAAACACATAGAAAACTGAAGGCCAACCACCGTCAAACCCATATTCACAAAGCAGACCTGATATCGGCATCGTCACAACATTGCCAAGCATTGCTCCTAGAAATGAGTATATAATGCACATTGAATCATGATTTTGCATTCTTTACACGGGCAGGCATTTTGTTACGGGGATGTGTTACTGTTGAAAAATTAATCATCAAATTTTTACTAATTTGTGACTAATAATTATATTGTAGTTTAACCCTTTCACCTTGAGTGAGGCAATGCTCTTCTTTAGCATATTGGGTCGCTAAGCAACCAATCTTTGCCAAGAGAGACCTGGAGTACGCTATCTTGAAATCACTGCTATAATTGTCATTTAAATTGTTTTAATTACAACTAGTTCATGTGGTAACAAAATCAGCTCTAACTTCTTACGCGCAAAAAATTAAAATTACTTATGCCAAATAGAAAAGTAGAACATACAGTGGCATGACCCGGATACCGTACACTGACCTATAATGTGAACATTTGTGATTTTTTTTATATACAGAAAATATCCACAATGTATTCTTTCAGTGGTAACCTGCCTATTTGATATGGTGTTAACATTCGATTTAGTAAAAGCAACAATGTAAGTGGATTCGGTGCAATGCCATTGTCCAATCTCCACTCAATAGATGTCACTTCAAGTTGCGACTAATAATGTATATGATTCTGAATATATTACAGTGCAAAAGTAGGTATATTTAGCACGAAAGCAAATGTTTGAGCCGTTTAGGTTGATACAACGATTCTCTCTCGACAATATAATAAGCTATACGTCCGAGCAATCTGAAATTCGTATGATCATAGACGACTGACATACCATTCATCTTCTATAGCCAAATTGACAAGAAATTTTAAAAGGTCGTGTATATGCCTGTGATTGGAGTGATTAAATCTAAGAATTACTCACTATCTACTGCATATGTTAAACATGTGGGAAATATTGCATTGTATGCATCACCTCGGTTCGTTATCAGTGCATTTACATCTAATAATTAGTCTCAAGCCTGCTTCATGAATAAAAACATTGTCAAGACCGTCTTTTAGATGTTATTTGAGTGGTTTTAAAACATTCACGTTAACACAGTTATCTACCAGGTAGGGGTGTCATATTGTAAATATATATTTGTACCGGAGAGTGTGAATCCCATCATCTTAGTTCGCTCCAGGGGTGCTGCCCAGTAGCCCCACATGGATATAATCACAGGAAACAAGGCCCCCTATGTCAAGTAAAAATTGTTTTGTGAAATCGCCAGGAAAACGTCTCCTATGTCAAATAAAATTCAATGTGTCACTGCACAATAGACTTTTACTTTCACTTCAGCAGCAAAAGCCCGGCTCAGCGGATTCGTTATTGCTGATAAATCATGCTCTTGTCGCTTTTTTTATGCGAGACCTATCAACATAATATGGCCCGGGCCAGCAGATTTCCTTTGCGCCCGTTGGACGCTTGCCACCCATTCAAGACCAACACAGCTGTTGACTTAGTCTCAAAATCAGTATTGATTGAAGGGAGAAAAGAAAACGTATACCTTCAATACATTTGAGGCTCTTTCCGTGAGAAATTTGACTAGGAAAACCTCGATTAATTTCAGCTAATTTCACGAAAACAAGTCAGGTGATATAGAAGAAATGTGTCAGGATTATTGTTGGTCGTCATTTAAGACCCTTTGATTTACACAATAATTTTTTCATGGGAAACGATCTTATAGGTTTGAACGATTGTTAAGAATGCAGAGCGGTACGTTAATGTTTCCTCTTAAACCATACTTGTTTTTTTTTTTTGTTTTGTTTGTTTTTTTTTTGCTACCATTGATGTATTCGTTAATGATTTCAGTCAAACCACTGCTTATATTCTTTAGTCTTTGGGACTATTTGCGTTAGCTGCACCAAGATACTTGAAGTCTATTGGTCATTTCCCATTTTAAAATCAAGACTTCCTGCTGGATGCAAACTTGGAAAAACGACTATAGACGAGTGTGTTGCACACCGGACCCCACCCTTCTTTGTAGTGTTTCCTTATCAAACACACGGATGCAATAAATGCACATGTTGGGCACGAAACCGTTAATTTCCCACAGACTTAAGCAAAAGTCGTAATAGCTTACTAAAAATAATTTTCTGAATGTGAAAAAGTGTAAAATGCGAAGGGAACGTCAAGGACTACATTTTCTCTTTTTTACATACATTACCCATTGTTTGCTAGGCATGCTCAGGAAATGTATCTCGTCATGACAGATTCTGTTTCAATGTGTGAATACCTTGCTCTCACGTCCAAGGTATATGCACAAATAAACGTTTACATTATATACATATATATGCAGACTACAATAAGCTGATACAATAGTACAATGTAGGTTTGACTTATTCGAGTGAATGAAAGGAGGAGTAAGATCATTTAAAATATTTGAGAAAGGTTAACATTATCTGTAAAATGTGCCGCTTTGATATTTTTCTGTAATTATTACAATATTTAGCGCTTCCATCAGATTAAGGTTCGTAATTATGTTAAGTTCCCACGCCTGTGACAAAGAATTCAGGCAAATATTTTGTGCCTACACTTCCCACTCCAACTAGGATCCTCGTGACAATTAGAGCAGCGTCTCCAGTCCTCGCAGCCAGCGGAGTCAGAAATGTGCCTAAAGTTGACAAGGCCATGAACGCTGCAAAAACTTTCTTCCCACCAAACTTGTCGGCCAGGACTCCTCCAAGTATATTGCTCATCATATAACCGTAGTAAAAACAACCCAAGATGAGGCCTTGTGTGTCTTTGTCCCATGCAAAATCTCCATCCTGCAACGACAAGGCAGATGAACGGATACTAACTACTTGCCTTTCTCCAGATCCACCAGTCCTTTTTCGCGGTTTTTTTTTTTTTTTTTTTTGATCAAGATAAAGCTGCAGACTCGTGTTGCTATATAGCACGGACACAATGTTAAAATAAAATATATATTTATTAGTATTAAAGAATAAGCTCGAAGGATGACAAACGACGGTATGTTTTTACTAAATAATTTATATTCTTTAATGGTTTCATGGATAGTAGAAAAGGCGTACATACTTTAGAAGAAGCATTGACGCTCCCGGAGTGTGGTGGAGAGCATGATAACGAAGCACATTTGGAGTTTGTTGCATAACATTAAATGTTTATATTTTCCTAATACTGAAAGAGTACTAGTATATCCCATGTTGGTTCTCTACATGATAGTAACACATAAATTTGGATCAAGCATTAAAACTGCGTATGATTTTATGCGCAGCTTTTTATTTTCAGTTCTCGGGTGCTCATAGCAAGACCGATATATGTTGATATATGTATCCCTATGCAATACTTTAATACACTGAACCATCGAGGTTTTTTTTTGGGGGGGGGGGGTAGACTTCAGGGTGCCTTATGAGGCAAAGCAGTGAAGTTGGGCCCCAAGTACCAGCTTTGGACGACTTACATCATTTGTGACCTATTTACCACTGATACTCTCGCATTCTTTTGTAATTCGCGGTTTGAGTTTGACCTAAATTTGATGTGAAAATATGTTAAATTGAACAGTTAAAATTGTTTTCCAAATTATGGTTATGATTTTGAAACACAAGCTAGGTTGGGTCCCGAAAGGCACGCGAGTGATACGTATCAATGACAATCCACTGTAGAACATGGTGTCAGTTGTGAATTGTCCTATGTTCGTTCGTTTGTAAGCGTAGACACATAACCACCAGCAAGAGGAGCTTAAATTTGCAAGCATGCTGTACACAACATGCTAGAAATTGAGAACTAGAAAGGATGTCATCATAAGTTGTGACGGTTATTCCCGCAGGAGTTCATACTTCGGTTCAGTAGCAGTCAATATTCATGAAAATGATATGATAGATATGTTCAGATGCCTCTACAACCCTGACAAGAAACAAAACTACTCTTTCTTGGGGACAAGAACAAGGCTTCCAGCCAGAATCCTGCTGGGCCTAGCCAGTCGTATCTGATTAATTAGTATATGTTCGCAGCAAGCGGCACATCAAAGTCTGCAATTCTACCTTGGGTTTGCATTGAAACCCGGGGCGAAGAGTAACTACTATCAATAACGTACTGAAACCACCATGAGACATGAAATTATTTCCCTATGCAAGGAATCTTGTTTTTTATTATGTAGAAAAGGAATTTCGAGCACCTGACAGTTTCACAGCACTCATGATCTAAAGTCTAACAAAGCGGGATTCTCGGTAAGCTGCCTCTGCAGATGCCACCATACATTTACAGCTTGACAACTTCATTCCATTCCAAGTCATTTTCGTGTGCGAAACGATGAAGTCACACAGAGTGAGACGTGCATGAGCTGCCGACCTATACAGTTGGTAACCCTACAGCAGTGAATGTGTACCTTTATTGACCATTATTGACTTTAGCTTTCCTCACTGTGACATTGGCAGTACCCTGTACTAACCCGTTGTTTCTTCTCGAATCATTCGCGACTGGACCAAGACTAAAAAGTGTATTGTGTGTTACCTTAACTAATAAAATATCAACACATTTTTGTCAGATATATGCATATATATATATATATATATATATATATATATATATATATATATATATATATATATATATAATCGTCAATTTTTAGGCGGTTGGCTACCTTTACTGGTTCCTGCGAGGATTCATATGACCGTCGTTTGCTGTGAGTATCATTATTGCTCACTTGTTCCGCGAGAATAGGAGTTGAAGTCTCGCGCTTAAGGGAACTGGCATCTGAAACCCCAAAATGGCTGACATTGTCGTAGGGTAAATCTGGACGTTGGTGAATCGTTTCTCGCAATGCAGTGTGATTGACCATACAGACGATGCCGACACTGATGTTGACTCGTAATGCATACACGTTGACGAATCCAATGGCAACAATAAGACCAAGATTTAGTCTACAGGACCACCACCAGGGTGCTTTGGCGCCAAGTTCCTCTAGTCGCTCTGATTGCACAGAGAAATCCATTTTAGCAAACACACACAGACACACACAAATGTTACGAAGACAGCATTTGTACATGCGTATATTATATCATATATTTATACCATATTTGTTATGAGTAAATGCTGGATGTATCGATTAGAAAGCACTCCCATGCTTGCCCCATGTGACAAAGTATTTGTTTCGCTGTCAATTCATATTTTGGTACTCTATTGGTTCTGTTCAGCTCTTGAAATGTCTTTGAAAGATAGGTACCCATCTCCTTGTTTTAATTTCTTTTACTTCTTATCTCAAAAATAGTCGTACCCATATAAATCTCTATAATTGTGGCAAATTTAAATTTCCCCTTCACCCAAGCAACAGCATGCTTGTATTTCAAAAAAAAAAAAAAAAAAAAAGAAGAAAAAGAAAAAAAAACTTTGCACAAGCTTTGTCACTAAATCGAAACATAATATTTAAAACTGTGAGCAACTCTGTTTTCTATATTTTACTGTCTATACTGTTCCATTTGCTTATTTCTATTAATAATATCTTGGTTATGTCCGAACAACTTTTACTTTGACCACAATTGAGGTCACAGGGCAGCATGGACTTTGGACATTCAAAGGCGCTGCTTATTAAAAGTATATAGCCAGATGAATCGAAGACTTATTTTCTGGTTTATGAACTCATATTTGAAAACCCAACGATGGTGAACAGTTGACTGATGGTGCCCCTCACCCCGCCAACAACTCCTGTACAAAAAGCTGGATTGTCTGAAACAACCTACCTGATCTCTGTGTCACAGGAACTTTGCGCCCGTGTAATCAATTAAAGTATTTATGGTTCCCCAAATTTGAAATTTAGTCGGATCACTAGAACCAAGTATCATAATACCTCCATTTTGTTACCAATATAACTGTTCTGTGACTTAATGAAGCATTCAAATTTCCATGTGCAGAAAGTTTTGGGGTTTTTTTTTAATGAAGATCAGAAAGAGAATACGTACTCTTAAAAAAGCGGACAGTTATCATGAGTTTACTGCTTGCAGGTCAAGGCTTTGCATGAAATAATGTCTCACACTTCTGACATTTTGTCAATAATTCAAGTACGTATGTGCTATGGTAAAAACGGGCATAAAGATTCCATCTCAGCAGCAATCTTTCACTGCCAAACAAACACAAAAGCATCGACTCAAAAGTCTTTCTTCGTGTTCAGCATTATTTTGATCATGTAAACTGTCCAAATCTGAAACTATAAGGCATTATGCTGAATACGATTCCAACTGTTCGGCTCTTATTTATTTATTTATTTATTTATTTACTTACTTACTTACTTACTTACTTATTTACTTACTAACTAACTTACTTACTTACTTACTTATTTATTTATTTATTTATTTATTTATATATTTGCTTTTCTCTTTAAGGTTTAACTCCAAATTACAAAGAAATAGTATATGTCAGATCGATCTCTGCAGTTCAGGATTTGAAATAAAAGGTATGATGGAAATTTGCTTGGAACTTTTCTGAACATTATTGATTTGTTTTGGATGGTAACTGTTCAACTGAATTATATATGTAAATAAATTAGTTCAAGCTATTAAGGCAACGCTCAAAACAATTTGTCTTGTCTTATTAGAACCTGGTGAGATAATGTAAAAAAATACCAGACAGGGCTATTTAGCACAATACCGGCATACAGTTTTATATGACATGTTTAATCTGTCAATCCACAAATGTACCGCAGTACAAATTGAATGGGGAAAAAAAGCAAATAAATAAATAAATAAATAAAATGAAATAAAATAAAACAAATAACAGTAATTGCAATTATCGTGTATTCAGTTAGGGAAAGACACTGCCTCCTGCAGCTATTCCCTTCATTTAAGTCATGTATTTTTCTAACACCATACGGGATGTTTTGACTTGTACCTCTAAGACACTGCGTGTAATAAATCAGCTGTTATCACATAATACGTAACACAATTCAACATTTTTTCTGTATTTCAGTGGTCTGCTGCTGTGATCTCTGGCTATGAACACGCGGGAGACCATTATTTTTAGGGTTGTATATTTTTAATCCCATTTTGTACTGGTAGGAACAAATCATGTTACTCAGGTTCAACGCCAGGTCTCTTTACGCACTGATTAGTTTCAGTTTTCGGTGTATAAATTACACACATAAAAAGGAACTCAATATTTTTCTCCAAGCAGTGAATCCCCTAGCACTATCACAATGATACGTAATCAAATATCATTCATTCGGTGTGCACTTTTGTACATAAAATAACAATGATATAATCTGCAGAAAAACTGCCTTCCGACTACAGAATGTTTAATTGGATAGGTTGGCCACACTGCCCATGGGGTGCAACAAATTGACATTTCAAAACAACGTACCGTAATAAGCCTTGTCATGCTTTTGGGCCATGCTGCCTTGAGAGCTGAGCCAACCTGCCAGTTTAATGCGTCGAACAAATTAATAAGGGTTAAGGCCAGCAAGTGGGTAGGACCAAGAGATTAAACTTTGTTCCCTGGTAACCCAAGCTACTCTTATTCATAATAAGAAACGTATGCCAAGACGATGTCGTCTTCAATCAAATATTTCTCGGGGAGGAGAGCAGGTTGTGGTAGCACGGCTTTGGCTCCATACCACGGCAGCGTTGATGTGCTGTGTACCGTCTGAGCGCAATGATCTCATGATGGTCACGACAAAGCCAATTAGTCGATTCTGTGGTATAACTTTTACCCACCATCACGATAGCCGATACATTACTGTATGGAATTTTCTTGACGTACATCCATAAAACGGTCATACCCATCTTCATTTCAACGTATACGGGCTCATTGTTTAAGACGTGCTTTAATGTCAATGTTGGAGTATTTGTGGATCTATTGCGTTCTAGTTGAAAACTATATTTATTCATTTAGTTTTTAATATTGGAACACTATATAGCTACAACTTTATAGGAACCATATCACACTGCTATCTATACTTAATAAATTCACCTTGCATAATTCTTCATTCCCAAAACATTTTACTTGCTCCAGGACGACAGTTACAATGAAAAGGTTACAAATAACTGAATTTGATACACGTTGCCTTTGGAAGTTGCAATTTGTTTATGTACTCTTCTTTATAATCCCCCGTACATTTCAGTGACCATTCAAAATATAAGACCTTCGAAGCGTCTGTTTATTTGTATCCTTTTTTTTCTAAAATAAAACAATTACATGTTTTGCCACAGCTATTCCTGTAAACATCAAGATCCTAATATCTGAAAGAAATATCGGGCCATCCCTACTGGTAGAGCATTAATTTTGGCACCGGTCTGTATGTTTGCAGAATGTGTTTATATTAGACAAAAATAGGCCATGGGTCTGTTAAAGGCATGTGTATAGTTGATCGAAATTTATAAGGTCTTCCATTAAACTTTTAAATCAATATCATTAAACTTAAGCACACACTTTAAGCATATAGATATGATTTTAAGCTACCAGAAGATATGTTGTTTGAAATTTTGTGTCTTAATTTTCGCCTGCTTTCCATTGAGCTACGATGAATTATGACAATGCCAACTGTACGTCTTTACAATGTGAGCATTCTAGCTACTATGGAGCCCTGGCCTTACTTACTGACACGTGGCTAATGGCACCAGACAAATCAGCCAAGGTTTTAATCAGACATTCAAATATGACAGTGCAGATCAGGAATGTGGTCATCTTTGGGAGTCATTTGGGGGGGGGAGGGGGTGTTTGTTTTTTCCTGCTTTTGTTTCTTTGTTTGGGTGGGTGGTATGTCGGGCGGTACTCATGCAATAAGGCAATGTAGATAACATTTTAATTTGGGACATTTAGTGCTTTGTAAAGGAACTAGGTGCCTTACAAAAACATTTAGCTTGTCAGCTTTTCATTGTGGAACATACAGGATTAGCTAAAATGCTACACGATCTGTTATGGTTGCAGAATTAAAAATGAATTAAAATGACATTTTGTAAAAATATCTGACTGACAGGCACTGTAAACATCTTCCGTTTTAAATCTAATTGTGTTTGCCGTTATTGTATGGCATATGTTATAAGACCATATGCTTTTAGATTACGTTTAAGCTTCCACACTAGGGTAAAAGTAATGATAAAGACAAATAAAGATACACGTAAGTGTTGTTCAGTCTATGCATACAACCGTGACAATATTACTCATTCCGAGTGCCATTGTATAAAGTACTTTGCTGAGAACGTCCATCAGTTCCCAAGGAATACTACGAAAGTTCTGACACCTTCCTTGACTAGCTCGGAATGATACCTATAAACTTATGAAGTAATCTACAGTATTGAGTTTTCGGTTGGAACGAAATATTTTTACATGTAACGGCAAGACACTTCCTGTTTAGTCATTTCATAGCACAATTGCAGGGAAAGTTCAGAAACATTATTATGTTATTGCCAGGCATTTAGCATGTATGGAAGATACTAAGCATATTTGACGATGACACCACACTTCAAATACCAATACCATTCAGATGACCGCAACTGAATTCTCCTGAAAGCGTTCCAGATTATACCAACATGGACATCCGTATACAAATGTGGGTCGGATCACAAACAGCCAGTCAAATACGGTAAGCTTAAAATTTTACATTTTGTCAGTTTTACTGTGAACAAATTCCTGTACAAAATGACTATCTGTGGCCATATTCACAAAGATTTGATCTTATCCTAACTTTAATCCCAAAATTAAAATCAATGTGGTTTGGGCCCTAGACTACTTCATCCTTGGCTCAATGCTAGATCAAAACTTTGAGCATAAGCCAATATATGATCTTGGCTACAATATGAACATAAAGATTTACAGGTGCATTTATTAAATTAATCTTAATTTGATCCAGTATTTAATCTTTTGTTCAAGGATTAAAGTCAGGATTATGTCAAGATTGATTAAATAAAATAGAAACTTTAATTCCAAAGTTCATGTTACAGTGGAGAACATACATTAATTATTTCTGCATATTTAGATCAAACATTAGGCCGATAATTCAGTAGTTTAATTCCCAAAGGCATATTGACTTTCTTTTTAGGATTAAATTCAGGATCAGATTATTCTCTTTGTGAATATGGCTGCTGGAGATTAGTGGCAATGAGCAGCAGCCACTGTTTTGAACATCTTTGCTGTGTATCGCTTGATAGTTTCCCTAAATCCAAAGTAGTCGTTTCCTAATAAGTGTGTTGAATCTTCAAACACATAAAATATACTTGTGACCAAATTAGTTAGGCTTTCATAATTTGAAGGTATCTTCAAATACTCCGATTTTAAAGGACAATCCCTGCTTTGTAAGAGTACCACAATGACTTAACGTAGATACTCCGTGCCAAGTATTCAGGCCTATAATCTACGAGCATGCTTTTATGCAAATAGAGTTAATTTGATACGCACTCAATCCGTGTTACAACCTTAGACGTACCATGTTAATCTACTAAGAGTAATAGCAACCTGAACGATTTTATTTTATTTATTTATTTTTTTAATTTTTTTTATTTTATTTATTATTTTTTTTTTTTGTCATTGTTGATGGGCCACGTCGATGATGCCACTGGTCATACCAAGAAGTCTAAATGTGTCCATATTTAGCCTTCTTGGTCACACTGGTCATGGTAGCTACTCATGCAGATAAAGACACAACAAATCTGGCTTGTCTGATTTGCCAAACGTAGTTAACAAGAAGTGGTGTGTCATGAAACTCAGTAACCCTAAGATTCCCCGCTGGACCCTTTCTATCAAAATACATACATTAATTTGATGCACACTTCTCCGACTTTTAGCGTAAGCTAGACATATATGTCTCCTCATTGTCTGTTTTCTTGATGGAACAAACGTTAGAAGTGTTAACGAAGACAGACAGTATTTGCTCCATCTAAAACGGAGACAAAATCCCGTACCCGTCCCTTTCGGCCCTTTTTGTGTTTTTCTGAGAAGTTTTGACGTCAAACATAATCTTCATCTTGAGCAAAATACTAGCATAAAATGCAAATAAAGTTTCATCAAAATAGCTTTGTATCAACAGTAATAGTTCTTTCTAAACAATGAACAGAACCAAGTAAAGCTGAACATTAAAGAGTCGATCGAAAAATCATCCCCAAATGTTCCTTCGTTGTGATAAATGTTAGTAAGACATGACAGACATCGCAAAAACTGAGCATAAACTAGCAATTTTGGAAGCATTGCAAATATTTCCTGAGCGATCCTTTCCATGTAGCGAGGTTATATTCACATTGAACGACCTGTACTATGTTCCAAACTACTACCGCATGTCACTCAGATGCTTACATTCTCTACTCGGGGTACACGTCCAGGTCGTTCTTATATCCAGTGTGAGTACATTTTTTTCCACGCTGTTCTTACTTAACATTTAGAGTGAACTGCGTCAAAGATTTTGAAAGCTCTTGATTTGTGATTTGTCATCCTGTTAAAATATTTGCTGTACCTAATTAACTTAAAATCAAGTTTGAACATATAAAAAGCAAGGAAAAAGTGCTTGTCGCCGAGATCTGAACATTTTAACCAAAAAAGATTCGTTATCAAATGCATACATACATACATACATACATACATACATACATACATACATACATACATACATACATACATACATACATACATACATACATACATACATACATACAGAAGAGTCTCCCATTACGTCTACCTCCAACAAGAGATCAGTTCTATATTAGGACCACATATTTCGCTCCCTTTGGTGTGATTTTTCAAAATATATTCATCTAAGAATTTCAGTGAAAAGTAAAAATCATGTTGAAACCTGCCGTTTGTTTTGGCGTGAATAGAGGAAGCACAAATTAGATGGTCATAAAGAAGTTTTCTGAGGCGGACGAGATTTTTTATTAAAGCGACTGGGACAGAAGAGCGTGTAATCACCCAACTTTGTTTCTCCCCATCTGTATTTCTATGGAATCTGGCTGAATAGTTGCCTCCAAAGCACACCAAGCTCCCTATAATCTCCTATACACTTTGTCCGTCTCGGGCGTAAAAGATTCCCTTGCCACTAATTCCCAATCCAAGTATCAATTCCCATCCAACTTGAAATTTTTATCCCACCTGCCATTTCTCCTTTTGGCTGCCAATTGTCTCACTGTTTCCAATTTCCTGCCAGCTGCCAATCAGTTAAGACTAGCATGCTGTGATTACGCTTCAAATGTATTGATTCTAAAGTTCTAAATATACTTTATTTTTTTATTTTCAGGTGAATTCACAATTTCGTCGCTTCTAAATGGACATCAATCATTTCTTATTCTGTCTGTCTATGTGACCCATAAATCTAACTGATGGATCGACAGAATTGCAAAGTAACAATTATCAACTTTCTGGTCACTGTGACCCATTTGCTGATTAAAGGAGATATAATCATATTATTAGTTTTATATCATGAACCTTTTTGCTTTTCAACCAACTACACCGGTGTGAATGATCTTTTTGTATGTAAATGTGACAATATTCTTAATTAAGTCGTAACATAATACAAATATCATTATCTTGTTTGAAGGCGACACATCTAAATGTGACGTTCAGAAAATACTTCACTGGAAGAACTGCCATTTGCATGGGGGCTATGGCTCAGCACATGTAAAACATGGTGTCTAATTTCACTGATCCCGAGAGTGCAAGACCATGTCTCTTGTTGGTTGGATATATTTTAGATTGACATCATTTGTCCTCTAAAGGTCTTTACACATTCATTCTGATTTTCTTAGTGTTTGCCTAATATACTCTAAAATATAGCACCTTCGTATTGTTGGACACAGATTTCAAGGGATGACGCAAGTTACATATAGTTGAAGAGATAATATAAAATAGCAAATGGCATAAAATGCAACCAGATATTTTTAATTTCTTTAGCCCGTAAAGGGTCAAGTTATTTTTTTGTACCAGTGAAAATAAAAGTAACAATTTTCATTGAACACTGTGCAGTGGGAACAGTTTTCTCAGAAGCATAGCAAAAGTATATATCATTGTGATATCTGGAATGCCAAGTTTCATTATGTGCACTTTATTGCTTATAGTCACGTGACTGGTTGCCATGGCAACCACTTTAATCACTCATAAATGGCAAAAAATCATTAAAAATCCGCTGAATTAGAGAACAATTCTAGGTGGTACAGTCACACCAGAGGAAGACACCCATACTCACCTTGGAATTACTCTAGCCAACAATCTTTCTTGGCGTGCGCATGTCACACGCATATGGCAAGCCAACAGGGCCATAACGCATAGGTCTTACGCGAAGCCGAGCCTCCACTACACGTAGTGGAGGCTCGGCAACGCGTAGTCGAGTAAACCAATCAGATTGCAGTCTCTACTACGCGTAGTCGAGGCTCGGCAACGCGTAGTCGAGCCAACAAATAAGATTAGAGTTTCCACTAGGCGTAGTAGAGTCTCGGCAACGCGTAGTCGAGCCAACCAATAAGATCACAGTCTCCACTACGCGTAGTCGAGGCTCGGCAACGCGTAGTCGAGCTAACCAATAAGATTACAGTCTCCACTACGCGTTACCGAGAAAATGTTCTTCTAGAACGCGTCGCCGAGCCTCGGCGACGCGTAGTGGAGAAACTATGCCTCCCATAGCGTGTAGCCAAACTATCCAATCACTGATGCTCTTGTAAACTGTATTAGACCTGTTCGACTACGCCTTGAGAAATTACTGATCTCAACGGCGCGCAGCCGAGGGAACCAATTAAGGACGTAAATGATTGGCTCCCATAAGTTGCTCCACTACGCGTAGCCGAAGCTCGACTACGCATAGTGGAAAACATATTCTCGGCAACACGTAGTGGAGACTGAAATCTGATTAGTTGGCTCTACTACGCGTTGTGGAGGCTCGGCCGCGTAAGACCAATGCGTTATGGCCCTGTTGGCTTGCCATACACGCATCACAAACAAACCCAGCCAGCGTATTGGACTTCTTCGAAGATTCAAATTTCAGTTATCCCGAAAAACACTGGAAAGATTATATTTTTCAATGGTTCGGCCAATTCTTGAATATGGTTGTGTTATCTTTGATAATTGTGGGCAAGGTCTGAGTGATTTGCTTGAGTCGATTCAGTCCGAGGCAGCTAAAATATGCACTGGCGCACTAAGGCACACATCCCATAACATACTCTTAGACGAACTTGGTTGGCCTACACTAGCCAGTAGATGCAAATATTTCAAATTAATCCTTTTCTACAAAATGTATTTTAACTGAACTCCTTCCTACCTAACCAACCTTATACCTCACAACCCCGCCATTGCTGGTCATACGCTCCGCCATAGGCCTATCAGCAACCTTCGCGTCATCAAATGCCGAACCCAACGGTTTGAAAATTCCTTTCTCCCTGATGCCACCAAAGGATGGAATAATCTCCCCACTGATATCCATAACTCCCTTTCCCTTCAAATCTTGAAGTCGAAACTTAAAGCCACTCTGCTAGCCGCCGACATTGCTCCAGATTTCTACTCCCATGGTCAGCGATTTGCTAGCATCTGTCATACCCAGTTATGATTAGGATTCTCTAGACTTAATTCCGATCTCGACAAAGTGAATATCATTCAACAGCCCACTTGTGCCTGCTCCCACCCAACTGAGGATTTCAAACACTTTTGTCTCTACTGCCCTAAATATGTCAAGGAAAGAAAGAAGCTCCTGCTTACCATCACTCCTTTGTTAGCCCCTGGTGTTAATTCAAACCTGATAATGCATGTTGCAAGTGACAGACTATGTAGTATTTTATTGTTCGGGAGTAAAGAACTTTCAGAAGAATGCAATACAATAATTTTCAGAGCAATGCAAAATTTTGTTGTTGAAACACGCCGATTTGTATTGTAACTGGGTAGTATCTTATCCCATATATGTATCCCGAAACCAGCATATACCATTGCAGTGTATTTGTATGTTCAACGTATGTACATTTAATACTGCCATGTTCTCTATCGTGTCTCCACAGGTGGGTCGATAATGACAAGGCGGGAAGGAACACCCAAGCCGCTGGGCGCACTGGCGGCTCCACAGTGGCAGTGTGAGTTTGCAGCCAAGGTGCTTCAGCCGTGCCCAGCAAACTATAACCTCCCCTTCGGTCGCTCCCTGTGCTGAGGACGCATTAGCTTGCTGCTAAGTATATTCGTGTATATATGCATGTTTCTTTAATTGGATTGGAATGTTAGATATTGTTTTTGTTATTTAATTGTATTACAGCATGTCTACCAGAGTACATAGTCACATGTTTGTACATTGTATTGTCCTATGCGTCTTGTATATATCATTTGTGCATCTCCGTGTCTGGAGAACCCCTAGATTAGTTATATTTTATGTACTATTGTGTAATCCAGTGAAAATAAATATGTTTAAACTAAACTAAACAAAGTATCTCCTCATTTTATGTGAAGCACCCTTCTCTCCAAATATGCATGGTATTTGGATACCTGGAGATATAAACTTTCAGTAAACTTCAAAATAAAAGCTAGTTCACATGACCTGTTTCCATAGCAACAGTTTAAATATTGCTTATACTTGGCTAAAAATTGGAAAAAGTGCAATTTTACATAGATTTGCAAAACCAGTAAGAGGCAGCTACTTTGCACAATAGTCACCATAAGTATTCATTGATTATGTTTCAGACGGACACCTGCAGCTGAACTGCTGCTGAATGCTGCCCTCTTTGTGACGTCACGCACCTCAAGGGAATCACCGGGGAATCCCCTGAATGACAAGCAGAGACGCTGGAGGGGGCAGTATACAAAAATAGATCGATGTTTTTCTTGGGGGAAACACAACAGCTGTCCATGTCAAGTTTGGTGATGGTTTATGAGTTGTTTACACAAGTAAGGCTAAGCTAGTGTGAGCCCAGCATAAAATCACGTGATTACCGGTCGTTAACGACCAGTCTGACCGTTTAAGGGTTAATTATAGCACAGTTAAGATAGCACGTCTTGTTGTGATGTTAGTGCAGCGAAAACCCTCATAGCTAGATGATAATTTTCTTAATCATCTACATTTCAAATAATATCAAATTAAGATATGCAAAGATTCCTTCATCCTGTAATATTGATAAAACGTTTAGTTGAATTTTAGAACACTTTAATACAAAAGTTGTGTCAATGTCAACAAATCCATTTGCTCCAAAATTATAAAAACAGGTTGTGTTTTGAATTGGTATGTACACTTAGGCCCTCATTAACCACATCGTATTTTCACCATACATTGCTAATGGTTTGCTTACGGGATCAGAGCTTCTTTGCCCCCTGTCACTTTCAGATATTTTTCTTGCTTTAGTATATTTTTAGTCGATTATTCTTTATAATAATTTCTGAATCACGGCTTCAGTTTCCAAATGGACTCTCCATTTGCTATAAATTTGTAAGAGCATTATTCTTTATCCCTAAATCTTTTACTTACCAATGAATTATTACGGCTGAAAGGAAAGGTGCATCACAATGTTAAGATGATAAAGGGATCATCTTTTCATGTGTGAAAGTTGGGTACAAAATTACAGGGGAAATCGCCTATTAGACCGTGAGTGTCATATTGTAATAGTGCTTCTCTAAAGGCAAGAATGAATCGTTTGAACATTATATCCAAACATGTAATTTAGATCCACATTAGCTCTTGCTTTTTCTCTGCAAATAGATTTTTTTACTGAACGAAATGTGATATGGAGGAAGGAATTCATTTGAGAAGTTATTGTCTTTTATTGGCTGCTAAGACGAACGACGAATTGACTGAAATTCTTGTGTGACAAGATTTTAAATAGTCGGCAATATTTCTTTTTGCCATGACCACTGTATACACATTTGTTAACCATGCCATCCTACCAGGGTGGTACTTATTGCTACTGTTTGGTCAGTATTGCTATTTATTCCTACAATTTTTCCATGTCGGCCAGAAGACGACCGTTGGCGCCTTCTTTTTGTTTTATTGACAATTTGAAGAGTAGTTTCGAGGGGTATACAACCTGTAAACAGCTTTTCTTAGTTGGTTCTGGTCTTTGGTCTTATTCAGGAGTTGACATTAGTGAGGGAGTCTTTGGATGTGGTGCTTTCTGTCGGAAAATAAAACAGCTTTTCACATACACGATATAATATGAAGGTAAAAAAATGTTTTAGAAAACATGGCCCACCGGCTGTATGGACTTTACCTTGTTGAACAACGCACTTGTCAGCAAATTTTCGGGGGGGGGGGGGGGACTATAAGCTACGGCCGTGCAAGCGCATGCGAGTCCCATCTGGCAGTTGCATAATTTTATTGAAATTCTTCTTATAAACTTTCGAGATGAGCATCAAACAAATCACAGAAAATATTGCCTGGTGTTGGAATGGCTAGTTTCATGGCATTACCTGTGAACGCTGACGGCTCTATCTTCTCCTCTGTGCATTAACAACCCTGACAAGCTAGGACAAGCGTAAAGGTATCACACTGCGTAGTCTCATTGTCACAATTTTTCATGCATGAATGAGTTTGTTATAATTTTATTACACTGAACTCTCCCTGATCTAGTTATCTTACCACTGGTTTGCTAATTTGATATGGAGGCAGGATGAGAAAGACAGACAGGTAGGTACTGATATGTGAACAAACAGGTAGTTAGCTGCAGGTAGACAGGCAGGTATTTATAGCTATAGGTGCATAGGCAGGTAGGTAGCTGCAGACGGACAGGCAGGCAGGTTGCAAAAAAACGACAGGCAAATAGTACAGGAAGCTAAAGATAGACTAAGAAGTAGGTAGCTATACACCTACAGTCCGGAAGATCTAGACGGTTTTCATAGACCTGCCACGTAGCTACCGATCGCGAATTGAAGTATTTTAGATAAGACACACAAGTACATGGAGGAGTGTTGGGATATTTACAGGAGTGGAGAGAGGTGTTGTCATTTCATATTTTGTAATGGTAGAAATGTTTATGGCTTTTGGTACATTTGTGCCCATACACCTATTTTTTAAATTTCAAGTCTGCCATAAGGGCGTGCTTGTGACGTTCGTGAAGTCTTCTCAAATCATTCCACCCTGATAAAAGACCGAGTCAACAGCTTTCCTTGGCACGCTCTGGGCGCAAGGAAAGCTGTTGACTATAGGCATATCATTTGGAATGAGATGCCATGAAAGTTTCAGAACAAATCTTGAAAAATAATCCCTATATTAGTAAAATACAATTAGCAGACATTTAGATATTAGCAGGGAAAGGGGTTATTCGGGTGGAATGAGTTTAGAAGAGCCCTTCAATACCATTCCAACAGCAGCTACAAACTGTTTGGCATACGTTTTTTTGGGGGGCCACACAAGGAAGTCATATAAGCAAAAGACCAAGTACAAAAGCGTCGTTACTCTTCTTTCTTGCGCCATAAAACCTATGCCTGATGCGGTAAGAGACGAGCCGTGCGATTATGACACGAAATTTCCCCTGAAACAAGTACAAACATAGCATCTAACACAATTATATCCAATATATTTATCAAAGTTCTGGCACAAGCTGCCTAACTCAATGACTCCGTGCGGTCTCGTCGAGATTCAACTTTACCCCCCGAGCTTCCTTGCATGGTTGAGAATGATCTCATCGGTATTCTCATTTTCCTGCTCAGGTTCCTTCATCCACACGGGCAAACAGTTTCGCCTGCTGTACTGTTCAGCGTCATCTGCGACTTTCTCCAGGTCGACTATTTTTCTTTCTTGAGCCCCTACTTTGGATTTTAATTCAGTATTATTTAGCATTTAATGCCTCCAGCTGGTCTTCCTTAGAGTAAACGTCAGCTTCCAGACTATTGACTCGTAACGTAAGTTCCAAGTAATTTGGTATCAACTGCAGGACACCCAATTTTCTCAAATGATTCTTAGATCAGTTATCAACTTCAAGAATTCAGACACAGTATCATCAGCCAGCACGAAACTTTGATACAGGGGGGCTTTCACCGGTTGGTGACAACCAAGGTCCAAGGCCGATTGACACATGATACGCTGGCTGCTGATACAATATCCTGAAAATTAACTGCTGGGTCAGTTTGACCTACACCTGCGTTGACATTAGGTCAGCAATGTTATTGGTCGACATGTTTGTTTTGGAGGGAATTTTAGAATGGAACAGTCAGAAAACGACTTACTTCGTCGTAGCCCAGCAATCCAATGTAAATGAATCAACACTTTAGGCCATAATAATCTTCATGGCTGTATTGATAATATCCTGACGATAAAAATACCACAAATAAGGTACAAATTCCATGGCGCGATCTGAAGCTAACCTGTGCGTATCGGCGCATGCGCATCCCTTTATTTGCCATATAAGGATAGATGACCTGGGCCATGTGCCAAATAAGGAAAAGCAACGGTGCAAGGATCGGTTTCAGCTCAAAAAAAAACCCCGACAGTTGGATATTGGCTCTCGTTGCTTGGTGTCTAGGACTGTTTGGTGTTGGAAGGTTGACATCTCACTTTAGCATCAAAGGGCTTATTGTTTGTGGTGGAACTCGGACAGTCCTACCGAGTTAACAATAAAAGTTGGTCCAACATTAGCCCAATGCTGGGCTATCCATGCCAACATTGTGCCAACATTGGGCCAACCTTTGATGCTAGCTGGGTAGAAACCAAACAAAGCAAAATTTGCAAAAAGTGAGACCCGTTTTTTGTGTTCACTTCTTAGTTTATTTTTCCACAAGAATGTCAAAGTTTGAATGAAATATAAAAAAGTTAAATCCATTTCAAAGTGAAAACCTGTGAAAATTGTTTGTTTAGTTTGCCCAATTGTTCTATAAGTACAAGACAAGTGACACATAGGACAAAGGCAAAACGCAATTCTCCATTTTCTGTACCGTACGTTTCAAAAATTTAGACTTTATTGGACTTATTTTCGATTTATTGTGCTTTATGGTCAATTTTTGGACACCTCTGCTAAGCAGAAGTATATCCTTAAATGATGCCCACTATCACTATTGAGCAATAGCGCCAAAATTATATTAATATTGTGGTAGGCCCTATCTTTGTGAAAAAATAACACACAGATTTTACTCAGTATGTGTCATCGCGGAAAATGATTGGCATTGCATACCGGTGCACGAGTTTCCCATCAATTGCATTTGCATGCAGTTTCCACACTGTATTTTTTCCAGCGATTAACCAGGAACATTCTGAATGTCTTCAAAATAGCTACTGCCGATATATCACTAAATTTCGTTGCTTATCAGTAGGGTGTTAAGAAACTGTACCTATCCATTGTTACAAGCATAGAAACCAAACAAAATATCTCCACTTTTCACTAGGGAATAGGCCTCATTCTAGTGGAAAAAATTATGTTGACCTCATAGTAAAAAGTTATAAGACATTCACTATCAGAGGACACAATACTGCATGTGGTATGTTCAGCATTCAATAAATTCAGTCAAGCTTTTCTGCAAGATTTTATGATTTTGCATGTAAGCTATTGATGTAACATACAGGTGTTCATATCACAGACATAATCTGCAAGGAATGATAGAATAAACTTGAAGGTCTAGCTGAACTGTTTTGCAGGCCTACATAAAATGAGTTGCCATTGCATACAAAATAAGTTTCCGCTGCTACATTCTTTCATAAATTTGTCGCAAAGTAGGCCTATTCTGGTCGCAATTTTGAGCCTTTCTGTCACTTTTTTGTTAGCGAATTCCGGGGTTTCCCCAGGAAAAATTTTAAGCTTTACATTTTTGGTGATGCAAATGTGGATTTGTATTTGTCTGCTCAGTTAGGTAAGTTTTGTCATTAAAAAGTGCTATTTTGGCCTGAAAAGCTGGAATTTTTTCATTTTCTTTAAAAATGATAACTTTATGGGAAGCATTTAAAGCTTTATGGTAAAGTTGAAAGCTTTTTGGCACCTATAAGCTATAAAGCTTCAGCGAAAACCCAGGAATTTGGGACAGGTTGCCCAGCCCAGATTATTCCAGAGCAACATCTACCCCCTTCCCCCTCATCCTTGTCCATTTCAGCAGGCCTTGTCAGTATTTCCACCATAATGAAATTTTCGGACAGGTTGCCCGGCCCAGATTATTCCAGAGCAACATCTACCCCCTTCCCCCTCATCCTTGTCCATTTCAGCAGGCCTTGTCAGTATTTCCACCATAGTGAAATTTTCGGGTATTCAGATACTTTAATATTTTTAAGGTCAAAAGTCTCACGATATAGACTCTATGGCTTATATTGGGGTGTTATATATATATATATATATATATATATATATATATATATATATATATATATATATATGTGTGTGTGTGTGTGTGTGTGTGTGTGTGTGTGTGTGTGTGTGTGTGTGTGCTTGTAACTTTTTAGCTCAGCTGAGCTTTATGGGGTGGTCTGTGGTCCATTTGTTCTTTTTCAATTCACATTTTCTTTTTAATTTCTTATCGACTTCTCTGAAACCATTGTCCTGATGCACTTCAAATTTGCTGGGAAAATGCCTTCAGTGAGTCTCTACCAAGTTCGTACAAATGGTAATGCTCCAGCGACTTTTGAATTTTTAAGGATTTGGGGGTTCATTTTTTGGCAAAATCTTCAAAAACCTTCGACACCACTCACACAATTGCTTTGGAATTGCATAGGGACACTTATGAGGACCATTAGACCTTATTTGTTCAACAGGTGGCAGTGAGATTATTTTTACCTTTAGCTCAGCTTACCTGTCAGTTAGCTGAGCTTTTGTGGTGGTAAGGGATCTTGTCGTCCACAATTTACATTTTCGACTGCTCCGAAACCACTGGCCAGATTCATTTTAAGCTGGTGGGAATGTATCTTGGATGGGTCTCTACTAAATTTGTTCACATGGTCATCCTCGACTGAATCACAGCTGAGCTGAATCGTCAGTCAGCTAAGCTTAGAGGATGGGTGGGTGATCAGTCTGTCTGTCTACACTTTACATTTTCGACTTCTCCGAGACTACTGGTTGTCCGGGAGCATCAGAAAGTAAATTGGCAAAGTATGGAAAAATAATAGAAAGTTGATTTTTTTCAGGAGAGGTTGAGGAGCATGTATACATACCCGTCCCGTAAAGTTCACCAAGTTCACCCTTGTGGCAGGTGGCACCACTAAATTGAATTTCCCATAGGCGGCCATTATAACACATCCTGGCATATCTGAGAGTAAGAGCTTTAACTTTAATAAAGACTATGCTCACCAATTAAGTCCAAGTCTGACTTACAAAATAAGAGGCATTAACATATACGATGAACACCATACTTTTGACTTTGCCCCACCTGAACGCAGTCATGTTGGATTTTTACCTGTCCGCACCCAATATCACCTTTAAATTTCTGATCACCCCGGAAAAAAATTATGCCCCAAATTAATTATTCAAATCACTCTATTTTGTGATTGCAAAATCTGAATTAAAATTATATGTAACGGATTTTAGCCTACCACAAATTCCACCACTCTGGTCAAGCCAAATCCTACAGTGCTGGTCATTAGACATTATACCTTTGTGCTGCCCTCTGTGGCCAATTTAGGGGTGCAACGTAAAACTTCACTTTTCAAGATGGCCGCCCTCAGCTGTCACCAATTATGCTTATTTCAAACCGTGTTGTAATATCTCCGAAAAAAAAAAACTGTCAAGATTTTTTATTTTCAAATGGAATATAATTCGGAAGTGTTTTTTTTCTCTATTGGATCAAAATAATGCCGATTTAGAACGGCTAATTGGCTTAAATTAAAATTTAAACTAGCAGTTAGTATTGTAAAAGATATAAAAAGTGATTTATTAAAGCCCCCATAATATGGGTAATAAACTGGTGTTCCCTCATGCACAAAGCCATTGGAGAGAGCGGATGTTCTCATTTTGCAATGCAAAGGAAGCGTTTTGAATACAATATTTGAGCAACGAGTGTCTTCACACTCCTTGATTGCACGAAGTCCATATATAGAAAATGGGTCACAGCGAATTGTTGGTAATCATTCACGCATGCATGCGTTCACATGATGGGACCACAACTGCGAAAGTGTTGGTTGGATTCATTCTGCTGGGTGTGTGTCGAGACATGAGCACACTATGAAACTTTTCTCCTGGCGTTCTAGTGTGATTGCTACGATGCCCACATTCTGAATATTAGCAGAACTCAACAAAGAATGACAACAATAATATATAACTTTAACAATAACAATATATTAACAATCAAAATCAGTACAAAGTAGGTAAACTTATCTCCGCTGGTATTTCAATAGTTAAACAGTCTTAGGTAAATCCTAATCTTTGATGAGATAACCCACAGGTACTGTCCCACAGGTCCAAGTCCAATGACAGGTGCCAAATGATCTGGTACAAATCCCACTGAGGTACGATCTGGTTTCAATGTGGTATTGGAAGGAGTGGTGCTGATCAAATTCCACAGAGGTGCAGTTTGGTTCCAATGTGGTGCAATTGACACCAAATAAACCAGTCCACACAAAGGCACTTTCTACACTCCACAGGTACAATGTTAAAAATGGTTATCTCCCTGGCAATAACAATAGCTCTCTCTCTCTCTCTCTCTCTCTCTCTCTCTCTCTCTCTCTCTCTCTCTCTCTCTCTCTCTCTCTCTCTCTCTCTCTCTCTCTCTCGTCAGGAAAATAGCTGGTTTATATAATTAAAAACAGAGAAATATTACCATTATTCCAGAGTTTTCCAATTAGTCGCACATCGCAGTGCATTGAGTGAGACCTGTCTCTGATGTTTCTAGATCACCTCCGAAATGTGTTCAGACAGTAAAATGAAATGAGTCATATAAATGTAGGTCAAAACTGTGTTCATAAAGCTGCCTGAGAGCCACCCGAAAAAAGCAGGCTAACTCTGTGACCTGGTACACACTCAATGAGTGCAGTGACCTCCAAAATCAAAACAAACAGGCATACCCACATTCATAACAGTGATATAGACTTCTTGCAGAAGCTTCTGTCATTTGGGACCAGTGAAATGTGTGGAAAGTATCCACAGAACAACACATTTTATACACATGGTTTATCTAGTATTCCTGGGTGTGTATTTGGATTTGATTCTTGACTGGATCTTTATTGGCAGTAACGTTAGTTGCTTCAGGGATCCACAATTTTGACCCTGTATAGTACGTCCCTGGTTGCTTTCACCATTTACTGACACATTGGTTGTATCCAGTTTATAATTTCACATCTGAATACTCTTTTTTGCCTCAGATTGGCTCCAACAGATTTTCAAACGTATGCGTGGGTTGCGTGGTATAGTGTTTCATTTTGTGATATTTCAATTAGTGGAAAATACAGTTGAGTGACTGATGTTGATAGTTTTCCCTTTGATAAAGGTGTAATGAGCAAGATCACGAAGAGTACCATAGCTACTTCAAAATCTTGAGGTCGATGGTGAATGTACATTTTCCAATCTGTGATGATGCTCAGTTTGTTCTTGACGTTGAATATATACTGCAAAGTGTTCCCTGGCCTGACGATGCCACGTACGGTCAGGTCTGTGACAGTTGTGTATCATATGTACAAAATAAAAAACAACTCATGCTACAGTAGTGTTTAATGAATATGGCTCTTCCTACTCCATAAAAGCTGCTGACCAGCAACGACGTGCTGAACACAAAGCATCCCCATAAGTTTTATTTGACTTGGATATGAAAGCCGATGAAGGCCGACCCAAGAAGGCATTTTAGCCAAATGCGACAAACAAGGCACCCCTCATGCAAAAACTGAGAGACTCATCTGAGTGCAGGGGTCTTCAAGTCACACAGAGCATTGCTGATGCTGATTGGTTTATAGTTTCTACCAGTATGGATATGGCTAAGGCAGAAATGAAACCTGTTGTTGTTGTTGTTGTTGCTGTTGGCACTGATATAGACCTGCTGGTTATGTTGGTTGACCCTGCAAGTCCACAAATGGACATATGCTTCCAGGTGGAGTTCTTTACATATATACTGCATTGGTGATATTCAAGAAGCCCTTGGTGGTCTAAAATAACACTTGCTCTTCTTCCATGCAGCTGCCAGATGTTACACTGTGTGTGCCCTTCACAACCAAGGGAAGAAGAAAGCTATTGCTCTCTTAAAAGATTGTCACAACTCGGCGTTCTTCAATGTATTCTCTGAAGCAGTGGGTACACATGACCAAGTAGCGGGGGGGGGGGGGGTGAGCAGTTTCTCCTTAAACTGTATGAAGCTGGGAAATCAAAATCTCTTGACAGCCACCGTTATTCGATGTATTTTCTTTCTGTGCATCGAGCATCCATATCTTTCAGTTCTAAGTTGAAACAATCACCCCCTACATCTGCAGCTGCAAATGTCCACAGTTGTAGAACACACCAGACAGTTCAAAAGTGACATGGGAATGAACTTCCGCCAATTGACTGGGATTGGCAATGTAAGGATGAACTTCTGGTTCCAGTTGAAACTGGCAAGCCAGTAGCGTGACTGAGTTATAAGAAACTTCACAGTCAGATGTTGGGAACATTTGTATGTCTTAGTATATTGTTTGCGCATTCAGTCTGTAGACCCTTTGCCATGTGGTGTTGAGGATTTTGACATCATCTTGCATGTTTGAAATTATGAGATGGACCCTGGAATACCCTGATTATGATGAATAATGGTCAATCTTTGAAACTATCCAACGTCACACTAATGCATTTCTTTATGTAGATTGAGCTATCTTTCCCCATCATTTGATTGGTCAATAGCACAGCTTCTATAGTGAAATGTTGTTTTCTCCAAATTCAATATGATTTCCATAACATAGAAATTAGTGCTTACAAATGTGTTTATTTTATTTGTGGTTGGTACTTGCATTTAAGGTCTCTACCGTTAGCAAAAAGTCCTAGTCGCCATCTTGAATTTATGTTAAGTAGTTGTAACCCAAATAATTTCTTTGTAAATTTCACATATAAAATCCAAATTCCTATTAAATCCGCTTATGGACAGGTGCGATACACCATTTTTAATATGGCCTAAGGCACAAGACAAGACCAGTCATTATGGAGCAATGTTTATATAATAAAAAGCTCTAAAGTTGAAAATATATCAAAGGGTTAATAAGTCCATTGTACTTGTGTCTTTTCATCCAGAACCACTTTCGTGGTAGTCATTTGTCCATTTCGTAGTTCATGGGTAACTACTCAGAACATGTTTCGCAGCCGCTACCCGTACGTGTCTCTCTGTGTTGCGGCTCCTTGTCAAAGCTTAATATTCAGCAAAGACAACCCACTTAATAATGAAAAAATGCATGCATCGTGTCATTGCATTAGCTAAATAAGTGAAGCCTTATAAATGTAGTGCTTCAATATGAATAAAGAATACCTTTCAAACCGAACATTACCCCCGAATTTGCATAATACAAGTTAAGATAACAATAATTTGACTTACCCTTGAACCAGTATGCACCCTTTTTAGCTGGGAAACTTAACTTAGTCAAACAACCTGCCAGTGTATAAACGAAGTACAAACAAACTGGGGCATTGTATTCTGCTCCAATGACTATAAAATGCCCAGTTACAGCTAACCAACTGTACAAACCGAAGGAAATCTTAACAAGTACTGTAACTATGGACATCATGCACCATAAATGTAGAACAAACCCCATGATGACACCTACTCCTCACTTTGAAAGTCTCCAAACAATAAAACTGCATTTTGATGTCAACCCTGAGTTAATGTATCAACATAGTGTGTCAAGTTTGTGACATGAATCAATATTGTCAAATTTGAGTAATTTTTGACATTGATTAAATGTGTACTTGTTAGAAAAGAATGAAAGTCATTAGCATTTAAGTTAAGAACAAATTGACAAACATAATCTTTCTTAACCAGATTAAGTACAATTGTGCAAACTTGTCAGTGTCGTTGGCCAACTGCTTGCCCCCCCCCCCCCCCGGCAATCTGACAGAAAAGTATCCCTAAAACGTCTGAAAGGTGAATATTAAAACAGAATGATGCCAATAGATAAGATTGAATAACAAAGCAGACAAGTCTAGAATCTTTAAAGTTATTGAAGCCAAACTTCACATTTTATGGACTAGAACATTTAAAACTAAACTAGTGTGAAAACAACATCTGTTCACGGGTTTCTGCTCAGCATATTTAAGTGATTTTGGGCTTTTCCTTCATTTCTGACTGTTCTGGCGGCCATCTTCAATTCTGAAGTTGCCACAAGGGTGAACTTGGTGAACTTTGCATGGTTGGCTTCGGGTTTGCTTTCTGCACCTTTTCCTGAAAAAACAGCTTTCTAATATTTTCCTTACCTTTTTCCTAATGTTCCAAGACTATGGCTGGATCCACTTCAAGCTTGGCGATGTACCGTGGATGAGTCTAGCAAGTGTGTTCAAATGGTCTTGCACTAAAGTTTGTATTTTCAAGTAATTCGTTTATAAAATGTTTGGTAAAATCTTAATCTTTTATGAAACTGCTCATCCAATAACTTCGAACTTGCATTGGACAGCTTCTGGGAACTTGCACAGGAGGGCTAGGCATGCACAGTACATGGATGACCTTGACGTCATTCCCAAGCTCACGTGTGGTATATAATTTGCCTATGCCTAAAAAAAGTCTGAATTTTTTTGGATAGTGTATAGACTCGAAAGCAGTGTGCATAGAGTGAATCATCATTTTGTCCTGTTCTTTTGGAACCCACCCCGTGATAAGAGTTCAATTTGCAATCGTTATGTCGGGGCACAATCCTTGATCAAAGTGAGTAATTTGGAATCTTTGTCAGGCCACAGTCCATTGATAAGTGTCAGTCATTTGCATTCTGTATGTCGGGACCTAGCCCATGGTAAGAGTGAGCAATTTGTAGTCCCCATGTCAGGAGACAGTCCATTATATGAGAGAGTAAACTTGCAAACTTTATGTCAAGACCCAGTTCATGATGAGAGTGATTGACTTGCAATTTTTATATGTCACACAATACACAGTCCATGCTGACAGTGAGCAGTCTGCAATCATTAATCTTATGCCAGACAGTCCATGATAAGAGTGAGCAATCTTTATGTCAGAGAGGACACAGTCCATGATAAGACCGGGCAGTCTGGAAGCTTTGTCGGGACATTATCCATGATAAGAGTGAACAGTCTGCAATCTGGGATAAGAGTTGATAATTAGAGACAGGGCTAAGTTCGTAAAACGATAGAGCAGTCTCGATATTTTATATCATGGCAGTCTTTGAATTTAAGCATTTCTCCTCTAACGATGATATAACTTTTCTTTGTTATTGCAAATCAATAGTCTTTGTTATGGTTACCATGTCTGTGTCAGTTCAGCTTTGACTAGTAAAAGAAGACGGGTGCGGAAAAGAGGATCGAGGCTTCTGCTCAGCAATTGCTTGTGATAAAGATATATCTAACCTCAAGGTGATGGGGGGGTTGTTTTTTTTTTTTTTTTTTTTTGTTTGTTTTTTTTTTTTTGACGAAAGTCTGTTTTGACCAAGTTGATGTTGTAGCTCATATTTGGTGAAAATTCAGTGCAGCCTGTTTACACAGCTTTTTAGTAATTATTGGTCTGCCAAAGGTGGGATACCATACAAATTTGTACTCTGCCCTTCTGTCTCTCTAAAAAAGATTGTGTGGATCATATTTCCCATCCCGTAACCACAGCAGTTTATGGCAAACTTTGTGTGTGCGTACTTCTTAAGGTGTGTGCCCACCACAATTCGCACGCTGTGACCTTGACACTTCACCCGGGATAAAGAATTTGCTTTTCTGGGCCATATTTCCTATACTGTAACACCTAGAGTTAGAGTTACCAAATTTTGTTTGCTCACACACTTCTTAGGATACGGTGTCATACATACCCAAAATTGCACTGTGACTTTGACCTTTTGGCCCCAGTAAAGTGTTAGACTGGTCTGTCCATGGTGTGTTGATTGGTTTGCTTTGCAATATTTGGTATTGTTCAGTGTGATACATACAGTTTTCTCTTAAATAGGGACAAACAAAAGACAGTTAAGATGAGGAAGAAACTTACCAGGTCAGGTCTGATTTGTGTCCATCTTTCTTCGCATTAGCATG
>OZ026618.1:55101680-55381680 GCA_964020975.1 Hermodice carunculata | reverse complement strand
CTGACATTTAGCTATGTAGGTCAAGGTTGCTGGGCAGTTGTCAGTCGAAAATATTGTTTGGACCCAAAATCTTTCATTATTTGCTAGATTTCCCAGCAACTGTCCATAATTGTTGTATATGACAGGAGCTTGGGACATGAAACAACACTGGCCGTTAGGTATATAGGCCAAGGTCACAGCTGCCATTTCTAGACCAAACCTAGTCCGAACCATAATGTCTTCATTAATTACTATAACTTCTTCAAACTTAGTATACATATTCTTCTTAATAACATAATTAACAACATGGTGTGTCGTGAGGCAACCGTGACCTTGAACTATGTTCCTCAAGGTCACGGCTGGTATCTGTAGACATAACCGTGTTTTTAGCACAAATTCTCTATTAATGACCCGTTCGTCAAGGTTTGTACATGGTGAGGCATGGGGTAACTGGGACTTTGATCTATGTAGGCCAAGGTCACAGTAAGCTCTTTTGTCAATAGCTCATGGGTCTAAATGCTGCATGGGCATTTCATGTGGGGGTGCAGGGATATCTAGTCTGCTTTTGGCGACTGCTCTAGTTCACACAGACGTCTGGACATAGGATGATTGTATATTAAGGCATGTGGGTTACATAAGCAACAACAATTGAGAAGTTGAAATTATTAAGTAAAACCACAACGTCGTCACATGGAGCTCCTATATAGGAGCTCCATGTGCCGACGTTGTGGTTTTAGGCCCATCCGCCACCATCTTATAGCACAAATAATTGACTGCACAGATGAATACACAATATTTTATTGCAGATATGGCCCTATGTGGGTTATTGAACGCACAGATGTTCCAGGTCCACTCTCTTAATCCACTCCCCCCTCCCCCCCCCCCCCCCCACCGCGTATATTAGCACGGAAGCTTGACTGACTGAACGTTACGAGCGCCTGTGCAAGCAAGTGTCAATTGTATGTGATTTATGTATTGGGACAAGTGAATGTTCTAGAAAGTTCAAATTGAAACTATTGGTCATACAAGTATCTTCTTTTGTGCTCAAATGTTCCCGGCTTGCCTTGTAATTTGTAATTTTCAAGAATCCTGTTTTGACATTTATGGATATGGATTGTAAAATCAGTTATAATAAATTTCAAAAGTAGAAATGACCCCGCTAAGTTCATGTTTTGCTAAGGACCTGTAGTGGTATTCATGCTGCAAACTGCGTTCAAAAATTAACTTGGTCCCATTTAATTTTTGAACATAGATTTCTTTGGAAGTAAGGCTTCTGATCCCAGTTACACGAACTTGTGGATCCATGATACTGGCCGTAGTACAGGTAAAATGGGTTGTAGTTTTTTAATTCCTACTCCCTAAAATATACAAATGTGTGCATTTTTTTCTGGGCATATACATAAATGTTTAGAAATGGGGGAGGGGAGGGGGAGGACTAGACATGCTGCAATGTACGATGAAGAACCCTTACGGTACTCCAAAGAACCCTCACCATAAGCCCACCACTTCCCCAAGGGTACCCACAAAACTCCTAAAGGTACTAAAAAGAACCTTAAGGTTTCCCAGAATACCTCAAGATTCTCCAAAGAACCCTATGGTAAGGCTCTTTGAGGACCCCTACCATAGGGTTGTTTGCAATACCAAAAAGCACCTTATTTGGGACAAGATGAAAAATCTTACTTGGTACCCTGAAGAACCTTTCATTCTTAGAGTGTACATGTAGAATGCTCCATACACATGAAACGTATTATGTATAAACGAATTTATTTCATGCATGACTGAGACATATATACATCATATATATACAACCAGAACCCTTCATAACTCCTCCCAAATAATGTTAAGTGTTGAGGCTTACTTTCATGTGACAAACAGATGGAGAATAAAAAATGAGTGACAAAACGTGTGCCATATACTTCTGGCGTTGTGGTGAAGTTTGTCTGTACTATATGCAGGCGACAGCCGCAATAGAGATACGGCTTTTATGATATTGACAATATGCAGAACCCCAGTGGAACGCTTAGGCATTTGATAAGCATTGGAAAGAGCGGGGAAATTGGTGCCTTACGAAGAAATAACATCTCTTGCCAAAAGGGTTGCAATTTGCCACAATGGTGGACGCAATTTTTCCCCATTTTGTCCGGTTCTTGTCCAAATTGTATCGAAGTATAGTGCAGAACTTTCCTTTGGTAATCGTCCAAAGTCAATGGCAAGACTGGTCGGGGATAAAAATTCTTCAGTAGCAGCATTTGCCCATATATACATTAAGACCATCATTTTATAACAGGGGCTGATTGTTTGGCACATACGGACTTTTCCTCCACGTCCCCTAGCTCTTCTAGGTATTTTCCTCAACTTTTTCCTTTATCAGATCAATTGGGTTACCTCTCGCCATACACACTGCTTGAAATTCTGAAAAATAGGAACGAGTTGTCATGTTCGGTTTTTACGTAACGTTTTGCTTTCCAAGCATCTTCATTTCAATGCTGTCAAAGTGAAAAAAGTCATTCGACAATAAAATAATGGCCATATATCATGAGGCATACATCCCTGAGCTCCGATCTTGCCATCATTAATTTGGAAAGAGGAAGTTCACATCAATTTATAAACGAATGAAAGAAAACTTGTCATTTATTATAGAACCATGAAAAATCTAGAATAAATATTCAGTTAAAAGACGCGCGTCCGCGATATAACCTGAACATTTTCATGGATTAGGGGTGGGAACCGTGGGCAAATTTCTGAGCCATTTCATTACGAGACATAAGCCAGTTTGAGCCAACAAGCGGTAATAGCTAAAGCAGCCCCGGCACACACGGAACATATGTAGAAGGGATTGCTACAAATGTTTCAAAAGTTCGTGCTATAAGCTTCCGGTAGGAACCTTTGACCGAACTGTTGTTTATATTGTTGAATCAGCACAAGATTTAACATCTGTACCACGAGCTGCGTATCTGATATTTTGTCTGAGCGCTGACTAATTCAATTGGGTTACCTCTCGCCATACACACTGCTTGAAATTCTGAAAAATAGGAACGAGTTGTCATGTTCGGTTTTTACGTAACGTTTTGCTTTCCAAGCATCTTCATTTCAATGCTGTCAAAGTGAAAAAAGTCATTCGACAATAAAATAATGGCCATATATCATGAGGCATACATCCCTGAGCTCCGATCTTGCCATCATTAATTTGGAAAGAGGAAGTTCACATCAATTTATAAACGAATGAAAGAAAACTTGTCATTTATTATAGAACCATGAAAAATCTAGAATAAATATTCAGTTAAAAGACGCGCGTCCGCGATATAACCTGAACATTTTCATGGATTAGGGGTGGGAACCGTGGGCAAATTTCTGAGCCATTTCATTACGAGACATAAGCCAGTTTGAGCCAACAAGCGGTAATAGCTAAAGCAGCCCCGGCACACACGGAACATATGTAGAAGGGATTGCTACAAATGTTTCAAAAGTTCGTGCTATAAGCTTCCGGTAGGAACCTTTGACCGAACTGTTGTTTATATTGTTGAATCAGCACAAGATTTAACATCTGTACCACGAGCTGCGTATCTGATATTTTGTCTGAGCGCTGACTAATTCATGTTTCCCGCTGGACTATTGCAGGGTAGTTTGACATTTGAACAAAGGTTCAGAGTGAGATGCTTTCCAGAACTATTCATTCTTTTTGTCACTGTGTGAAAAATGGGGGCTACTGTTTTCAAACTCCGATACTGCGACCAATTTGATTATTTAAACAAATCAACAGTTTCAAGCAATTAAAGGCCAGGAGCGTACGGCACAAAATTAACATATAAGACAAAGTGAAAGTTACATTGAATATTTTAAAAAATCTAAATGTTATGCTCATACGTATTGCTCACCACTATAATCAAATTTTCCATCGTTGTTTTTGTCAAAAACCTTGAGGTCCGTGAGCAAACGCCTCGCTTCTTCCACAGGAAGGGGGTTCTCGCCGGTGGCTGTGAGAATCTTAAGTAACTCGTGGAATCTGTCAAAGGCATGACGTAATATTACTTCCTTGATTCAAAGATCTTTGATCATGATATGGGCGTGATGTTTGATCACGAGTCTTTCAAAATTAATTTCAATTTGTCTTCTAACTTCTATCATAAACAAACAAACAACAACAAACAATAAACGAAAAAAAATATATATGTAAGAAAATCACTGACAAGGCAATGACACCATTGATATCACTCTGGTTTCATTATTGTAGTTTAAAAATACCTGGCAAGAACCTATGATCATTACCTTTACTGTGAAAAGTTATGTCATAAATGATTAACCAAAACCTATGTAACTGTTCTCTTGCCATATTATGAAATCACGCCCCTTTGTAAACGGACTTTAGCCAAGTCGCTCTGTTCGGCCCAATTGCGAGTTCCACTCCATTGGACCTTGTGCCTCATATATATATAAACCACGTGGCTGTGTTGATATTCAAGCTGCAATTTCAGATAGCAAAATTTCCGACCTGAGTTCCGAAATAGGCTATTTCCAGGGGGAGAGTGATAGGAGAATTCACCATATCGATATTTCAGCAAAATCCCTCATTTCATGATTGATTTGTGTTCTGGCGCATGCATCTGCATTCACATGCAAACTGAGAAAAATTATGTTTCCCAAAGATTTTAGGCAGAATTTCAGTTCGATTGTCGGATTGCTTAAGAGATCGTATTGTTGACGTCTTGCTTCAAGTTCTCCTGCATCACTCAAACTTTTCGCTCTCCATTTGAAAGAGAATGGTGCTGTACAGAGAAATATAAAAGCACGTAGCTTAAAGACAGACAATATTATGTTTTGAAGTTTCTTTCCCTGGGTATCTGACCTTTACAAAAGTTGCAAATTCTCGTATGTACCTGGCACTTCTAAAAAAATGTGGTAATAGTTTACAATTATTACTTTCTTATCTGGACACTTTTTTATTTTACCACCGTTAAAAGAAGTTCTGTGCCCGTTTATTATTCGAGCAGTAACTTATGTATTGTATAAGTCACTACATGGGGATTGTTGTCTGCTTTAATCTTTATCACTATTTCTTTCCGGTTCAGGACTGTAGATTTTTTGGCATATACCCGAATTATTAATAGCCTTTAGCTTTTTTCCTGCCTCCCGTTAGGAAAATGAGGTATTTCATTATAACCTGAGCACTACAACAGCGGTGACACCATCTGAAGGACTAATTATTTTATGAAAGAAAACTTTTGCTCTGCCATCAAGAGTACCAAACACCAGACTTGCAATGGTTGGCTACGTCAGTTTAGAATCATTCCTGCCCAGTTTGACTGGCATTATTTCCACGTGTAGATGTTTGCACAATCACTGTTGCGGTACTTGTAGAAGGGATAAAACATGTACATGTAGTTTCTGCATTTTACGGCACTGTTTGCCACATACAATTGTCTATTTGATGGGGACTGTTTTTCTATTAAATTAAACGGCTGAATCTGTTCCAGGCACGGCATGATATCCACATAAAATCATATATGTATAAGGAAGTTGAAGATCAACATTACTGCCAGGATTCCACAAAATGAAACAATTTACGAAAGAAAGCTTATTAAAAACCATTGGATTTACTATGGTGGAAAAGATACACTGTCATCTGCCAATACTCTCTGTTATGGTCAGCTGAAAATTAAGTATCCAGTTCCAGGTGTAGAGTATCTTTTGCTGGCCTCGGATCCGAAAACTAGAAACATGTGTCCTTTAAAATTCCTGTCTGTTGCTACGGTACTTTGCAGCGTATATAAAGACGGTATTACCATGATTATGTCATCTCTCCAAGTGGGTACCAAATCATACTACCTGACTGCATTTTGGATCAGATGTGAGGACAAGACAGCAAAAAACGGGGAGTGAAAAAAGCTCCCTGAGGGAATTTATTTCTGTTAAAGGAAGGTATTCTTAGTAACATCTTTTTATTTGAGTAACGACCATTTAAGCATCACATATGATGGTACAGGTACTTGGGCCATTTATGTGGTTATAATTTTTGCAAATTCTTACTTGATAAAACCGTCATTGTTGATATCAAATGTTTGAAATGCCTTCATGAATTCTTCTCCGTGCACGGAATGGACATTAACCACATGAAGGTTTTCCATCAGTTCTGATATGTCTATTTTCCCATTACCTACAACATGTAAGCGTAAAAATCACATAAGATCACCGTAAAGATACATCCGGCAGTAGTTTTTAAGATACTTCATGACGGTCGCGGTCGTGAGCAGCCTGATACAAACACCTTACCCATACTTTTTGAAATATTGTTTGCATGAAGATTTGTAAGCATTTATGTAAAGACAGAAAACCTAAATATTTTGAGATCGCTTAATCCTAAGATTTCATACATGACTAAAATTAAAGTGTTGACAAGCAGTAAGAATCAATACGCATCACATCGTCAGTGACAAAGTGATTCTCTCTCTCTCTCTCTCTCTCTCTCTCTCTCTCTCTCTCTCTCTCTCTCTCTCTCTCTCTCTCTCTCTCTCTCTCTCTCTCTCTCTCTCTGGCATGTTTTGCCAAATTCTGCATGCAAGAACATGTGTTATAAATCGCTCTCCAGGAATTTAGATTAACCTCACAATTATAACTCTTCAGCCTTGTAGCACTACAAAAAAGTCTGTTTGTGGCAGAGTAAGCGCAATTTACCTGTGATACAGCGGTCAATGCTCACTTCTCTCACCATGTATACATGGACTGGAGCATCAGTTAGTTTTCATATCAGTCATGTGTATTTATTAACATTCATTCTTTCATACGATTCAGTTATTTTTTTCAAACAGAAGTATATTACTAGAAAGCGGAATATTTAGCGCCTACAAATCTAGCTGTTTCAACACTCAAATATATACCCACTTTTCCCTCCAGCTAAGCAGTTGATGGTATGTCCCGCGCAAAATTTTGTCTCCACATTTCCTCTTTGTTAGAAGCCACACTTAATGCATTTTTATCTTAGTTCTTCGCAATTTCAAAATAGGAGGGCTGTGTGAACAGCCCGTGCTCAGCTGACCTGAAAATGATTAACCACAAATAGATTAATTATCAACCTGACCCTAACTGCGCTGTGACTACAGGGAACCAGAGCTGGGCTGAGTTGGGCTGGGCTTTTAATGATAGTGTATAGATATAACTGACCCAGATGCTTGACTTGGTGAACAAGCTTTACAAGAAATGCAATTTAGGCCTGACACATGTGTGTTAGTTTCATGAACAAAGTCATTTACGACATGGGAATGGCATCAGCCCTTTTAGTAAACATCTTTGTCACAGAATTAGCTGAGGTAAGTTGTCACAAATTCATCAAAAACACAATATGTCATAAAGAGTAAAAACTCACAGCGCCGTCTGTTGAACAAATTGAGACTGTTACGTAGGTCTACAGGCTATATGTCCCCAGAAATACCCTGGTGTAGTTTCAAAGAAATTGGGCCAGCGAAAGAGAACCCAGCATTCGTTTTTTGAGAGGTACAAAATTAATAAAGAGACAGACACAAAAGATCCCGCAAAAAACATGCCGGCTTCTTGGTTACGAAGGTCCTGAAGAACACAGCAGTGTGGCCAGTTTCGAAGTAATTGACCAAAAAAAATAAAATAAAATAACGTTTCAAAATATATCCCAAAAATGAACAAACCTGTTCTTTTAGTACTCATTGGAGCACGACATGTAAAACAAATTTGGTAGAACGCACCAAGAAATAGGCTTATCGCCCAAAGTCTGAGGGGATCTATCCAATGTGTTTTGAGAAGTTACCCATGGTAATTGTTGCAGTACGACGGCGGACAGATAGTCGGACGGTCAGATTGGCCTCCTATAAGCTCAGGTTATGTAACAAACTCGAATGAAAGCATTGTTTAACTCCACGTGGCATCATTGTGTCTGGACAAAAATAGACTGTGAAGTCGATATACTCAGTTTCAAATCTTATTTTGTTTAAACACCTGCTTCTTTACCCACATTAAGGGTCAATTTCTATCAATTTGTAGTGTTTTGGTTTTCCAGTCATGCATCAATATTTTCCACTAAAGTGCTTTCAAAGTGCTGTGAATCTTCAGAAACTCTAATATGGAAATGTGCGCTGTAGAATCTCAATTTGAATGAAAAATATGATTAAAATTACGCTTGAACATCAAGGGTTGCCGACCCGTCTAATGTAAAAGTAGTCAACTTTATGCTTGCCATCTTTGTCGAATTGGTTAGCCAGAAATTCGATGTCTGCAGCAGTTGGGTTGAATCCACAAAGGATAGAGCGTTTCCTAACTCGTCTCTGTTTAAATATCCGCTGTTATCTTCATCCAGGCTTTCCAGAGCTTCTCTTACCACTACAAAAAACAGCACATAAATGAACATGACAACATATGACTGCTGAATCGAAAAGTGACCAGTTTAACCCTTTCTTCTAAGACAGACCAAACTCCGCATTATCCCAACTACAAATAATACTGAGTCTAACTCGCGCCAAAGAAAGCTGTAGACCCAGGCCATGCAATTAGGCCTTATCTTCATACAGCACAGGACCATTTACATCCGGGAGATTTTAGTGAGAAATGATTAAACCATCTGGATGAAGGAAACGAGGGATCCCTGGGAAAACCGAAGAGTTACTTTGGGCATTCATGTGCAATCCACGTCGCCTGTTGAATATTGGACTTAAGTTCCATGTAGCCAAGTACTACCCACTCCACGTAAGCTGGGAAGAAAGAAAGAAAGAAAGAAAGAAAGAAAGAAAGAAAGAAAGAAAGAAAGAAAGAAAGAAAGAAAGAAAGAAAGAAAGAAAGAAAGAAAGAAAGAAAGAAAGAAAGAAAGAAAGAAAGAAAGAAAGAAAGAAAGAAAGAAAGAAAGAAAGAAAGAAAGAAAGAAAGAAAGAAAGAAAGAAAGAAAGAAAGAAAGAAAGAAAGAAAGAAAGAAAGAAAGAAAGAAAGAAAGAAAGAAAGAAAGAAAGAAAGAAAGAAAGAAAGAAAGAAAGAAAGAAAGAAAGAAAGAAAGAAAGAAAGAAGCAACTCCATGATGCTTTGCAAACAACAAATCAACTCCATGATGCTTTGCAAACAACAAATCACACCGAAAAACAGCGGTCACTTTTTGCTTTTATGCCTTTAATAGCACAAGCTGTATTGATACAAATTACGGCATGTTGCTCGGCGCATTGCTCCCAGAGTGTTTCGAGAAAGGCTGTTGATTGATGAGATTTTGCCCTTCATGACAGAAACGAAACCGACGACAATTATGATAGGCCTAATTTTTAATGGGAAAAAGTTGCACCCCGAAACATCAGCGTTGGATTCCGGGGTTACGATATCAACAACTGAATTGCACTTATTTGACGCAATGATAAATTGAGTATAGTCTGAACCATCACGAGGCCGCATGTTTTCCCGTCATCCTCGATTTAAATGAAATATGCTGATACATATCATACCATTGTGTGACAAAACTTGGATGTAAAATCACTTTACCTTTACGCGACTCATCGCTCATCACAAGCGGAGACACAGTCTCGGTCGTCGGAAGATCTGACTACAACACAAAAAATCCACAGCAAACTGGATCAGATCGTGGTGCATGGTAGGCCTATATCTTGAAATACGCACGTGGACCTGACATTATTACACCTCGCCCACTCTTTGCTTGAATGTACCATGTGCAAGTTGTTTTTTCCGCTTTTTCCCCCGAAAATGAATTGCAAAGACCCTGCTTCAACAAGACAAAGCGCATTCCCGCGACAAGTGAATCACTCAAGCATATCTTAAACCAAAGTTATTTTGGAATGCACAACTGATGATCTGAAGTGCGGGTAACAACACTTCAACTGAGCAATAACAATAATTTATTTAAACCATACAACAGTGCGCCATTTGAAACACCAGTTTGCGGCTGAAATCCTGTCAGATTTGCCTTTGTGAAGATCTTAAGTTACAGTTGAGCATATCCATGCACTTAATTTAGACAACGGTTAACTTTGCAGACACTTGCACTGGGCATATCACATTGGTTATTAAGTTTTTTTTTCTTTTTCAAAATGTCCGCGCGTTCCACTTAAAATTTCATTAAAACATCAATTTCCATTCTTCTGTGTAGCTATACCTGTGCCATTTTAAAGGTTTCTTCATCAATTGTTAGCATCTAGTCTGGCTTCCGACCGGTTCGTCACATTTTGTGCCGATAAAGAGGTCATTGCGTTAAATCAAAAGAAAGGGAAAAAGCACACAGTGGGCGATGAAGCGGACTTATTCTGCGCGAAAAAAAAAAACAAACAAACAAAAAACGGACCAGTTAGTCGCCGAAGGTTTGCTTCCCCCCCCCCCTTTTTTTTTTTTTTTTTTTTTTTTAATTTGACGCAATAACCTCGTTATTTGGACAAAATATGACGAACCGGTCGAGAGCCAGACTAGTTAGCATCCTTAGTTTTTGCTTCGTAAAAGTTGCACACCTGCATTATTTTTCTCATATATCATATTTTAGACTAATGCTCCCTGACACGTGTTAAAATTTACCCAAATATGTTGAAACCATTATGAACGCGGATATCTTGTCTCGCTCATAAATAAAAACCACGTCTTTTTGGCCAGCACTTAAGACAGTTGAATTTAGAAAAGTAATGGATAAGTAAGCATATAACATTCCTATATTTTCAATGTTAGTACGCAGCACAAACTTAAAATCAATGTAAAACCTTTTTTCATGCAAAATGACCACACTGATGAATAACCTCTTCAATGTTTATCAATGTGACTGAGGAATAAAAAGTTCTAATGGGCTATTAGGTGCCAAAAAGTGTACTTCCGTTCCGATTTGACCATAGAGACTGGAAGTGATTTCATGATATGATGAATTATTTGAGCATCTCATGAAATCAGCTTCGTTCAAGTTTAGTATTTTGACATACTATAGGTATTGAAGATCTATTCATCTTTCAGTTGACTATCTTAAGTGAGCTCAAGAGAGAAAAAAGCAGATATACAGCTTTAATAAAGTCACAATAGATGTGAATATTTGATATCTTGTAGGTTTGAACAGAAACACATGGCCTAATATGTACATCCAACAACGTTCTCTTGCGGCCTAACTTTTAACTCCACCCACCAGGGTGCATTAATTTCATCATCTAGGAGTCCACTATACGTCCTATTTTAATATATTATCAAACTAATTTAAACATAAAATCAGATCTACTTAAGAATATTATTAATTATTTGTGCATTTTGACATTCTCAAATCAATTTGACACGTGTGCTGCTAAATCCGTATAAAGATATGTCTTAATCATTTCATAAAGTGAATTAAATTTTTAATATATTTCATTTAAGCGATTGGATAACAGGGACATTCACTACAAAGGGGCTTTTCGCCACATAAAGTTCAGTAAAAGGAAAGAGAGAAAGAGAGAGAGAGAGAGCGAGAGACTCACAAGCACAATTATGGATTGACTTTAGATGTTCAGCAAAATGTACATTTCACACACACACACACACACACACACACACACACACACACACACACACACACACATTGCAAGCAAAAGCCAAATGAAAATATAATAAGCATTTTGGAGCTCGTGCGACATGATATATAAGATAGATAGACTTGGATGCAGGGACCGCTGGTGCCTTCAGCCAAATCCTAATGTTTCATTCATGGGGCTACAAAATGGAAGTCGAATTGCTACCTGTATTTATAATAGATTTTGAGTGATTCAACTTGTACATGTTTCAAGCGCTCCTAGTTAGCACATTTTAATATGCTACAGCTTTTGTTCATTAAATTGGCAGGTGTCACAAACCGGTACCTACAACTTTAAGATTTTGTGTCTATCTGCAATAGGTTTAAAGGTAAGGAGCTTTGAAAATTTTAATTGTCCTAATTTGTATAATCTTTAACATTATGGCTATTCCAAACAATATGCACAACTTCACTTCTAGGTCAATGACCATCCCAAGTTTGGTACTTTTCAGACAAGTAGTGTCCGAGAAAAAAATAAGAATAAATAAATAAATAAATAAATAAATAAATGAATGAATGAATGAATGAATGAATGAATGAATGAATAAATAAATAAATAAATAAATGTGTTGGCAGACAGATTTAATTTTCTTAAACAGAATACAAAGAAGGTAAGAAAGGTAATGAATAAATAAACGTATGCATGAAAAGGAGACTTTTATTTTTGATTGTATTGACAGGTAGCGAGAAACTGGGAAAGATGATTTGCTCCAAGAACAAATCTGTAAGTGTGCTTTTGAAGCTACTGCAGCACAAACCAATGAATTTAAGGAATGACGGATACGTCTACCTCACTTGACTTGTTCAGGTGTCCCTAGTTGGCATAAATTAAAATTGTATAACTTTTGTTTGTGATCCGTTGGATGCGCGTGGAGCATAAACCTATGAATTAAAGTTCAAATAGCACCCCACTTTTAATAGATTTGAATATATTCAACATTTAAACAATTCAAATGCCCTGATTTGCATACATTAAAATTCTACAACTTTTGCCTGTGCTTCATTGTTGCGTCTGCAGCACAAACCTACACTATATGAATTGAAGTTGGAATGGCTCTCAACTTGTAATAGGTTTGAAGATATTAAACATTTAAAATTTCAAATGGCCTTGACTTTCACAAAGTAAAACGCTGCGATCTTGGCTCATGTTCATTGGGTGATGGCATGTCACCAACCTATAAATTGAAGTTGAATTGGCACTTCTATCTATAATAGTTTTTAAACTATTCAAGATTTAAATTTTGTGTATGTCTCTGATAATATGCATTAATTAAAATCCTGCCACTTTGGCTCTTAATTCATTTGATACGGCTATATCACAAACCTGAAAAATTAAAGTTGGAATGGCACCCCTATTTATAATAGTTTTGGAGATGTTCAACTTTTAGACCTTTCAACAGCCCAAAGCATAATTTTACACCCTAGAACTTTTAGTTGTGGTCCATTGAATGCGCCTGTAGCACAAACTTGTGATATAAAGTTTGAGTGGCACCTCTATCGTCAATAGTTTTGAAGATACTAAGCATTTAAAAGTTTAAATGGCCCTACTTTGCATAATTTTTCACGTGTTAACGATTCCAAACCATGTACTTAATTTCACTGCTGTATCAAAAACTCTGCAAAATAAGCATTTCATGATGATATGGTGTCTGAGAAAAACTCGGACAAGATTAGCTGTAAAGAGAAAAAAAAAAGGAAAAAAAAGTTGCAAAAATAATGTCTGTGTTAGCAAGCGGACTTACAATTTCAATGGAACTCGCCAACTTACTTCTCGGCATACCGACTAATATCAATATTTGTATAATAATTAACAGCACGACCCGTTACTGGATGTGCCAGTTAAACAGTAACCAGTCAGTTTGCGTTTCTTCTTTGACTTTGCCATGTGAATGCACCATGTGAATAAAAGAATGTTTGTCAATAATGCTGAGTTTAAGAAAATCAATAAAATTATCATTAGCATGACTGAGTTGCTCCGTTCCATAGCTAAGCGTCCAGTGAGGGTTAGATGCCCGCGAATGCTTTGCATGTTCATACAAAGCTAACTGTGTTCCGCTTTGATTATGTTTTGAAAATAACCGAACTTACAACTGTGTTTAATTAATATCCTTGATTTGTATACTGTTTTTTTCAAATGAAATGAAATAAAATGATATATTGCTATGCTACATACTGGTCATTATTATTATATTTTACATAAACCTAATATGGCTATGCGAAAATGAGTAGAGAGTAAATATTGGCGAGATCGTTACGTTTTTCAGTCTTAGCCAAGAGCTGTTATGTATAAATCTGATTATTGTTTCCGTATCTCGTATACCATTACATAAGGTTGTGGACTGTTAATCTGCCATAGAGGTTAGCAGTGCCTGATTCAAAAGACGGAATTATGTAACTACTGCATTTAAATTTTTCTTCGATTGAAATGTGAATAGGAGTCAGAATGAATTAAAAAAGAAAGTAAATGTCATTTTTGACGATCAAGAATAATTCAAACTCACTCAACTAAAGAAATTGGGAGGGGGGGGGGGGGCAACAAAGCCAGCACTAATATTCCTGCAAAATACTTTCTTGCAAAGCTTTATTTTGGCGTGCAATGTTCCAGGTGGCAAGATCACAGTGTCGTTCATGACGCGCCGTTAGATTGACATGTGCCTTATCGGTGTAAGCACTTGATGTCAATTATATACATGCAAACGAAACTTGTTTGCCTACATGTGTGCATTAAGGTATATTCACAATTATTCAATACACAGGCATGTATGTGTCTATCTTAACTAAGTGTTATGTTGATATATATATATATTAAAGTATATCATATTAAATTTACACATACCTTATTCTCAAGTGAATTTGAATTGCATATAACAATTGCATCATATCAGTCGCTATACCTAAAGTATTTGCGTACTTTACGTTGATGCAGCTTTTTTCCGAGCTATGCTTATTGCCTCACAATTGAACATGCTTCTGTTTGCTTAGGTGGTGTAGTTTTTACTCAGTTATGCTTATTGCCTCACAATTGGACACACTTCTGTATTGTTGATGTAGGTTACAAGCGCCGAAAGCTCAGCCGGATTTCTTCACCCCCATTGCCATAATCTGTTGTAAATTTTACTTTATATATTTGTATATATATATGATCATGTGCGTATATTTATTTGCAACACACAGATATATATATATATATATATATATATATATATATATATATATATATATATGTGTGTGTGTGTGTGTGTGTGTGTGTGTGTGTGTGTGTGTGTGTGTGTGTGAAAGAACGGATAGAAGACTATTTGAAATATCACATCTATATATTTTCAACAGTCAACACCTTGGAAATGAATGTCATTTTAACCATTTTAAGACGCTTCTGCCTCCGACATTACAGACAAGCTCTGGTTACCACGTGTTGGCGTCCTTGGTGACGCGGTCACCTTTCTCCTGCCGCTCACTGACCAACTCCCATGCTAATTCTTTGGGTGGTATGAAAACGGTGACTGTAAACTAACAGCATTTAAAGCGTATACAAAACTTACCATAATTTGCGAAAGTGTGCTCCGGTAATGTGTATTTCCTGAGAAACAACAGCGATATCGGTAAAGCCAAATTACACGTTGTACAGTGTCCAGCAAGCGCTACGCCAGTTCTATGATCCAATATCCACTCGACTAGAGCAGGAGATTAATATTCAGTCATTTAGTCGACCTGTCAATATTTGTATATACACCACGAGCTCCCTATTGGAGCTCCACTTTCTTGTTTACATATGGTCTTGGTATTCATTAGCTTCGAATTTTTGACTGGCAGTTTTTCGACTAAACACATACTATGCTCTGTCAGCGGATACACTTGTTTAACGTGCGCAGAACTCGTTTGCTCTTTTGACCTTAGATGTATCATAAGCTTATTTTTCAAAACACTTTCTCCAGTTGCAACAAGAAAAATTGAATTGTTTATAGATGTGAACCTCAGAATGGGCCACAAAAATTGCATCTTGCGCAAGAAAAATATATCAAAGGCTTCTAGGATTTCAATTTGGGGTCTCAAATTATGGATCAGCGTGGTATATATATATATATATATATATATATATATATATATATATATATATATATATATATATATATATATATATATATATATATATATATATATATATTGCATGCTCTCAGCTATTCGACCAAAAGAGAGTTAGGTACAACAATTCCCACACACGGTTGCGTAAGGGATGCAGCAAGCTAAACTCAGATCTTTTTAAAAGGTTCTTATAGACTCCCCTCAGTGTGCCAGTGAACATAACGGAAAGGAAGATATTTTTATTATTGCTACGATTGTCCTTTTTACATAACTCAGAGAAATACACTTCAGAACAAAATTATGTCTTTTGCACCATTCACGGTTTCGACGTTGTTACTTGGGTCCAAAACATGTAACTCCAAGCTAATTAAAATTAATTTTGACTTGGTAAATAACTTTATCAAAACAACAGGCAGACTGGGAGCAGTGGCGTAGTTCATATTGTTGTCAAAGTCTTGAAACCACAAATGTATCTTCTGTGTGTATATAGTTAAGTGAAGGGGGACATCTCCCAGCCCCGTTTGTAACGTGTTGTGTCGTTCCGCTAATGCTCGTGTGGCGCCTCCACTCTATCTGTACACGTGTTGTGTGCGTTCTTCCTTGTGGTGAATTGTCTCTTAACCTGTGATACGTGACATCTCTTCTTTAATCTTTTTTGTGTGCAAGTGGGATGTATATAGGGCCTTGCCCCTTTTCCCAATTGCATCCTTACGGAAATAAAAATAAATTTAATTCAAGTACAACAGCAAACCTACGTTTCGTTATCTTTCTTATAGTAATCAAGAACATGCGCTGGGCAATAAATACAGAAAGAGCAGATCAAATGGTATCGAGTCATTGAATTAGAAACTTGCTTACAAAGGGGTCACGAGATTTTGAGACGAAAACGATAAATGCACCAACATTCATGACTTGATAGTTTATAAACTGTCACCTAAAACGTAAACACTAAGATTTACACTTAATTCGTGTTAACTCCTTCCGTGCCATCTGGGGACTTAGTCAACAGCTTTCGTCGATACGCTTGGAGTGCACTCCCCCAAAAGTGCCGAGGAAAGTTGTTGAACTGGACGATTATATTCTATGTAACTACTGAATGCAGGCACTTTGATAAAAGGAACGTGAATCTAGCACCCTTATCAAAATTTAGAGCATTTCGTGTAAAGTAGGTCGACGTTAGTGCCAGCTGGCACTGAAAGAGAAGCTGGTTCAAGAACTTTACCCGGTACAACTTATGAAACACTGTCCTGGAACTGCAAATGAAAATTTTTGGGCCTGTTCCTTCTTCTCAATACTAACAAATCTAATACGATTCTATAGTCTTTATGAAGTTCAACTCAACTCTTTCAGCGCCAACTGCGACCAAAATCGAACTATTTAAGACGGACTGATCTAAAATATAATAAGGATGCTGGATTCATATTCCTTGTGAAAAGACCGTACATTCAAGCATCAGCATGCTTATAGTTCCGAGAATACAGTGAAACCTCCCTATACCGAACACCCTTGGGACCGTAAAAAAGTGTTCAGTATAGTGAGGTTTTGGTATAGGGAGGTTTGATAGCATTGAAAGTATATATTTGGGACCGAGAAATGGTGTTCAGTATAGAGAGGTGTTCGGTATACGGAGGTGTCCAGTTAGAGACGTTTTACTGTAGTTCCAGAAAATATAATGGTGCAGGTAAACAGCTTTCCTCGGCGAGCTTTGAGAGCATTACGCCTAAAGTGCGTCGAAGAAACTGTTGACTCAGTCAAAAATGTGGCAATGAAAGCCTCATGGGAAAAGACAAAAGTGAATGACGCTTGAATTATGTCGACCGGTTTGTGGGAGGAAGTCGCAATGTAATGTGGGCGTTTTAAGTGTTCAGGCCACATTATGCACGCAAACCACCCTCATTTATGAAATAAGCCCACAGTAATTGGCAAAACGGGCTTCACACAATATGATTGCAAAAAAAGAACTGAAAATTAATAACGTCACTGAAGCCTGGCCATTTCAGCACAATCAACAAACACAGTTCCATGGTACATCCAAAAGGAAAATTTAGTGAATCTGACTGATGGTTTTGGAGAAGAAACCACAAATGTCAGTGAATATTACAATCGCATCAACTACATTATGATGAACAGGAATGTATGCATTAACTGACTGGCCGTTCTCTTTTGCCTTGGCTTCTAGGCCAACTTAGTTCTGTTTCCTTTACTTGGTCCCATTGTACTCAGACCCAATTTTTACATAACTGTTGGGTTCATAAGTGGCTTGTCACAGACGAGGAGATATCATAGAAGTTCTGCAAGCATTGTATCATCAGACATTGAGAAAACGTGATTACACATCTTGTTCAAAATTTTGTGAATTATACTGGTGGGTCATTTTTACCACAAAAATAATATATTTTCAGCATGTCCTTAGGAAGTTAACTCCAGCTTTGCCCAATTCAACTACAACCAGTTAAGTATCACTCTTCTGGCTATTTAAAGTAAAAAGTATTCAGAAAATATACACAAAATATACAATTGTGAAGGCCATGACCAACAGATTGACACATATCAAATCATTATAGTTACTTTTTAACTACCGTCTCAGCAACCACTTCTTTTGACAATAAAAAAACAAAACAAAAACAAAACAAAAAACAAAACAAAAAACAAAAACAAAAAAAACAATACAAAACAAAACAAAACAAAACAAAACAAAAAAAAAACAAAAAACAAACAAACAAACAAAAAAAACACGTTAGTATAGAAATGTGAAGGTGCTTTCACAAAATTAATGTCAAACTAGGAAAGATGATTTGCTGCATAGCAAATCAGTGTGTGTGTCTTCAAAGCACATTAGTATGGCAATGTACAACTATTCCATAACACAGGAGTGCAAGTTGGAATGGCATCTCTATCTATTATAGCTTTGAAGTTATTCAAGATTTAAAATTTCAAATGCCCCTAATTTGCATAATTTTAAACATCTTCATTTCTGTGTATAAAATGGCCAAACTCCTTGTATGGAGGTACAATCATGCCAAGTTTGGAGTTTCTATGTATAGTAGTGTCCGAGAAAAGTGTCGGACAAATTTGCTGGTAAAGAAGAAAGAAAGAAACTGGAAAAGAAGATTTTTTTTTAATCTGTCTGTGTGCCTTCAAAGGTTGTAAATATTATATGCTACAACTTTTGTCCTTTGGTACTTCACATTCCATTAAGCTTATGGCTGCATGCAAATTTCAAAGTCCAAATGACCTTGACCTTTGACCTTCATATGTAAATTGCAGAGTGTTGCAATACCCACAATTTGAGCCGGACATGAACCAAATCGGAGTAAAATTGACCAAGTTATGGCAAGATGAAACTTTCAAAGGGTCAAGTGACCTTGACCTTTGCCTTTTTGAGGTTACATGTTCTTATAAAAATGTCCATTGTAGCAATACCTACAATTTGAGTCTAACATGATGAAAACTGGATGGAGATTGGCCACATTATGATTGGATGAAACTTTCAAAGGTCCAAATGACCTTGACCTTTGAACTTTAGAGGTCACATGTACATTTAAAAAATGTGCAAGGTTACAATAGCTACAATTTGAGCCCAACATGATGAAAATTGGATAAAAATTGACCAAGTTATGGCCAGAAGAAAGCCTACACCGAAAGTGGCCTTTGACCTTGAAATGACCTTTGACCTTCAGATGACCTCTACCTGAAATGAACCTTGACCTCAAAAATGACATTTTGGCTTAAAATTGACCTTTGACCTTGACATGGCCTTTGACCTTGACATGACCTTCACATTTGAGATGACCTTTACCTTGCTATCATCGAACTCCTATCCTATACACTCGGAATCACATCTACTATAGTATATAAGATATTGAAGATTTAAAACTTTAATTAGCCCTCATTTGCATAATTTTGAAAAGCTTGACCTCTCATTATAAAAAGGCCAGACTTTATCCATAGAAGTATAATTGTGCCAAGTTTGGAGTTTCTACATATAATACTTTTCAAATGAAATGTCGGACAAATTTGCCGGTAAAGAAAGAAAGAAAGAAAGAAAGAAAGAAAGAAAGAAAGAAAGAAAGAAAGAAGAAAGAAAGAAAGAAAGAAAGAATTCCTAGAAAAACAGAAAAGTGTGTGCTGACACACACACTTTAACTATATGACTAACAGCATGGAGTTCGAGAGTATTTATATTTATTCCATGTTTAAAACTCGGCTCCAGAATTATATATAATAATTTATTAATTGTGGGGCCTTCATATCACTAATAGACGATCAAGTTTAGGAGGCATATAAAGACCAGAAACTGACGGAATAATTCAATTGTTCTGCCAGTGTGTTACAGCAAGGAAGTGGCCCCTAACATGGAAAAGTACTTTTTATCAGATTAATTAGTGTATGTAAACGCGACGGATTAGGAAAAAGATGTTATCTGCTCCCAACTTGTCCTTTGGGGTACACAGAGACATGTACAATCATGAGATCATTTTAATGCTAATGGATTTGAGCCTGCAATCCTGTTATCTCTGTTGACTGTCCATGTAAGCACTGCTTAAAAAAAAAGGGAAAAGAGAAAAAAAGGAAAGAAAAGAAAAAAGGCTTAAGCGTGTAGATTATGGCGTTTACTTAAAATTATCTCCATTGAACCGTTCTATTCAAGAACAGATATTTTTGGCGAGGTGGTCAGGTGAATTTCTCATTTTCGTCTAGGGTGACAAAACATCAAAGGCAAAACATTGTATTCCCACTTGTTCCAACAGAAAACAATAAATGTTTATTTATAGACACTTACGAGGATTTTGCGTCCTAGTCATTCAAAGGTCACGTGTCAAATTTTGAAATTTTACCTGTAAGAAAAGGAGAGAAGTGTGTGTCAACACACTTCTCTGTTCTTTCTTTCTTTCTTTCTTTCTTTCTTTCTTTGTTTCTTTCTTTCTTTCTTTCTTTCTTTCTTTCTTTCTTTCTTTCATTCTTCCTTTCTTTCTTTCTTTCTTTCTTTCTTTTATGTCTCGGTGCCAAACCCACACATATTGTTTTTCCTTAAGTTCCATGGCATCCAATTTTGTCCGGAGTTTTTCTCAGACACTATTATTCTCAAAACCAGACAACTTGCCATGGTGACTGACCTACCAATGAAATTTTGCCATTTGGTTTCGAATAGTCATGATGATAAAAATTATGCAAATGAGGGGCAATTAAAAGTTTTAAAAGCTCCCTATCTTCCAAACTATTGCAGATAGACACAAAGTTCTAACTTACACATATAGGTTAGAGACAACTGGTAAATCCAATAGCATACAAACAAGGCTTTGGGAATTTTAATGTATGCTAAATTCACTGAATTTCTCCCCGATCCACATGCAGGCTGCTTGCTGTATGACCTATTGCTTGACCTCTGTGGTGCTAGGCAACCATTTTGCATTCATAATTAATTACCTTGAACCTTTCTCACAGGCAGTTTTCTATCCATGCATGCTAGGTGTATGCTTTGGAAGGTTTCGGTCTTGCAGCAAAACAAGAAAAAAAAAAAAAAAAAGGGGGGGGGGGGTCTCCCAAAAACTGTGTAATAAGGCTCTCAATAAAATACAGAGAATCTCTCTCTGTTCATGCAAGAACAGATCGACTCCATGGTGCCATGTACCAGGCAGGCGATAGTTTTCACCAGTGCTGCACAGACCTGTCAGTGCACCATGACTGAAACTGGTGTCCTAGCTGGCCTGTTTTTGCCTGAGGCAATATCAGTCTGCTGAGCTTATCAGTCCCAAGGGAACACAGGCTCCAGACTTCTAGGCAGAACAAGCCTGAGTATACCCTCTGTTAAAAATAGACTACATACAGAGCTGAGTCGGCCAGATCCAAAGGAGGGTAGAATTTATGTCATCTCAGTGGACACTTCCATGTCGTTGTTTTCTTGTTACCAGTGAGATGAAGCCTGTTCTTCATAGCCAACACTGAGACAGTATAGTGCTTGTATTGGTTCACAGGTACATGTATATGTGGTTTCTTGACAGCTTCTGTTAAAATTTGTTTATGTAATAAAGGAAGAAAGACAGTTTTGTATTGCATGTATAAACATCCCTACTGTATACACTGTACATATATATGTGCATGTATGAATAATGTACATATACATGCACACATACTCATCCATACTGCCCAGAGGGGCTGACCCTCTCAGGAGTGGGCACTTTTCTCTGGTCCCATGGGTGACTTTTCTCTGGTCCTAAGGGTGCCCACAATAGAGAGGTTTCACTGTATTAGTAAACACTGAAATCTTCTTTCTTTCTTTCTCTCTCTCTTTTTTCTTTCCTTCCTTCTTTCTTTCTTACTTTCTTCTCTTTCTTCTTCACGACAAACGTGGTCTGAAGATTTTCTCAAGCACTACTTTTACAAAAAAAAAAACAAAAACAAAAAAAAACTTGCTATGGTGACTGACCTAAACAGTGAAATTGTGTATCTCATTTGGAATAGTCATGATGTTTAAAAGTATGCAAATTTAGGCGCAATAAAAATTTTAAAAGCTCCAAATCTTCCAAAATATTGCAGATACTCAAAATTTCAATGTGCATATATAGGTTTGTGACACTTGCCACTATAATGGACTGTATAAGTTAAGTAGAATTTCAAATTATGCTTATAAGGGTCTTTGAAAAATTTCAAAGTTGAATATCTCCAAAACTATTATACACAGACATGCCATTTCAACTTCAATTTATAGGTTTGTGGCAAAGCTGCATCCAATGCACCATGAACCAAAGTTGTAGGATTTTAATTAATGCAAATTAGGTAAACATGCAAAATGTAGATCTTGAATAGCTTCAAAACTATTATAGAGAGAGGTGCCATTCCTACTTCAATTTATGGGTCTGTGGCAAAGCCTAGCCCAATGAACCATAAACCAAAGTTGTAGGCTTTCCATTTATGAAAATTAGGCAAATACACAAAATTAAAATGTTGAATAGCTTCAAAACTGTTATACTAACTTCATTCAAACTTCATTTTATAAGTTTGCAACATGGCCACATCCAATGAACCAAGAACCAAAGTTGTAGCATTTTACTTTAAAAATAGGCTAAATACACGAAATTTAGATTATGCTGAACAATGGCAAAGTGTAGCATTTCAAACTGTTCTCATTTTGAAGGCACCAAGATTTGCTGTAAAGCAAATCTTTTCTAGTTCTTTCTTTCTTCTTCACCAGTGAATCTGTCTGACAATTTTCGCCGACATTATTGTACATAGAAACTCTAAACTTGGCATGATTGTACCTCCAAACAAGCAGTTTTGCCTTTTTGTGGAATAAAGGTGTTTAAAATTATGCAAATTTGGGGAATTTGATATTTTAAATCTTGAATATCTTCCAAAGTAGAACAGATAGAGATGTCATTCCAACTTGTACTAGAGGGTTATCGACCACTGCCCGTCTAATGAATTTAAAACAAAAGTAGCAATTTCAACTATGCTAATTACCTGCATTCAAAATTTTAAATCTTGAATATCTTTGAGCCTATTATAAATACAGATGTCATTCACACCTCTAATAGGGGTTTGTTGACCATTGCGCACCTAATGAATTAAAGACAAAAGTTGTGGCAATTTATATTATACTAAGTAGCACCATTGGGAATTTTAAATCTTGAATAATTTCAAAGCTATAATAGATAGAGATAGCATTCCAACTTCTACTCCTATGTTATGGACAAGTAGGCATCTGATGAATTGGTAACAAAGGCTGCACAAATTTAAATCATAGAAATTGAGGGAATTTGAAATTTCAAATCTTGAATATCTTCAAAACTATGCACACAGACAGATTTGTTCGGCTCTCTAATAGGTGGTTATGCCTGGTGTATGTATACACGAACTGGATCTGAATTGGGGTTGAGATTAGGAATTCCTAGTCTCAGATTGGTGCAAAGCCAGTTGCCTAGCAACAGACTGGGCATATTGGTGAAAGTGGAGCCATAGGGTAGGGGTGTGGTGGAAGATTCAGTGCGGTTTTGAGTAATAAGTTGTCTTTAACTGGAAGGAATAGTAACAAGTGAAATCCAAGAAGGAGCTCCGTTTCCATGTGCACAACCACTGGTAAAAAGTCGGGTCCATCCCTCCATCTCCCTCATGACTCGGTATCTCAGCTGTGAAAGAGCTTTATTTTTAGATGTTGCCAATTAGTATGCATAAAAGTTGCATAACTTCTGTATGCACCATGGCAGATTGTGCCTGCATCACATACACTGGGGAGGCTTGCACACAAGCTTGGCTGCCCTGTGCAAGACATAGATCTGGGATTACACAGAGGTTTATGTAGTAAAAATGAACTTAAGTTGAGTTAGAGTACTTTGAGTCAATTTGAAAAAGTATTTTCCATCATCCAAAAGATAAGTTGGGCGCATTGGAGTAAGACTTGAAGCTTGTTACACTGAGGCTGCTTTGCATTGATAACGCTAACTGGTTTTATCTGTTATACACTGTAGTATTGAAGTACCCATTGTGCACTGCAGTAACACTGTTGTACCGATGATGCACTGTAGTACTGAAGTACCCATTGTACATTGTTGTAACATTGTCGTACTGATCATACCCATTGTACACTGCCATAACATTGTCATACCAATCATACACTATAGTACTGGAGTACCCACAGTACACTGTTGTAACACTGTCCTACCAAACATATACTTAGTACTGAGGTGCCCATTGTACACTTTCATGCAGATCACACACTGTTGTACTTGAAGCACCCATTGTACATTGTCAAACCGATAATACACTGTAGTACTGGAATACCAATGGTATATTGTCATACCAAAAAGCTTTTAAGATACATCGTCACTGATTTGCTACGCAGCAAATCATCTTTTCTAGTTCAAATTGCATTATTCACAAGGTAGCATCATCAGGTTATATGGAAATATATTGCAGACAATACAGCAAATAAATGAGATTATGGTGTATTTTGTTAGCTTCCTCTGCTGTCATTGGCTGACAATGGGTAAGTTCCTTTCGCAACCATATCCATGCATCACTTTTTTACATCATGCATTCCCTGAAAGCTGATCTGGGCTTTCAAATTTTTGAATTGTGAGTATGTCAGATGGGTCTATCAAACTCGTAAGATGAGTCCTGTTTTGCTAGATGGTCGCTCCACTGTATGTGAAGTTGTACTGACAGCTGGACATGCAAGCACTCGCCAGAAGTGGATTTCTTTCGCCCCAAAAAATTGAAGTTTTAAACTGACACTGGCTACCTGTAAGCTTGTAGGATTTGCAGGGAAATAAGTACATAGTGACTCACTGTGCACATAAAGAAAAATGTTTTATTCTATCTGGATGCCCAATTGGGGGCAGGGTGGGCAGGGGGAACACACCTGACTTATCAGTAAGCTGCATTCTGGATCGGTCTTTATCAGCTTGTCCGCAATGACACTGCCGACTGCTTCTACCAAAAATTCCATCTGCTGGATCGTATTGGAATTTGATGTGATGTATGGGTCTCTGTCAAGTGTGTTCAGTACATCAAGGGTATTTACTTTCTTTCTTTTTTTTTTTTTTTTTGAGGAAATTGTACAAAGGCCTCTACATTGATAATGCTCCAACAATTGCTTCAAAATTGCATTAATACACTTTTCAATCGCCCTAGACCTCAATTTGTTCCAAATTACCTAGCATTGTGATTTTTTATGAATATATGTGTGTGTGCGTTTTTGCTTTTGTTTGTTTTTTTTTTTTTTAATTTGCAACTTCTGTGTATACACTAGTTAGATTCTCTCCAACTTGTTCATGTGCTCTTCATAATTGCATCAATTAAAGGAGTTAAGCAAGTGGCACTAAAAATACTTGACTTTAAATGATTTGGAGCAAATTCATATGGGAGTACATATCAGCGCACCCGAGAGTGAGTTTTTGCACTGTCAAAGCCATACACTCATTTATGCATTCACAGAAGTGCAGCATTTAGAATGGACTTTACATTATGAGCTCAGCACCTCAGTCTAAACAATTAAGCTTCCAGTTTCTGAATAATACTTTAAACATGTAACCTTATTGGGACAATTTTATTGGTACAGCTATGGAAAGCCATTTTAACATTTTATCATTTTTATGGGTAATCATAAAGATTTTTCTTGATATCAATAAATATTTCTTGATATTAAAATGTATCTATGGATATCAAAAAATGATTTTTGACATCACAAGTAATTATCTATATCAAAAATTCATTTGATATCAATAAATGATGTTTGGACATCAAAAATCATTTATTGATATCCAAAGTTGTCTTTTGATATATGAAATTGATTTTTGGATATCCAAAACGACAATTGATTTTTAGATATCCAAAATTGATATGATACAAAGAATTCAGTAAGTCATGCCCAAATTTGGGATAACAATAACTGCATTCTAGATATCAAAAAAAAGATTTTGGACGCTCGAAAATTATTTTTCATATCAGAAATTGATTTTTTGAAATCCAAACTTGAATTCTTGCTATCAGAAATTGAATTTTGGATATCCAAATTAACTTTTCGATATCCAAAATTGAATTTTCAGATATCGATAATAATGATTAAATGTTAAAACAACTTGCCATACACATTACCAGTGTAGGTGTCTGAATAGCTCATTAAAAAACACAGGTGTTGTGGTCCAATTGCTGCCAGATCAAATTTCAGCAGTCAGTTAGCCTTTTTTGATATCCGTGTCTTTTGTTGCTGTTTTTATGTTTAACAGTGTATATGCATATATTCATGGTATTGTGCAAAATTATTTAGATTTGTCCAGCAAATTTTCAACTAATTTTAATGGGTGTCTTTTGTATACATTCTCCTCCTCCATCTTACAAATTCAGGGATGGACACGAGAGACTTCATAATTAAGCTCTCTGATCCATGGCCAGTGGAGCTAAAAATCGTTCCCACAATTCACAGTCTGGGCAAGTCCCAGAAATTCAGAAATTGGCTCATTCACTCTTTAGGCCATGGCCACTAAATAGAACTAGAAAGGAAGATTTGCTTCAAAGCAAATCTGTGTGCCTTCCAAAGTTGTAAATATTAAATGGTAAAACTTTTGTGCTTTGGTACTTCACATTCCATTAAGCTTATGCCTGGATGAAAATTTCCAAGTCCAAATGACCTTGACCTTTGACCTTTAACCTTTACGGGTTACATGTAAATTGCAAAAATGTACAGTGTTACAATACCCACAATTTAAGTCCAACATGATTAGAATTGGATGGAAATTGGCTGAGTTATGGCTAGGTGAAACTTTCAAATGTCCAGATGACATTGACCTTTGACCTTTGGGGGTCGCATGCAATCTTCACAATGTGCAGTGTTGCAATAGCTACAATTTGAGCCCAATATGATCAAAATTGGATAAAATTGACCAAGTTATGGCTAGAAGAAAACCACCATCGGAAGTGGCCTTTGACCTGGAGATGACCTCTACCTTAAGTGAACCGTGACCTTTAAAATGATATTTTGACCTAAAATTGGCCTTTGACCTTGACATGACCTTTGACCTTGACATGCCCTTGACATTTGAGATGACATTTGCCTTGCTATGATCAAACTCCTATACACTTGGAACTATATCTACTATAGTATATAAGATATTGAAGATTTAAAACTTTAATTAGCCCTCATTTGCATAATTTTGAAAAGCATGACTTCTCATTATAAAAAGGCCTGACTTCATCTATAGAGTATAATTGTGCCAAGTTTGGAGTTTCTACGTATAATACTTTTCAAATGAAATGTCAGACAAATTTGCCGGTAAAGAAAGAAAGAAAGAAAGAGAGAAAGAAAGAAAGAAAGAAAGAAAGAAAGAAAGAAAGAAAGAAAGAAAGAAAGAATTCCTAGAAAAACAGTATGTCTGTGTTGGCACACAGACATAATGAATATATAGGACTCCTTATCCACAATTGCCTGACATACACATGTATATAACATGTGACCTCCACACTAGTTTATTGTGGGGTTTAGAATTCAAATAATTGGATTCTGCATACAAGAAGTCTTTGATATACCTGTACAGGTATCATATTTTCTCCTGTAATAGTTGCAGACTTTTTTTTAACCCTGATGTTTTATTTTACATTCTGGGTGCAACACTGAAGTGAGTATTAACACTCCCATCTTTATCAACTCGTTCAATGCTAAATTGTAGACCAAGTCAACTCTGTCCTCTGTACACTTTGGGAGCATTGTGCCCAAAGAGTACACAGAAAAGCTACTGGCCTCAGTATTTATTGCAGTGATCTGAATTATAAATAAAATATAAATAAGTGTAGTGGCAACAGGACTTGACCTTCATGTTTCCAACTACTGTATCCTAAATGTAGTATTAAACATGTTAAAATTGCCTACATACTGCAGTGTTAGTCCTTTAACAAAAAGAGTGACATAACCACATCAAAATGAGGGAGCGTACTAAAACTGTCCAATCAGAATGCTGGAGAAATATTACCCTGGCAACATTCAGTATTTCCCAAGGGAAGATACAGCCTCCTAATTGAAATAGCATTGAAGTCAGTGTATCCCTCATTTTTAACTAGCCAATGAGAATCCTTTTTTCATTATCCCAACAAACCAGTAACTCTAGCGTTCACAGGCCAGCAACTGTTACTGGAGGGAAAAGGCAGTTGGACATTTTTTTTGTATCAGCTAGATGTGGTCAACTTTAGGCATATTAAAATGTTATGGGCCTAAATGCTTCCACTGTTTTGAATTTGCAAAACAAGATCAAAGTTTAGGCCTATTAAAATTTTACTGGCCTAATATGGTAGGGCAATAACTCTGCGTTCTCTCATTGACTGCCATGTGGCGCTGCGGACAGCTTTCATCCGGGTATTCAATAGCGGGTCAACCTGAGTGGCGTCGCATACTATGATGTGTTAACGCATGGTGCAAACTGAGCGTTTTTCTTGGCGAATGAAATAACTAAGTGTAATTCATAATCATGTTATCATTAATAAATACTTTTTGTAGAAAGTAGTGCAATCAAGGAATCAACCCAATACACATTGTTGTGGAGTTAATCACATTTGATTTTAATTTTAATTTAACTTTTAACGCTACCTGCCGACCCCCCCCCACACACACATACAGTATAGAGTCGTGCCCAATTGTCGGACATCGCTGATAGTTTTGCCCTTCATTGACAATATGTTTAAAAAAAATATATTAATTTAATAAGAACCGAGAGACTGATGTGGGATCGACGACAACTTGACTGATGTCAATAAAAATTATCTATCTATCTATCTATCTATCTATCTATCTATCTATCTATCTATCTATCTATCTATCTATCTATCTATCTATCTATCTATCTATCTATCTATCTATCTATCTATCTATCTATCTATCTATCTATCTATCTATCTATCTATCTATCTATCTATCTATCTATCTATCTATCTATCTATCTATCTATCTATCTATCTATCTATCTATCTATCTATCTATCTATCTATCTATCTATCTATCTATCTTGACCATTATTTAAATTTGCATATTTTCAGACACAATGTCAGCTTTTAGATAGAAAATATCAATTATAGTCGGCAAGTGTTAATCAACACCCGTGCAACGCAGTTTGCAAAATAGAGTTTTCAATCTATTATGTGTATTAAAATATAGAGGTTCTTCCCTCAAGGACTGGAGTTTAATTTCCAGCTAGAACGTGAACAAAAATAACGTGGAGCCGAATACCTTCCCATGTCCGACATCTGGGCACACCAAACTTTCTGCTCGTTGCAGAGTTTTCTCGATCATCTCTTGTAAAATGTGTGCGCGTTCGCAATCCAAAGAGTGTGACTTGATAAGGAACATGCACCAACAACCCACAGTGTTTGGTCTTTTCAGCGGCAGTGCCAAACAACATCAGTGAATGTAATCTAATTTTCAGCCTGGCAATGAACGCAAACTTGCGCTCAGCTGTCCGACAATTGGGCACCCCAGTATAACACTGTAAAACTTGGGAATTCATCTACAATAACATATTCTGATGAGGTTGTCTACTTGTCTTTATTTTTGACCCAATGACAACACACCCGACAAATAAAATACAATCTACTTCTTAGAACGCGATGACCAATGTTGTTTTATCCTACTCGATCGTCCATTAATAACATTATCGCCCGCGATGAACCGGGTCACATTAAATCCTTGCAACAGGAGTCTTACGAAATCCTCATGCTGTTGAGTCCATATTATGTGCTATGTCGATAATTTGTTACATGTGATCATTGCATTATCTTAATAACTGTCGAAGAATATTCTTTATTATTGCATTTCTTTCGACCATTCACATAGTCGAGTGGCGCCACGCAGAAATTAAACAAGCAGCATGCGGTTCCCGGTCACCGCGGTTCAAATGGATTTCTCACTTTTTTAACACAACATACGAACAAATGCATTCATGCTCTGCTATAATACAATGTTATCTTTTGTGTGTGTAAAATTTATTAGCAGATATTACGTGAAAAGGAACATTTTTGGCACTTTGATTGCCAATACGCACAATGTTATCACAGTGTTCGCAAATCCGCCGAGACCAATTTTCACCCGCAGGCGAGTACCCGGATGAAAGCCATGACTCGCGCCGTGTGGTGGAGGTTTCTGGAAACTTAAGAAACTGCCCTTCCCTATTGCTTTCACTGTTAATAAACAGCATATGCCACGACCAATAAAATTTTGATCAATATCAGAGGCACTTACCTTTGTTTTCATTTCAATTTTTCTTGTAAAACCACATTATGGATACTGGTATTTAGATAACAAAGATCATCCTATGCCCAATTCAGTATCTTTGCCTATATAGATCCCCCGAGAGCCTGTATGCTCCCTCGCCATCAAGGATGCAGGCTCTCGGGGATCCATACATGCATGGATACTGAATTGGCCATAGGATAAGTGTCCCATACACTCGGAATATTCAAGTAAAATTACCCTCAACTGTGACCTTGTTCTTCCAACATTATACCCTGTCCCTGTTTTGAAAGACCCCCATCAGAGCAAGTCCAAAAATTGCCTCTCATTTTTATCTTTATCAACCCCAAAAACAAACAGTTTCAGCATCTGCTCAATGATGTATGATCTACTGAAAATTTGTGTCATCTACTAAAACCCAAAGTTGCTGGCCCTACTGGACAACCAAGTTTTCCCACCAGTTTTATCATGTACTACTTCACGATACTTAAAAGCCACACATGGACATGTACAAACACATTTTTATTGATTCAGTTGGTATTTCTGCTCAAGACATGTTATTCTTTCCTGTAGATCATCTTTGCAGCTTTCATCCAGTATCCCTTTGCCTAATTTGACAAACAGAGCACCACAGACAGTTTTTTCTGCAGCACTCAGAAATTGTAGAGAGAGTTCAAATCTGTTTGTTGTTGCTAGCTGTTCCAGGATCTGGATCACCCCCTCTACATCACTGTCCTGTAGCTCTGAATCAAGAGCACTGAGTATATCACCCAACAAGCCGTAACTGATCTCAGTTTTGAATATTTGACCAAGTCTCTGGGCACCAATGTGAATTATGAAGTTGTATTTGTCCTTCTGGGTTTTACAGTAGCGTCTCCAGTCTCGTGCAAACTCTGTACCACTCTTTGGCAGCTTATCGGTATCCTGGAGACAATAAAAACAAAGAGTTAATTCTGACACTGACAGTGTATGAGATATTTCAAATAATACTGCAGGGTCATTATTAAGGGGCTAGAACACTCTGTGACTTTCATGTTGAAATATGTAATTATTTCATTAGTTTTTCATGCAAGACTATCAAAAGCATATATTTTCTGAAAGAAAACGCTTCTCTTAATTGAAATTTACTACTGAATATCAGGTTTCCCCATTAAAATTTTCTCAATTTAATTCTAATTAAAATTTATAAAATTTACATAAAATAAAAAATAGCATCTTCAAAAATTAACATAAACGCTAGCTTGTACTATCAAATTAAAGCTAGCACTTGTGTCTAAAATACTGTATCTCAGATTTTTTTAAAAGGGCCGAGGGTAATTTTTTTTATAGATTAATGACATTTTATTGAAATTTTAAAAATTTTGAATAAAATTTTAAAAGCTTTAAAATGTGAACTAGATCCTTTATGAAAAATTTGAGATACATTTTGTAGCCAACAATATACTCTATCTATTTTGATCAAAACCAAATGTTTATCTGTTTGAGTTATTATTTTTTTTACTCAAAATATGAAAAAAATAATTATAATTTTAAAAACTAATTAAAATTGAATGACTAAACAGCTACAAAAGATCTGTTGCCAGTTTTACATTTATCGAGATGTCTTCTTTCATAAAATATATAGTTTTTATGGGTTCCAATGAAAATTGTAGAATATACAATATAATATTCGACAAAAATTAGCATTTTCTAATTATATTGTTGTAAAGTGTTCCAGCCTCTTAAAGCCAAAATAAGCTCAACTCAGACAATTTCCATATGGGAACCTTGTTAAAAATGTGAATATTTTGATGTGAATGTTATGCTTATCAGATCAGTAGAACATATGTCACAGTAGCTCCAAGTGCCACATATATTTTTACAAATGTCTAGCTTGGAGGCTGTGATTTTGCAGCAGTGATGACATGGCAAACTCTGAAGGCTCGTTTTAAAAATTTGAAAAATAAACCTCTGTGAACTGTATTTAAATAATTACATAGCACAACTGCAACAATAAATACCAAAGACTACAAAGAATTAACAAAACAGTTTCAAACCATCATATTTTAGCTACCAATTGAAGTATTGATAATTTGCCTGTGAGGACACCATGCCATCACTGTTGCATTATGGGATTGATATTTGGTCAAGGTGGTTGATCCAGTGTACAGGAAAAAAATGGAAGAACACAGTATTTCACTTCATCATGACTTCTGTTCTACAGCTCTGATGTGTATTAAGTTCACATCATAATACTCCTGTTCTCAGTAGGCTTAATAACAAATTAAGTTTCTTTTCATGTTTACTTCAGATTTAAATTATTAGTTTCTCATGCCCTTGCCACTGTAAATTTGGCTCCTTTCCCAAACGGATTTCATTTTCACTTCTACTCACTGTGCTTTTTCTTTACAGATTAAAGGGGGGGGGGGGGGGGCACTACATCACTGGGTGAAAAATATCCAGTGCTTGAATTCCATTTATGCAATAAAAATAGCATTTTGTAAGGATCAGACTTGAACAATGCAGATTCAAGCAGAATACATCGACTTGGAGTATTGGGGATCATAGGGTCAATTTCCCATACCAAATTGCTATGCAACAATGCTTATTCTGAATAAAACACATTATAAAATGCTGTGTGCTTTTTTCTATAAAAGCTTTATCAAATCATGAAGGACAAAGTCACTTTATTGAACATGTTCAATACCTGAACATGAGAAACAGATAATTTAATAAAGAGCAATATACAACAACAACAACAACAAAAATAAACCTCTCATGGACTGGATGGAGTCTTGTTTGCAATGATAATTTATAAAAGTAACAAAACATGATTGGTGAGCCGGCAAAGCCAGCAACCACAAAACATACAAAACCAGCAAGCGAAACTGGTCTGCTGCACTAAATTATCTGTGCTGCAGACACTGCGCACACAAGCTGTTTGAATTTGCAAAGGCAATGCCTTCCCCAGTCAACAGCCAATCAGAACACTAGATCCAAGTGTCAACAGCGACAGGCTCCCAGTATAAACCCAGTCATCAGCCCATCACTGTATGCGAGCACATCAACAAAGTTGTCGTGTTTTTCTCAGTGTAATGCAAACAGTGCAACAATGTATGTCGAAGATTTGCCTGATCCTTTTGGTAAGCAGGCAAAAACATCTTTTCCTTTAATGCACATGTACCTGTCAGTAATATCTCCAGTTGTATATATCTGACACTACAGCAGTCCAGGAAGGAGCCCACAATTGTCATAACCCATGCAGCCTGGTTAAACCGCCAGAGGGATGAGAGAGGCAGGATTATAAACTTGGACTCCTTGACGGCGCAGTCCTGCAACGGAGCATCCACCGCCGCAGGAGAAAAGTTGTACACAGACCAACTTTGGTACAACTCCACCCTGGACTCTGCCTTAGCCAGCAGCCAACCCGGGGCTAGGCTGTCCCCAGAGGATCACCTTTCTGGTGCGTCGCTAGACCCAGAGAGCTCTGTTGACAATTCGACGAACTTACCAGCTACAAAGGTGGAGAAAGGCACCTTTAGCTTGGGTGGCGGCTTTACTCCATTGACTGCCAACGGCATTGCCCAAGGCTGCACTGATGTGGGCTGTGGGACAGCCTCCCGGGAAGAGTATCCCTTATTCAGGCGACGTTTGCCTGAAACACGGATCCTGGCCTCTCTGCCTTAGAGGGAGACTGGTCCACCAGATCAACTGCATTCTTGGCTGAAGCCACAGACTGGAAAAATTTCGCCTGCTCAGAGGCCACCAGGAGTGGCCGAGACTTGGCCTCCTTCTGCTCTGCCGCAAGGCTGGAGAAACAAGTGCCCCCTTCCTCCGAGTCTCGGAATCTTCACTTGGGAATTTTGAGCAATCAAGGTCGGGGATATTCTTGGCCATGGGCTAATCCTCCAGGTCATTCCCCGACCTAAATCCTTGAGGCGCTCCTTCTCAGTCTTTGCCTTAGCATCTGGGAGAGGTTCCGACCCTGCAGGAGCCTTTGCCACAGTCCCAGAACCATCCTGAGACTGCAGTTCCTCCCATGCATGAAAAATATCCTATGGCAAGACGCCTGACAGAAGATCCTTGGTGGGAATAGGCGACACAGGCCTGCTGGCATGCACTAGGTGGATAGGCCTAGGGGCTGGGGGAGTGACACTTGCAGCAACCTCTTGCACTGGCCCGGCCGCCTCCGAACAAGTGAGACCTTGAGTCTCGATGGGGGTAGGCTCAAATGCTGCAGCGCCCCGGCCCACTGCTACATCAGCATAGGTCACCGCGGATGTGACCTCCCAAATGGAAGAAAGATTGACCACCTACTCAATCTCTACTGGGATGGGAGAAGATGGCTGAACCTCCAACTCGGACCGATCAACTCCCCAGGTGGCACTAGGCACCCAGACATCTGATCTATGCGCCACTGTACCACCTTCCGGATTGGGACCTGCCAAGGGAGAGACCTGCTTCTCCCCAGCAGGCAAAATGCCCAGGTGACAGTTCTGGCTACTTACCTTGCCATCTGGCAAAGGAGAGGAGGACAGGCACCAATGACACATCTTCTTCTACTCCCTCCCATGGGGGGAGCGCGAACGAGTGTGGGCGAGGGTGGGAGGTTGGGGAGAAAGCGGCCATGAAGCCGATCCTTCCCCTACCCCAAAGTGAAATAAAATATGCTATCCTTTCACCTGCTAATCACATGAAAACATCTGCTCATCTTAAAAAAATAATTGTGCCATATTCACATTCCTTATAAAAAGACATTTCATTCAAGTACCGGCATGCCTTTAGTTTTTGGGGAAAAAAAATGAGCCATGTCAAAAGCTTTCCATGCTTCACTTTGGCAGAACTGCACCAACCAAATCTGTAAACTCCAAGTCTAAACCTAAGCACTGAATAGCTTAATTACCTGGGATATTGTGGTAGGTTCTTTTACTGGAGAAGATGACTGTTTGTTCAGATCAGCATGTTGGTTCCATGGTTGCACAAACTTGCTTTCAATTTTGTCTTTCTTCTCTAATGGCTTCAGATGGGCAGCTAACACTATCTGCCTGTAAAATAATGTATACATCAAAAACACAGAGATAAAATATCATATGTATCTCATCCAACTTCTTTCAAACAATTTACATTTAAAAACTTTACACACTACATGGAAAGGAACTTGCACTTCGGTCCACAAAGTTAGCAAATCTTTCCATTTTGATCCCATCCTTGTCAGAATAAGACAGAGTTTATAGTTTTCCTTGCCATGTGTTGGGTAGCCATCCATGACAAGGAATACTATATATACTACTGACTAGGGGCATGCCATCATCATAGACCCTACCTACAATTTATAGAAAGATAGATAGAAAGAAAGAAAGAAAGAAAGAAAGAAAGAAAGAAAGAAAGAAAGAAAGAAAGAAAGAAAGAGAGCGAGAGAGAGAGAGAGAAAAAGAAAGAAAGAAAGGAAGGAAGGAAGGAAGGAAGGGGCGAGAGAGAAAAAAGAAAAGAAATAACAAGAGAAAGGAAGGAAGAAAGGAAGGAAAGAAGGATGGATGGGAAGGAAGGAAAGAAACAGAGAGAGACAGAGAGAGAGAGAGAGAGAGAGAGAGAGAGAGAGAGAGAGAGAGAGAGAGACAGACAGACAGACAGACAGAACTATTATCTGAAATGAAACTGAAATTTGAATACATACATGTACATTAAGGTCACAAAAACTGACATCTGGGTGCTTTGGGACAATTTGAGGAGAAGTGGATCAAGAAACATGACCATTATCAATATTCAAATAGCTTTTGGAACAACTGATGTTTCGGGAATACTTTTAGAATCCCTACTTGCAAACTACATTGCTGGCATGAAAAAAACTCTCAAGTTCCATAACATGTCATGTCATATCCCAAACCGATAAATATAGAAGCCATGTCCCTTACCTCTCAAATGAACCATGTGCACTCAAAGTGCATATATATTTGACAACTGAATCACATGCATGTTCACCAAATCGTTTCACTACTGTTTACCTGAATTCATCATAAGATCCAACTTTTTGAGTGACGGCTCGAATTTTGGCATCATTCTCTCGCCAATACTTGTCATCAGCCTCTACAGCCGCTAGCAAGTCCTTCTCCAGTTTGTCAATGTTGATGCTGTCATCATCCAGACTGGCCATTGCTGTAACCAAGTGAAAGGTAACATTTCAACTGGTATACTATACTCATCATTTAAAAGTACAGAGATGTTGTGCAGAAAAGAGGACCAGTTTTTGGTTTGTGGGTGGGCTTTTTTAAGTGTAATGTCATTGTATGGTGGTCATGTGATAAGTAGCTCTCTTTGACCTCTCTGCATGGCTCAAGAACGGCAGGATACCAGTGGCTCAGGTGTTGCTTTCTGCACTGATAAGAAATTGTGTGTACAGGCCTGCCCCACGCATACATGAATACACCTATCTAAAGAGACACCTGGTGGCAAAAGCATTGTTCTTTCCCTTGAAGTAAGTGTCAATGCATGTATGCACAAAAGCTTTTCTTGCTATCAAAAGCAACACAGTGTCCAAGAAATGTACATGCTGAAATCCCAAATAAAAGAAACAAGAGGATCATGATTATCCTGTGTCCTGCTGACTGGAATCTGCTTTTACAATATTGCATACATGCACTGTAGTCTGTATAGCTATATACATGTACAATGGTAACACTCAAGCATTGGTATTTGAGAAGAAGTAGAAATTGTAAATACAATAGTGCAATAGATGCACTGTATTGCCATATATAGTTATACAGTGGCAGCCCTCACTTATGTTTGTAAAGTGTGATATCCCATAACTTTGTCAAAAATTAACATATCCACATTATTTTTGCAAACTTTCACTGTTTAAAGTCCAACTATATTCTGATGAAATTTTAAGCAATTCTGTTTACCAGTTCTGGAGAAGTCGAATATAGCCTTATCACACACAAATTCTTGAAAAAATTTGGACAAAAATTGCAGTGCCACCTGGTGGCCATAATAAGAACTAGGTGACCCCAGGTGACCCTATGTGCAATATCAAAGCAACTGGCCAGGTGGTTCTTGAGACAAGGAAATTAAAAATTTTAGTTCAAAAAATAAATAAAACAATTGATCAAAAATAGGAAAAATTATTGCATCATCATCTCCTTTGCAAATTTGGTAGAGGTCCATCTGGGCAACATCCACCTGCAAAATCAAAACATTCCATGCAGCTGTGTTTGAGAAGTCAAAAGTAAATACAGTAGTGCAATATATGCACTCAATTGCCAAAAACATATAGTGGCAGCACTCATTTACAGTCTGATATCCCATAACTTTGTCAAAAATTAACATATCCACATTACCTTCACACACTTTTAACGTCTAAAGTCCATCTATTTTCTGATTAAATTTTAAGCAATTTTGTTTAGCCGTTCTAGAGCAAAAGTAAAAAGTAGCCTTAACACATAAAAATTCATTAAAAAATTCGGGGGAAATTGCAGCATCACCTGGTGGCCAAAATAAGAACTACTTAGCCCCAGGTGACCATAGGTGCAATATCAAAGCAATTGGCCTGATTGTTCTTGAGACAAAGAAATTTTCAATTTTTTCAAAAAATTAATTAAAAAATTCATAAAAATAGAAAAATTGTTGCATCATCATATCCTTTGCAAACTTGGTAGAGGTCCACCTGGGCAACATCCATGTGCAAAATCAAAACATTCCATGCATCCGTTTTCGAGAAGAAGTTGATAATGTAAATACAATAGTGCAATATAAGCACTGTATTGCCATGTATACATATACAGTGGCAGCACTCAGTTGCAAAGTTTTATATCCTGTAACTTTGTCACAAATTAACATATCCACATTATTTTCACAAATTTTCATTGTCTAAAGTCCATCTATATTCTGATAAAATTTTACGCAATTCTGTTCAGCCGTTCTAGAGAAAAAGTAAAAAATAGCCATAACATACAAAAATTCATGAATGCAGGGAAAAATTCCATCATCACCTGGTGGCCAAAATAAGAAAAACTTGGCCGCAGGTGACCCTATGTGCAATATCAAAGCAGTTGGCCAGTTTTTTTTTTTTTTACCTAGTAGTAAAGATATTTATGAACTCTCTCTATCATGCATCCTTGCCTGTATTCAGTCATCGGCTTTTCCATGCATCATACATATCCAATTGAGAGGACACAACCTAAGACTTACAAAATTAAGATCAAAAACAATTATTAGGATGTACTTTTTTTGCAACAGAGTTGTAGACTGGTAGGTACCATTTCCTATTGACTATACTATAAAGCTAGCTATCTCCGTAAAGTAAGCATTTTTCTCCAATGTCAATTTGCTCAGGGACGTGCTACAGATGGACTGCCAACGGGAGCGCTAACCCCTTTAGTGGTCAACAGGGCGCGACGATTAAAAAGCGTGTTCAGTAGCGCTGCTCAAGTTAATCCCCCCTGCTCATTCCGATTGTTGTTCCATCTATGTTTCCGCGTTCGGTTGTATCGGGTTACTTACATCGGGTGTGCTATTGTACCAAGTTCAAAAACGGAGAGTTTTATGCGTGCACAACCAGTCTCATCATTTGAATCAGAACCATGCGAGTCCATCGATGTGTTTTTCGTTGAAATCGGCTGATAAAGGGCTAGTTTTTGCATTTTTTCTGTCCAAAATGATGCAAAGTTAGACAACTTGCATGCGTAATAGCTCCTTATGCCGTAATCAGCAATAAAAAATGTAGTTTCAGATGCATAGTGTATGCCGGTAGAATCGTGATGGTGGTTTCATTTCTTGTAGCTGAGTCCGGCGTAACGCTAAATTTTTACTTTAAAATGTGGAACACGGTGAAAAATTGTGCACATTTCAGTCGGTGATGCGATTATTCTCGCCTTTCATCGCGTGACCTGGCCCACGAGACTGCCAGCGGCCAGCGCGGACTGTGGAGTTGTGTTTGTTCAGCACTGAAGGTGCTCGCTCAAACACCCGATCACTTGAGCAGCGGCAACATAGATGGTACAAAGGGGGCCCCGCCGTTGGTAATCCATCTATAGCACGTCCCTGATTTGCTTCAGTTCTATGCGACAAGCCATACCCATAAATTGCAAAAAGGCTCCTAATTTCAATTTCCAGATGGTGAAAATAGACCTGCCTCTATCCTCACCGTGAAAATATATCAAACTGTACCATTATCACTATACGGTGAAAATAGACCAAACCCTATCCTCACCATACGATGAAAATTGACAAAACTCTATCCTCACCATATGGTGAAAATAGACAAAACTCAAGCAAATGCTTTTCTCAATGCACGGTGACAATAACATCGTCCCCCTCCAAACATATATATATATATTTACTTTGCTACCAGCCATTGACATTGTAGTCGTACGTTTAAAAGTAACGTTAATACTTCCTCGACATATTCGTGATGCTAAACACAAACCACTTTCACTTAAAAAGACTTTCTTTCGAATCTATGGCTTTGCGAGGAAAACACGACCACCATTCCATCCAAAGGACAAAGCCCTTTCCCAGACCTTCCACCACTAAGGATAACAGCTAACAGGGTAGACAAACTACTGTCCAACCTAAACCCACACAAGGCAGCCGGTTCGGACTCCACACCATCAAGATTACTGGAAGAGACTGCATCTCAACTTGCATCGGCAGTAGCACCACTCTACAAGGCTATCATCAACCAAAATATAATTCCCGAAGACTGGAGAGCAGCAAACATCTCCCCCATCTTCAAGGAAGGCTTGCGGGTCAAACCAAGCAACTACAGACCCATCTCTCTAACATGCATCCTATGTAAAACCATGGAGCACATCATGCACAGTCACGCCATGAAACACCTTGAGAAACACCACATAATGACAGATGCTCAACATAGATTTAGGAAAAGGCAATCCTGTGACAGTCAGCTTATCATTACCATCAACGATCTGGCCAAAGGACTCGACAGCGGACAACAAATCGATGCCATTCTACTCTTCTTCAGCAAAGCCTTCGACATGGTACCATACCAACGACTCCTGAGTAAGCTACAATACTACGGCATCCAAAGGAGAATCACTCAAATGGATAGAGGTCTTCCTAGCCAAGCGAAATCATATGGTCCTTGTCAACAATCACAGCTCCAAAGGTTCTGCAGTCACATCTGGCATCCCTCAAGGATCGGTTATGGGTTCGCTCTTGTTCCTGATCTACATCAATGACCTACCAGAGAGTGTAACATCCTCAGTTCATCTCTTTGCGGATGACTGCCTTCTGTACAGGACCATAACAACAACAGCTGATGCCCTAGAACTCAACACGACCTGGATAATCTACAGAAGTGGGAAGAAGACTGGCTAATGAGCTTTAACCCAGAGAAATGCGAAGTAATCCACATCACCATGAAGAGGACAACCATTATCACCAGTCCATATACCATCCACGGCACCCAACTCCAAATAGTACCATCCAGAAAATACCAAGGAGTCGACAGACGCCAAACTCACATGGAACGTGCATGTGGACAGTTACCAAGAAGGCAAACAACACACTAGCCTTTCTTCAGACAAACACACCAAGAAGCCCCCAAGAAATGAAGACAAAGTGCTACCAAACATATGTCAGACCATCAGTAGAGTATGCCTCGGCAGCCTGGTTACCTCACACCAAACGCAACATCCAAATGGTACAGGCAGTACAGAGGAGGGCCGCACGATATGTCACGAGTGACTACCAACACCACAGCAGTGTAACATCCATGCTGAACAACTACAGTGGCAGTCTCTTGAACAATGCCGATTACAAACAAGACTAGCCATAATATTCAGGATCACCAGAGCCTAGGCAGAGGCCTCATAGACATCCTTACCTGACCCCCCTCACCACGCCATCTAGAAGACACAGCACCAAATTCCACCTACCCCTAACCCCCTAACCAGAGTACAGTGCTACCAACAGTCCTTCTTTCCAGCTACCATCACCACCTGGAACAGACTTACCCCACAGCAGGTGGGATGCACAACAGTGGAGGCCTTCAAGGCTAGCCTGACATGCCCCCAAATCGCATAGATCGCCTGTCAAGTTTTTAATCTGCACCATGGCACAACATCACCATTGTACATATACACCCAAACTTTTTGCTCCTAGCACATACGCACAGCAGTGCACAATACTCCTAGCGAGGTCTGCACTTTAAAGGATGCTGATGATATGTAACATGGACGCACAATTCTTGTATGAAGAAGACTGGCTTCACCTCAGTGCATTACAATCACAGTGTTGGGCGATAATGAATGAAATATTGACCCCCAAACTGTTACTGCCATACTGGTACCATTTTAGCAATAACTGTTTCCGCGACGCATTTCTTTCACAACTATACGGAACCTCTGTGTGATTTCCACACACTATACTCACCGCAAAAAGAATGAAGTGAACCTCTGAGGTACACCAACAACCGTGGTATAAACACAAGATGATTTCCACGGCAACAGCGTCGTGGTGAAAACGCTCACCAGCAGATGGCAGGTCAATCTGAGTATCGTATAGAGTGCCATCTTATGGCCAAAAAGTACACTGCGTAAGCAAGTGCATGCAGGCGGTAAATTCAAAAATGGCCGTGACAGCTGATCTGAAGTGCTGCGTTCTCTCTCGTTTGCTCGAAAATAATAAGGGCTACGGCTGTATGTACGGTATGCCACATTCAGACGTGAGTACATCATATACTCATAAAGATATAACAACAAACAACTGAACCAGCCCCATGGCTATGCACAGTGACACGGACAAAATATGTGGTGTAATGTTTCCCTACCTTGCCCTTGGCCTTGTTCGGAAAGGTGAGAATGTCCAGAATTGTTCCGATCTCAAATTAAATTCAACGGACTTGTCGTACCCACGATTATGATAAACCTGTTTCTGGTAGGCTAATCAAGGTCCCTCAACGTATGGCCACAAAATGTCACTCACTGACTTATTGTCTCACTCTTTAGTGTCTTGTAAACTGGAAAGAACTAATTCCGAGTCGCCCGTGAACACCGTCCTCTGTGAACAACAAGCAGACGACAAATCTCCGAGACTAGGGAGTAATCATTGATGAATTTCGGGCTAGACTATGGGTTTTGAATGTAAATATAATAAACAGGGTTTCCAACATTGAAAGAAAAAAATACTGAGATTTCTCGGCGTACCGTCCAGGCAGCGTAGCGACCGAGGCAGGGTTTGGGAGTGGGGTTTCCCCCCTCCCAAGGCCAGAAATTTTTGAAAAATGTAAGTTTAAATGGTGCATTTTTGTGGGTTCTGGAGACCAAATTGTGTTGATAAAGGGATCATTGTATAATGGTTCAAAACACTGTAAATATGTCAATATTGTCCCAAAACAGCAGACTAACAAACAAACAAACATGGAACAAAATGTTTTATTCCCATTTTGCCCACCAGACAATGAAGTTAAACTTCAAATTCACTTTCGTTTTATTGCAGAAGAAATGAAAAAAAAACCCAAAAAACTACACACCCTATTTGTTTGTAGACTTTAGAAAAAAAGACGTAGATTTTGGCATTTTTACGTGATACGTAGACAGGTTGAAAAGTATGTAAAGTCGCACAAAAGTCGCAAAGTTGGCAACACTGAATAAAACGCAGACGGACAATGGTCAGCCCCCCCCCCCCCCCCCGCAACGGAACTTTAGCAGAATTCCTTTTCTTTAAAAATGAAATTGATTTGATTGATGCATTAGAATAATAAAACAATTTTCTTGGTAGACCTATCTTTTCTAGAATGTAGGCCTATAACTATAATTGATTGAAAATATATTCTGAAAAGGTTGTCTTGTTTATAAACTCAGTTGTACTTTTTGGCCTAGGCTATTGTATGTATTCCTGGCTATGAATGTAACTAAGTATGTAAAAAGTAGAGTGTTGAAAGATACCCCAGCCTATTCTAGTTTTTCACTTGAATTGCTCAATATAGGGTTTTCCCCAGGATTTGAAAGCAACATATGATAAATTTGATGGCAAAAGATGTATCAGACCAGAGTTTTTCAAGGGAAATTATTAAAAAAGAGTAGTGGGATTGCTAAAGATAGCTACAATAGAATGGAAAAATTAAAGCCCCATAACCTCCTGTTTAATACAAATTTACGATGCCAATGGGGAGACCAAATTTAAAATACTGGAATTTCTTAGCTATACAATTTTGGGGAAAACCCTGCTGACAATACAGTAGGTATAATATGACTGAATTTTAACTTACTTTTCAATAAAAAAGTCGAGAGGTAGTTTAAAGTAGAAATGGGGTGCAGAAAAGGTGAAAGGTGGGTCACCTGTGACTACATGTATGGCTAGCCATACATGTATGTAGTCCTGTGACCTTCAATTGTAAGAACACTGCAATATAGCTTGCTTTACCCCATTTCGAATTTTTACTTAAATTGTAGACAAGTGCAGGAGCTATTAATGATTAAGCACCATTTCTAAACCAAAAGAACCAATATTGCTTTACTTTGTGTCATTTTTCAGCAACCGTAGGTTGGAAATATATTGTTCATAATATTGCCTTTGCCCATTTTGCCCCACTCCGAAAAAAAAAAGGACAAACAGAATTATCAAATCGCGTCACATACTGTACTTAGTAACTTAACTTAGTTACTATACCTTAAGTGGACAACTTCAACGGTATACATATGATAAAACTCCAGGAACATGCAAGCATCTCGTGTGCGCGCTGCATTCAATTTCAAAGGACAGAGAATTGATTTGGTTGCAGACTGCATTTGGGTTTTGTCATGATGTGGACTTCCATACAATAAATTCCGATTATTGTCTGATATTGATGTGCATGCAGTGCTGTTCATTGGTGATTGTGGTTCATGAGTGGGGCAGTGAAATGAATCTTTGCAGGTTTGATCCCATATGAAACATGCAGATTGAAAAAGACAATATTTTTTCTTTCGAGTCAAGATGAATGTTTGTTTGAGACTGAGACATAAACATCGAATATCGGAATGACACTACAATTAAATCTGTTGTGTATCAAGAGTTCCACTGTTCAAACGACAACAAAACTCAGATTTATAGAACGTAGACTCTTCTGTGTAGAATGAAGAAGCTTTATTCCTATAAATATATAGAGTTGTACAGGTCCCTGTAGGGTGCAGATTCCATAGATTTTAAATGGAGCTCCTATATTGTATATAAGTTTTATCTATTTTGAAGTGTACTTTAATTTTATACATTGTAGATATGACGATGATAAACATTTATTTTCTACATTGTAAACCAAAAGTGCACGATGTACTTGTCCTTATGCTTTCTAGAGTTTTCTCCCAATGAGTGGTTTATCTCTAGTTTTAGCGCGGGGGACAAAAATTATGATATTGATGATTGGTTACACCGGTTGAAAGCAAACTTTAAATGGGTAAGATACTTGGACGCATCATGGAATAAACCCTGTTGCATCGATGCCCCCGGTGTAAAGGGGTAGTTTTCCTGATGAAATTATTTATTTATTTATTATTTACAAACCATTGGCATTGGGTGCGGAATTCGCGATTTGGTATTTTGAAGAGGTAGCATCCAAAATGTATGTGTGATTAGTGTTAAGGGAAGGTTAATTTGTCAAAAGAATGTAATGGACAATATATATGTATATATACATGGAGCTATGAGAAGCCTATTGATGGTTGCATGCGCATGTAAAAAGTAAATTTCAAATGGTAATTGGATGCTGTTCCACGTACGGCTCAATGCTGAACGTAGATACAGCCCTACCACACACAAATCTTTACACAAATCCTTACTTTGTAATATAGACGGCTTATTGTAATATACTTGGACGCATCACGGAAAAAACCCCGTTCCATAGATGCCCCCGCTGTAAAGGGGTAGTTTTCCGAATAAATTATTATTATTATTATTATTATTATTATTATTATTATTATTATTATTATTATTATTATTATTATTATTATTATTATTATTATTATTATTATTATTATTATTATTATTATTATTATTATTATTATTATTATTATTATTATTATTATTATTATTATTATTATTATTATTATTATTATTATTATTATTATTATTATTATTATTATTATTATTATTATAAGACGTCCGAGGAGATAACGTTTTGCCGAAACTTCTCATCTGGTATTACTAGTGGTAATCGCCTTCGGCAAAACTTTTGCTCCGAGGATGTCCCATAAAGTTTATCGTTCTAAACAGAAGCTTCTGCTACGTTGTATTTTTATTCCCATGTGCCCTATGGAAAGTCGCGCACATGTACCTTCTTCACAACTCAACAGTCAACTTGTCCAAGTGTGTTAGACGCAGTAGCGCGTATGAAAATCTATAATCCTACTTTACAGTTATTCGGTCCTTAGCAAAGAGGTAGACAAACTGGGAACAGCTTCTGTGTAGAAGTTAAAACGATAAAATTATTAGACATCCGAGGAGAAAATGCTTTGCCAAAGATAATCAGTAATCGCCTTCGGCAAAATGTTTTCTCCGAGGATGTTTGATAAACTTTATCGTTCTGCACAGAAGCTATATTCTATTTTTATTCCTATGTACCCTGTAATTTGTTGTGGAAAGTCGCCAAAATACTAGGAAATGCGTAGGTCCGCTTCACAACTCAACTTCGTCAAGTGCGCGGCAAACGCGCTACTAAGCGCGGATGAAGATCTAATCCTTTTGTACAGTTATTCGGTCCTTAGCAACGAGGTGAACTAACTAGTAAATTTAACGTTGCACTAGTGGCAGCAATATTATAATTTCCCACACATTCATATCAATCTTAAAGAAACTAGTGTGATATCAATTACAGATTGTCGTGTCATGATTCCTAACAAACGATCCAAAAAAAAAAAAAAAAAGCTAGTCCGCTGAGTGGATTGAAGATAAGACATAATGAGTGATGCAGTGAAGTAGAATCAGAATCAGAATATGTTTAATTTGACATAAGAAATACAATGTGAAACAGTCAACAAATATGAAGCATAGTGCAAATAACTGTGGTTAACAAAATAAAAAGTAAATGCAACAAGATTGAGTCAGGAAGTAGTACCCACGCATGCCTAATAAATTATTTTTTACGGAGGTAAGTAACGCACTATCACAAGGTAATTATAGTTAAAGTGGGAATAATGTTTTTATATTAGGTATGATGCAGGGGGTGTCTTAATTCAGCGGAACAACATCCAGTGATGTATAAAGACTTAATCAAGTGACGATGATTACTCAAATGATTTATTTCATGGATCATATATTTTTGAAAGATGTATTTCTCTTTATTTTGAAAAAAAGTGCCAATAAAGTGTACATTTATGCCCCCCCCCACCCCACCCCCCCCAAAAAATACAACTTGAAAAGGAATGCTAGGGGCACGAATGGAAACGGCTTAATGAATGTATATGGTACTTTGTTTTCAAGTGAGCACAATGTGTTGAAAGAGGCAGCTGCAAATGAGTGATGGTACTAACTTTCTTTCTTTCTTTCTTTCTTTCTTTCTTTCTTTCTTTCTTTCTTTCTTTCTTTCTTTCTTTCTTTCTTTCTTTCTTTCTTTCTTTCTTTCTTTCTTTCTTTCTTTCTTTCTTTCTTTCTTCTTCTTTCTTTCTTTCTTTCTTTCTTTCTCTCTCAAAAAAAAAAATTCTCGGAGGTGTCCACTTAGTGTGTAACTACATGTATGTGACCTTTTAGTTCTGAACAAATCACATGGCTTTTGAAATTATGCTAACTTGAAATTTCGACCTTCAATATTTAAGTTTTAAAAACACATAATTTTATTCACTGGCTGATATTGAACACATTGAGATTTAATCTTTTATAGTGCTTGTTCTCCATTTTTAGTACACAGACGCGAATTCGCTGAGCAAATAAATGTATATTATTTTCCCGTCCTTAATTCCCTTATTCCATTCTGCCTTCATTCCTTCCTTCTTTCCCTACTTCCCTCCCTTTCGTGCCCACCCACCTACCCTACCGTCATTGCCTCCGACGCAACATGTGCTAAGTTTGTAAGTGATACGCAAAAGCTCCAAGTTTGGTATTTCCAACTTAAATCTTCAAAAGTTTAAAAACTACGCAGTTATGGAGATGTCATTTGAAGTTCTACCTTCATGTTATTAAAGATTGCGCATCTGATTAATATTAAACTATAGTGACGCATTTAAAATTATGCTAATTGACATTGTATGCACAGATACAGGTACGTTGACTGCTTCTCTCTTTGTGTTACTGATGGTGGCGCATCAAGTGAGTATTGAATGAAGTTAACATTTTATTTGTCGGTGATGTCTACCAGGAACACTGAAAATTTCTAATTTTGAAAATCTTTACCAAAGGGGGAAAAAAAACCCAACAAAATTTTAAATAGTTACAAATACTGTTTCACGCCCCCCCCCCCCATGCTATTAACCACTGTGCATGCAATAAATATTGCAAAAAAGTTGTTCATGTGTTGAATGTAACCATACATGGCAAAGCTCTCGTGCTGCAACGTCAAATTATATTCAGCTTTCTTCAACTCTTCGTGGTATTTTATTTGAGAAAATAACAACAAAGCTATGCATTGTGAATTTCACCATATCCAAATTACAAGCAACTTTGATGTGAACACACCAAACTTTGGTCATAAGTGTTATTTTGAAGCCTCCCCTCCTCCGATTTTTTTTTTGAAAGCTATAAGTTTTCAAAAAGAGTTTTGACCCAATTAGTTCGGAAATATCTGAAAATCAAGCATTTAATGTTCCTTAGTTTCCGTGGATTTTTGATGCATTCACATGTCACTACCTATAGCAGCCCGGACCTTCAAACGAACATAACATTATCAAAATTTGAATAGGTCCTCCCTGGAATTCATAAAACTGCATATCCACGAAGTTCGTAACTGATTGGATCAAAGATGTTTTTGAAGAGCTGCACTAAAATCCTTATAATGCGAGAAATTTTACCTGCTGAATAATAGGTGCATTTTCCAGAACAGTTGAATGTGTTGGCATAAAAATTCTTTATATTGCATTGAAATTTAAGGATGATAACAATTCTACACACACAGTCTGGTGTGTTTGTTAAAAATACCACGAGACCAGTAGACCCCAGTATTTTATCTAGAAAATCCTCAGAGAACAGGTATCACACAAGACAGTGAAAATATTCAAGGCCGCAGTCTCCTTTTCAATGTAATGGAATTAAAGATAAATTTCAGTCCTAATTTTCGCTTAAAAGCCCAGTGTTCTTTGGGACAAATCAGAGCCATGGAGGTGAGCTGAATAGTTTCAGTCATTGAATGCTTGGACTCGCATCAACAGTGTTTACCTTGTGGCACACAGACGAAGTTCTCTGTCTGTCTGTCTGTCTGTCTGTCTCTCTCTCTCTTTCCCTCCCTCCGTCTGTCTGTCTGTCTCTCTTTTTTTATTTGGCCAGACAAGAAGGATAGATTGCTAAAATTAAGTCAATTTCGGAAATACCGGTATATGTAGTTTTCAGTCCGACGAGTTTGATAACACAAGAAGGGTAAACTCCCGAAATTCTGTCAGGCTTTGGAAATCGAAGTTCAGACTACATTAATGTGAAAAGGTAACTGGGAAGTGACAATATTAAACTGATTTGGCGAGTGTAACTATGCAGGAAAGCTTTGTGCACTAAAGTTTTGAAAGACGTATAGTTTATGTATTGTTACGACCAAAATTTTTGACTGGTTTGAATTCAGTTGCATGCATATATCTTTTTTTGCCGGTCATGTTGGACAAACAAAATGCCGTGTCTTTGTGTGCGAATGGTATATGGGGCATTCTGTCATCATAAATGAAGTATCATCAGGACTTTGTGTTATTGTGTACGATAAATTCCATTCAAAAAGAAATTTCGAGTGTCTCGAATTAAGAATCACTCAGTTTTAGATACCATGCACATCGTAAGCAGTGCAAATGCATGTTCCCCCCAGTTTCGCTCCCCATGAGCACACGATTAATTTATTGGTGTGCCCTCAAAACACACGCTGTGTCCTGTTTCTTTTTAACTGTGTAAACGAAAAGGACAAATTACCCTGATTAGAAATTACACACGCTCAATCTGTGTTGTTATTTCTTCAAATTAAAGTCAGATTCAGGAAGATTTTAACCACAGTCAACCCACTGCTGTGTAGGGAGCCGGTTACCATGCAAATATGAGAAAGCAAGGGATATGCTGTTGGTCTAGTAACAGGACCGGCTCAGTCAATTAATTGGCCCCGGAAACAATATACGCACAATTAATGGGGAACAGTACCAACACGGGCAAGTTGTTCGTTGACCCGACACACTATACTCCGTACTCATGGAAGTATGACTCCCGCTGGGTCGTGTAGTTGTCCGATTTTATACTTTCGTTTATCAAAAAGTATTTGTTTCAGTGACGCCTCCTATGACTGGAACAGTCACTGGGGGCAATAAAAGCTGAAGCCAAACTGCACATGAATACTCTTTCTCATACGTAGACATGTTGTGTAGGCTAACTCAAACAACACAAAGTTTATATTTTGGCCTAAAAAGTGATTAACTGTTACATAAAGTAAATATTGTGTTTTAAATGCTGCTGTCATCTGTTAATTAAATTAAAAAAAATATTTTGAATAAGGCCAAGACGTATAAATCATCAAATTTCAAGCTATTAAAAAGAACTCAGGTTTGTTTCTTCTTCTTCTTCTTCTTCTTCTTCTTCTTCTTCTTCTTCTTCTTCTTCTTCTTCTTCTTCTTCTTCTTCTTCTTCTTCTTCTTCTTCTTCTTCTTCTTCTTCTTCTTCTTCTTCTTCTTCTTCTTCTTCTTCTTCTTCTTCTTCTCTCTCTCTCTCTCTCTCTCTCTCTCTCTCCACACACATTTAAAGCCAGTTAAAGCAGACTTCTATGTCTGAAAAACGAGAGTGGTTACACGTCTTCGTTCTGATTGTCTTTTTGTCACTTATTAGTAAAACAGAATCAGAGATGACGTATGACCCTAAATGTCCATGCAGCACTGTTGATGTTTGTGCGCAAACTACATGCACACAATTAAATATTCTGAGTTGTTTGCCTTGGATGGTCGTGTGTTGGCTAACATCAAAGATATGAGGGTTGTAAACTTGTACATTCTTTAGTTTAGTTTGAGTACAACTAACAGATGTAGTCCCATAGAACCCACTGGAAATCCCAATGCTTGCTTGAAGCGTGCGTGTGTGTGAGAGACACACAGAGAGAGAATGCTTGCTTAAAGTGTGTACACGTGTGTGTGTGTGTGTGTGTGTGTGTGTGTGTGAGAGAGAGAGAGAGAGAGAGAGAGAGAGAGAGAGAGAGAGAGAGAGAGAGAGAGAGAGAGAGAGAGAGAGAGAGAGAGAGAGAGAGAGAGAGAGAGAGAGAGAGAGAGAGAGAGAGAGAGAGAGAGAGAGAGAGAGACCCTGGAAGTGGGGTGGTGGGGTGCGTGGTGGGGAGGGTAAGTGAGCAGGCACTGCTCCTGGTTTCAGTGGCCAACTGCAAGAACTCTGCCAAGCAATCATGAATAATTCATAAAATCCGAAATCTCTGCGTTGTAATCCAATAGCACAAAACGCAGGGAAAAGCGATAAACCCAGCCTGGTACGATTGGCCCGGGAAAATGGATAAAACCAATGCTTATGACAACACAGCCATGTGATTTCCAGCCTATGACGGCACCTTGGATATGAAAAAGCGTTTCCTGAGGTCCAGAAAGTTGGACAGAGGACTTTAGTTGGAGAAAATACCCTGAAGCGAAATAATAATTTGTCTTCCAGAGGGTATATGCGAGAAGTGAACCTCAACGGAACCTACTCGTTGTCAGCGTCATTACGTATTCAGAATTAGGGCGCACCTTCACCGAGTTGTTGCAGTTGTGTAAGGCAGGCAGATACGGCGACAGAGCTTGGTGACCCTCGGAAACAACGACCCAGGGCGCCCCGCCGCGCCTTCTTACTGCAGCCCATGTGCTAAGCATCACTAGGCTGTCCACTTGTCACCTTGGAGTTTTGCATCATATTCCCATGCCAGGTCGTGAACACTGAAGGCCGACATGTGGAAGTTAGCCTTGTGGTTAATATTTGTCGGATATGTTCATCACACAACGGCACCAGCTCCCGGGTCAAGTAAGTAAAAACCTACACGTGCATTCCACACCACTTGCATGTCTTGGCCCGGCCAGGCAAATGCCACGAAATGTGATGTAAAAGTTTTCTTGCGGAGGCTGCAAGGGGGTGGGTCGGCCCTGTTGGCAGCATCACCACGGACAGCTGATACACCAGCTGTACATGAGGACCATTTTATCGTGTTTTGAAATGAAACTCCACTGAATGTATGTCTGTTTACTACCCATTGGTCGCATTCTTTCTCCGTTTGGCACTTTTCTTGGCGTTCCAGAGCGGCAGGCTGGTATGCGCTATTCTCTAAGTCAGTATCACTATCAACCGTTCGGCGGGTTGACCATGAGTCGATGACAAGATGAAGATGTGAACGGGATGTAATGTAGATATGCATCACTGATCAAGCCGGGCCATGTTTTGGCCAGGCACGAAAAAGTGAGAAAACCGAAAGTTATGTCAGGGTTTGGGTTTTTTGCGGAATCCGATCTGACAACAGCATTCGGGCCGTGAATTAAACTAGAATTCGCGTTTGTGTGATTTTCCCACGTGTCATACTTTTGACAGCCGGTCACGATTTGGGTGTCAGGTATACTACAGTGTTCCATTATACAGGACCGTTTATTATAATTGTGAGCCGGCTCCCCAGCTTGTCAGAATTCTTACACATTCACTGTTCCACTTCTGGGTGACACTGAGAGTAAAAATGCTTGCGTCTTCAAAGTACACAGATCATTTTTTTTTCCAAATAATACATATATTTGAGTCATTTTACAGTTGCAGATCAAAGTGTAAAATGTTGTGGAAAATGATCCGTGATTGAACGAAGTTTTTGCTCACAACATGACATGGAGTGGGGACAAATTGCACCGAGCCAATTTAGCAATGGACATTAACCCTTTGCGCTCACGGCATATTATCAATAATATGTCCATGAATGGAGTAAGACAGTCTGAGAATTTGCACTTCACCAAATGACAGCTTAACTAGCAATACTACGGGCAGCAATTTTTAACGTGTAAGGGACAGGGTAACCAGCTGGCTAGCACGTGAAGGTGTGAAAAATTCCAAAAAGAAAGATCGCTAGATGTGCCATACCCTACTGGACCATCATTGATTTTCTCTTTGCACAACTGGGTTGGAATGTCAAATAAAACAGGCCATTGAAAAGTTTTTCATTTTTTTTTATGGTGGTCTCTTCGTTTGCAAAAGACTAGCCTGGTGGCAGTCTTGACAGACCCATCTGATCACATTTAACAAGTATGTGAAGCCTTTTCCCTGGTTATTTTGGTCTATTTTTTGAAAGCACCTCTTTCATGTGACCACTTTTAAACCTGCCCATAGGAATCACAGGGATTGCGTTGTAGGGCTTCTCTGTACAGCATTATCCATTGAAGGTGAGTGATCACTCCAGCATCTTTGTACACATCTTGGGAACTTTTCATGGGAGCTGTTGTTCATTCATCTGCAGGATAAGCATACAAGGACTTCATGGCTGTTGTTCAGATAACCTAACCCATGACAGTTGGTCAACTCACTTTTGATTTTGCTCATGGCAAAGCCTTACAGAATTCGTTGGCCACTCCTGCTTTCTTGTGATAATGTGTGTATTGACTTCTACAGTTCAAATATGATGTGCCGTCTCATTTAAACTCGGCCAGTGCATGTATACACTGAAACTTGTCTTGAAAGACCACCCGTATGTATGTCAAATTGTGGTCTTGAAAGACCATCCCAATAAATTTCCAGTTTTGGTCTCTGAAAACAGTAGATGCACTTTCATAAGAGGTATAAATTAGATTAAAAGTGCCAAGCATCCTGGAAGTCTTTCAATCAAGGCAAGTGGCCTCTCATTCAGGTGGTCTTGCAAAGAAGTACCACTGTATAATAATATTGCTGGATTCAAATTCACCATTTTAAAGGCTTGGATAAACAGAATTGGAATCCATTGAAATGGAAATGCGTTTTGACCAGGGAAATTGATGACTGTTATACCATACTGACTCATGTACTGGGACATACTCTTGATTTTGGGTGTAACGTGCAGGATACATTGGTTATCTTGTGTGTGTTGAAATTACAGCATCAGTTGTTTACATGACAAATACTGATTAGCTTTGCATTTATTTCATTGTTTTTAGATTATAGTTATCAGAGAAAAAAAAAACTGTGATATAAACTATGGTATTTAGTGTTTTGATATATAGGATTGTTGTAACAATATTCAAAGGTGCCTAAAATAACAATTGACAGCCAGCTGAGTAATTCTAATCTCCACTAATGCTACATCAAGTAATTGTTTTGGTTCTTGTTTCATGGGTGTCCCAAATGGGAAAATCACCCTCCCACAATTTCAACACTGGTTGGGTTCCTCTGATACTGCCTATGTTGATGAAAACTGAAATATCATTTCTGATTAATTTGTCAGTGCTGTTGTTAAGCATTCTGAAAGTTGGGTAAAACTTACTGAAAAAAAAAATGGGCATTGATATTTTTTCCTTCAGAAAGCTTTCTTGTGAGACCACAATTTTGTCAGCCCCTGGGGTGGTCATTGAAGAGGGGTTTCACTTTAAAGCTGAAAGGCAGGTCTTCTGTCTAAGTATCTCCTCTCCTTTCTTCATTTATCAGCTTTTGTTTGACTTATTGAGAATGGGAGACCACTTGCTTTATGTGACCACTTTTGGACTTGTCCTAGGGATGGTGTCTCATAGGAGCAAATTCTGCTGTATTATTTTCAGTAGTTCTTGGATAAAATATTTGTGCGAGTTTGGGCAAATTAGCAAGGATTTGCATATAAATCTGATGTTTGCCCTGATTTATCTGTTCATAGTGCATGAAGTAAATGATAATTTTTCATAGTGAGGCTGATTGTGATAAATTAATGTGTGTATTTGTGCATTTGCTGATGATCATTGCTGCAGTAGCAAAGGTCGGTTGTGTGTGTGACACATATTCTGGCCTCCTTTGCAAAGACTAGCAAAACGAGACACTTTGAGTGGGCTCTGTCTTGTAAGATCACCTTAACGAGAGACCACCTGTCTTGAGAGACCAATAAGAAATCATCTGTTTTGAAAAACCACTTACTGTAGTCCCTGTCTTAAGAGATCACTTCAGTGAGAGATCACCTATTTTGAACAATCATCTTTCAGGATAATTATTTTGTATTGTTCATCTTTGTTATGGCTAAAGCGAAAGACCATCTGTCTTGAGAGACCACACTTTTAGTCATTCCAGGGGATGGTCTTTGGAAACAGGTTTCACAGTATTTAAAATTTGCTGGTCCTCCATTAAGAGACCACTATGAGCTACAAAAATTGTGACGTTATTAAGCATGTCATTACAAATGGTCTCTGAGCGGCAGTCAAGATGGAAAAGACCGCACAAGAGACTCGGCAAATATTGTCTTAGTAGGCAGGTGAACTCATTGGAGGGGTCTCTCAAAGCAGCATGGGCTATTTTTGGTTATTTATGTCTACTATAATAAAAGATATTTTGCGAGACAATAATTTGGTTATAATTCCAAGGATTGCCTTTCAGGACAGGGCCCACTAGACTTTGAAGTTTCTTGTTTGACCTGTTAACATTCTTGACTCTCCTTATTTGTGGCCCTAGGACATTTAACAATAAGCCATTTTGTTTTAGGAGCCTTTTGTCATCTGGCTCAGTGTGCGTGAAGCATGACACATGCTGTTCAGGTTTTGTACATTTGATGATGTTACCAGAGGCATGTTATTACCTATTTATTATTATTCATCAATAAACAAAACTTTGAAAAAATATGTTGAAATCAAAGAGAGAAAACTGAGGCAATGTTCACTGCAGGCTAAAAAACAGCATTGTATATGTTCACACAGGATTAATGAAAAATTGCATAATGTTTGAAGAAAACAAGACTTTGGTAGACCTGCAACTGTGAAAGCCGAAATAAATCATCCACAGTACATGTATATGCCTATGCAATTTTTATGGAAAATCACGAAGAGTACAAGCATAGTAATGTAAAGTGAAAGCAGGTCAGAGCTAGTGTTTAAACTTAACTCATTCCATACTATGGTCACAGGCCTTGGTCAGTGGTTCTGGCACTGACTGAAGACTATAGGCATGTTGGTACTTGAATGAAAGCTCTTTTCGTGAAGAGTTTAAATATGCAATTGTCGTCTTAAATCCAGGTAAATATACGGAAAAGTCAGGGACTGATATGGAATGAGTTGAATGATGACGTAAATAAAATGAAGTGTCCACCCATTCATTTGTAAGATTGGTGATTATTCTAATCAAATGTGAGTCACTACGCATTAATGATGACAAAATGTCGTGAAAGTCAAATGATATATTCTGATTCTAAACTTTAGCTCAGATTTCAAAATGTAAAAATTATTTAAATTAACCAAAGCTGGTTGATAAAACTGACAAGATGAGCACATTACTTTTTGCTATCAGTGACTTCAAACTTGTGCATGCATATTGCACCCATATCTATGTCTGACTAACTTTATTATTAGCCAGGGCTGTGGAGACTGGGCAACAGCTTTCCACAGTGGACACAGCACTCTCTGAGAACACATTGTGCTGAGAGTGTGCGGAGAAAAGTTGTTGATTGGTACATTACTGTTCAGGAAAAAAAAAAAAAAATCAGACCACTTTGGCAATATCAGATCCTTTCTGGTAATTTTTTTGAAAGACCCCCCCCCAAAAAAAACCCCCATACCTTCACATTGGTGTCCCCTGCAGCAAAATATTTTGCTGATAAGTTTCAGAGTATTTACTGTAGTGAATAGGCTTATATTCTTTGTTAACCCTATCTCCCTTAAACCAGCCAAAACCTGGTTGTCATTAAATGTCATCTGCTTCAGCATTTATCACTGATTTCAAGAGTAATGAAAAACAGTTTGATTGAGAATTATAGATGATGCATCAATTATATCAGGATATAATGTCCAAGGTCACCAGCTTTCCTCGGCATGGGTTGAGCACTAAGTACCCAGCCCATGCCAAGGCAGGCTGTTCTCTCAGTCTTAATTCAAGGGGGTAAGGGTTAAGTGACTCATGTAAGAGCATGCAGGAACATACGGAATGCAAAACATCAGAAAACAGTATGTGTGTTCATAATATGAGTCTTAAAACAATTGGCAGTGAACAAAGCATCAAGACTTCTATTTTAAAGCCCTTTCCCCCTTTTGAGCACCCAAAACCGACTTGAGGTAAAATCTTGCCAGCTTTAGTGGTTTGTGATTAATGGTAGTGTTAATGGGGGGGGGGGGGGGAGATAATGTGTAGACGAGCCTGGTCAGAATAGTATGGCCTACAGTAGCTGGGCAGCTTTCCTAGGGGCAAGTTGAATGATTAGAGCCCAGCTAGCCCCAAAGAAAGCTGTTGACTTAATCTCAGTACAAGGGGAAAGGGTTGTACATTTATAATTATATTAAGCATTGTAGTGTAAGCTATTTTGAAGATGCAGTGTTGGAGGAGGTTGCTTTAGGCTTGGGGTGTCACTAAGTAATGATAATATGCATCCTGAAATTCCTGCCTGTTGACAAGGCAGAGACATCAAAGTTAAATTACTGAATGGATGAGTAGGTCTGGTCACGCATGATCATAGTTTACAGTGTTGTTTTGTCCCACTGGCCATGTGGTGTATTGATGCTTTGTAATCTAATAAGTAGTTATCAGTGTGGTGTGCGTGATTTTTTGTGCAATGAGGCAAAAAACAAAACCAACACGTCCCCAAAAAACCCTGAAAGAACCCCCCCCCAAAAAAAACCAACACAAAACAAAACAAAACAAAATGCAGCCCCTCTCCCTGAACAATAGCATAATAAGTGGAAAATAGATAAACAAAATAAACAATGTAAAAATAATTGTGATGAGACTGGTCATAGTGTTCCATTAAAACAGCCCATGGTCCATGGTATGTACACAAGCATCATGTACATGTAAATGGGGGGACGCCTTGCTCCGATTTTGGCATTTTCTTCACATAGATGGGTAGATTTGGGAAGGACAGAAACAAGGTTTCCACCTCAACTTAAAAAAAGAAAAAGAAAAGCAAAAGAAAGAAATAATAACAAACTTTTTGGAGTCATTGATGTATTTCATGTGTTTTAGGTTCAAAATCCACCAACCCACACCCAAATTTTCAAATTTTTTAAACTTTGGGGGACAGTAACTACAGACACACCCACTGCTACCCCCACCTCCAGGGGGGGAAATGGCTGCTCAGTATTCCTGCTCCAAAGTCTCCTCAATCAATATTTCCACATGCATACATCTCAATGTGCATGGTACAGTTCTGACAGTGTGCATAGTATCTGAACATAATGCAGGTGTGCAAAGGGGTAGGCTGTTTCACTTGAAGGTGACCAAGTCATTATAAAGTGGTATTCCGTGACCAAATGGTGGTCTGTCAAGACAGGTGGTCTCTTAAATAGAAGGTATGATAAATAACATGAAAAGTAGGTGGTAAATATCTTAAAGAGATGGCCTTTAACCCTTTCCTGCTTTTATTTTTGTTTTCTTCTTTCCAGAAAAGATTTTTGCTGAGATTTGTACTTAAAAGACCATTCATGATGGCATGCCCAACAACAGTCGCTTTCCTTAGTGTGGGTTGGGCACAGTGCCCCAACCCATGCGAAATAAAGGCTAGCTATTGACTTTTGTATTCGTACCAGGAAAGGGTTAAAGGCAAATACTTAAACCACATGTACTGTTGGCCATCCTGTGAGAGACCACCCCAGAGCCAGGTCAGAAAGTGGTCAACTGATGTGGGTATAGTCTCTCAATGGAGGCCAGATTATAATGCACATTGAAAATGTAGTACAGGGGACCTGATAATTGTGGTCTTGAACATGTTGAATAGAGATAGACTTTATCAGAGTGGTCTCACAAAAGAGGGCATGTTGTATCAGCAGGGATACCCTCACTTGCATGATGAATAAGCCTAAGGAGCTCTGCTGTACTTTTTAACTTCACACAACACTTAGAAGTATGCTCACAAAGTAAAATGGAAGGGAGTGGGTATTTTGATGTCATCAATTACTGATTTGGCTGGATCAAACTGAATTTCTGTTTCCCATACCCTTCTACTCCAGGTGAAAACATATCTTATCCAAAATGTTTTTTGGCTTTTTTGACAAATGTCTTGCAAAAATAAGACAAAAGACATTTTTTCTTTGTACCCTCAAATCATTGTCACTGCATACATGTGCATGTTTGTGTGTGTTACCATCCACTGCAACTTTGACCATGTAATTGGAGACCGGAAACAATTTTTAACAGACATTTCAATATGCTCATTAAGGCTCCCAGTGAGGAAAAAATTTAGTTATTTCACAATCACATTATATTACTGACATTTAGACATTGCTAAAATACAGCGTAGGATTATGATCTAAAACAGTGCAAGAAAAAAATAAAATAAAGTAGAAATAGTCTAAAACCCCCCAAGATTCAGCATGTTACTGTCATGGAGGACTGATATAGAAATCAAACATGCAGGAAAGTCCAGTGTAGTGTTTCGATTTGGTTTTAACCTTTTCAGGGCTAATTACAATGGAAGTCCTACTCATCTAAAGTATTATTTACAGTGTCTCTAGATTCAAATTTCTTATGAGGAGACCTTTTGTTCGAGTTCCTGCTTTTAAATGTCGCAGAATTGTCCTGGTCAACAGCTTTCAATTACACAGTTTTGGTGCTTTGCTGTGGCCATAGCATGCTGAAGAAAGCTGTCTCCTACTTTGCTTTAAAGGAGTTATAGCTTACGTTCCATCTAGACCAAAAGACTCGGGCGCTGACAGAAGCTATCAATGTCACATGGACTCCCGATCACTTTGCTAGTGGTGACAAGATGTCTGATGGTGTGAAATACACCATACTCTTTTATCATTTCCAGATAAACATTAATATAACAACAATGTGTGAATATTGCCCAATCACCCCAAAACTAAAACTGCATGCCTCCTGTGTTGAACTTGCCATGGGATTAAAACACAACTTATCTGATAGGCGGGCAAAGGTGTCATTGTTTATCAAGTGCATACATATGTGTCATGTTAGTTTTTCATATCTGTATGAAAAAAACTGAGCAAAAAAACCCCCCAATTTTTGGGACCTACATAGTATGTAGCTGCTTATTTGCTCCAAGTCTTCTGATAAACATACAGTGAATGAATCTGTCTGTCAAAGAAGCTTCAGATCTTGTACTTTTCCTGCATTCCTTAACCCTTTCCAGCTTGAATCAGGACTGAGTCAACAGCTTTCCTTGGCATGGGTTGGGCAGCATGTCAAGGAAAACTGTTGGCCTGGGGCATTTTATTTTAACAGGTCTTACTTACAATTCTCACTCAAACTGTTTTTTACCCCTCGGCCCATCTAGTCCAGGGGTGGGGGGTATTGCTATAACCTGCATGTGTGTGTGAATCCGTGCATCCTTCTGTGTGTCCCTTTTTCTTGCACGTGATTTCAGAAGAAAAAAAAAACAGATAAGCTGGGATCATGAAACTTTTTAGTTGATCTCCCTTTTTGATGTTAATATGAACTTTGAAGGACAATGACCTTGACCCAATTATAAGGTCACCTAGGTCAAGTCTGAGTGAATTTCTTGCACACAATATCAGGAGAACCAGAATTAATAGGATTATGAAACATTTACTGGTAATCACCCTTGTAAGGGTCTTTCTTCATCAAGTTTGAAGGACAGTGACCTTGACCTAATTTGAAGGTTACCAGAGGCACTTTTTCTCATTAGGAAATGTCTTGTACATGAGATCTTAAGAACTGGATAAGATAGGATCATAAGACTTTTACAGTTAATCACCATTGTAAGAGTCTAGCTCAGGTTAGAAGGACAGTGACCTTGATCTGATTTCAAGGTCATAAGGGACAATGCATTGAAAAAATATTGCAAGGCATATCAGGAGAACCAGATAAGCTAGGATCACAAAACTTTTACAGTTGGTCTCCCTTTCAAAAGGTGAATCAATTTTAAGGTCACCCGGGCCCATTTACTTTAAAAAATCTTGCACACAATATCAGGAAAACCAGATCCCTTTTTATGGGCGGCCGAGACGTTTTTAAGGTGTTAGCCTTTATGTTTATTACTGTTGAAATAAGTTTAAAACACTGAAGCACACATCATTTGACCACCAGCCGGTTTTGGCCACTTTAAAGGAGAAAGGGTTGATAAGATAAGATGAATATGTTACATATAATACAAATTAGCTGGCGACAAGTTATTTGATAGTTTTTCTCTGATTGCCAGAGTTCAATGTCCTGTAAGGATGCAATGAAAACAGACCTCTGTCAGAACTCTGTGTTCCAGGCACCAATACTGTTGGAAGTACAGTATGCCTTCATGTATTGACCAATCAGAATAGTGGCAGGTACATTTGAAAAGAGCGACCACCATGGTGCTTTATAAATGTCCATGCACCTAATTCTTGCTCAGCACTGCGCTATTTCTACTAAGTATCCAGAGTACAATGTACCTTGGAATTTTTCAGAATATGAGCATGAAGTTCAGATCCTATGTTAATGCTAGCAGTAGCCAAAATAGCCAAATGATACTAAAATTTCCCCACAGTTCTTTATTTTTTTGCAGAAATTTAGCTAAATTTTCAAGTATGTGTACATGTAGGTCTTTGTAGAAAAATTGGAATGTTAGCTACTAATTTTAAAAGCCTATCACTAACCTAGAAATCTGTGTTTTGAGTATTGCAATACCGATGTATGCTCAATGTCACCTGACAATATGTCCCTAGCCTGGGACAAGTTGAACCCCAAGCAGGAAAAGTAAAAGTTTCAAAGCAATAGCTCAGAGGGCAACAAAAAGCTACCTTTTACAGGATTTAGATGGATGGACAAGTGAGTTTGAATAGAGCAACTGAAGTATGAAAACAACTTGCTCTGAGGACTAGCACCAAAAAGCAGCCCTGTGTACAGTTTTACTTACATCGCATACATATGTGTAAATTTTTACTGGTGTGATATACATGTATATATAGATAATGCTACTGGAACTTGTGATGTACATAGGTACCTTTGATGTCTGATGTGTATAAATAGTGATACCATTGTCGGATGTGTGTTTGTAATGTTACTTGTGAAGATGTATACATGCCTCAACTGTATACATGTATGCATAGTGCTACTAATGTCCATATACATATACATGTACATAATGAAACTTGGGAGAACATCTTACACCATACAGATATGTACATACGCACATGTATGAACACATTTTCCTTTACAATTTTTGACTTTAGTTGTCAAAGTACGTCAAACGCATTGGTATGAGGCTGAGTTCTTTCATGAGTGTGAGGGTCCTGGTTGTAATTCATTTCTGATCTGGAAGTTCTTGAAGTTGAATTGTTTTCTGCTTTATATAATATTCCCCGTGAAAGATTTTTTGCCACCACATTGGAACCTCACAGATTTCCACCTCGAGAATGTTTCTGTAAGGCTTGACTTTTTTAGTTTTACTTTTTAGCTCTACTGACCTTAGGTCACAGAGCTTATGGATTCACTCATGTCCATCCATCCCTCACTCCGTCCGCCTGTCTGTCCATAAGCATTTGCATATCAACACGAGAGCATCTTCAATTTTTACGTTAGCATCTTGATAATTTTTTGAGATTCTCTATAAATAAAGATCTAGGTTCCTTTCATTATTGCCACCTTATGGATTACATAATACAGGGGCCAAAAAGTGAAAAATTAAAAATGCTCTGGTGTGTTTGATTTTCTTTGGATCCTTATGAAACTTGGTGATTTTGTATTATCTGAACAATACTATTGGCGCCACCTATAGGTGAACAGGGAATATGACTAAATTTGGTGAAATTGATGAAATTTGTTATCTTGAGTGACCTTGACCCATTTTTCAAGTAAAGGACACTAAAATTTGGTATTTTTGGAAAGAATAAGGCTGATGATACCAAATACTATACAGATGTGTATTATATGTAGAAGGTTGATACTGCATAATTGGAATGATCTTCACATGCTTTCTCAAGGTCATGGAGGAAAACATTTCAAAAGAATTGTTTGTGATGGTCATCAAGTCTTAACGTGTGGACATATATCCATGTACGATTTATACCTGAACATTTGAGAAGCAAGATTCTTATTTCATGGGAGGTCATGGTGGCATCATTGGTGGTATTAATTTGAAAGTTCTGCTTATATCAAAGGTATGAAAAATACATTAAATTCATTTATGTGATAATGAATTGAGATGAAACTACAAAAGTTACATCAGTTATGCATTAGGTCAACTGTCAACTTCAGCAAAATTATGAAACTTTGTGAAAATATTCTCCAGGTGAGTTTGTATGAACTGGACAATACTATTGGCGCCACCTATAGGTAAACAAGAAATATGACTAAATTTGGTGAAATTGATGAAATTTGTTATCTGGGGTGACCTTGACCCATTTATCAAGTGAAGGACACTAAAATTCGGTATTTTTGGAAAGAATAGGGCTTTTTTTCAAGGTTGTTAAGCAATGTAGAAAAAGACACTAAATTCATCATGTTTAGAAAGAATAAGGCTAACATTACCAATCATACTACAAATGTTATGTATGGAATTTTGATAGTGCATGATATGGGTGACCTTGACCTACTTTCTCATGGTCACAATGGCCATGCATTCTTTTAAATGATTTTTGTTTTGTTTTTTTTTTGTTTCTGTGATGGCCATTACATCTCAACTTGTGTCCACAAATCCAAATACCATTACAGGAACATTATGCTGGCCAAAGTTTATAACATTTGAGCCGTGGTGGTGCCACTGGTGCTAATTGTTAGTGAGTGGAACCGTCTGCCAGTAGAGGCAGTTAGTGCGAACAGTGTTAAATATTTTTAGAAATAAAGTAAACACACATCTTAGATACAGGCTTATAAGAGTCAATGTAAGGTTGGCTCCCTGCCTATATGACCAACCCCCTATATGTATTATTGAATGGGTGTAGTCATACTGAACTCATACTGAACTCCATTATTGGAACTAACTTCACAGGTATCAAAACACATTGAATTCATTATTGTGCTAATACATGTAGCTTAAGATAGAACTGCAAAATTTACACCAAATATGCGTTAGGCCAATGGTCAAATTTTGCAATATGTTGTGTGACCTTGACCTATTTACAAAATCATTAAGCACTTAAGAAAAGGACTCTAAATTCAATATGTTGAGAAAGAATAAAGGAAATGTTACCAAATTTACCACGGGTAAATGTGTACCATACATGTGGAAGTTTGTTGCTGCATGATATGGATGACCTTCAATAATATCTTTAGTTCATAGAGGGAATTCATGTATTTCATGTAATGATTTTTTGGTGATGGTCGTCAGCAGGCGATGAGGTCCATGGGCCTCTTGTTGCCCCAAAATGTTAAAAGCGGTCAATTGAGGAAAAGAAAACTAAGCACCAAACAATGCTGAAAGGCGTAATGTGGAGGCGAAGGTATTCTGAGAGCACCATGCTTTACCCCACAACATGGGCATTTTACTTTAATTCTCAGGATCCTGGGTCAGGACCAGAGGGCTCTTATTTCCTATATGTCAGCTGCAGCAGGATTAGTTCAGACTTGGATGGAGGGGGGGGGGGGGGGGAGGAACTAAAAATGGGAAAAAGATAAAGTATAAAAATGATGTTGAACTTTTTCCCCATTGATTTTACTACATTGGAAAGAGAAGCTGTGTTTATAAACTATTGGCAATTAACACTATGGCCTTACCTCTTGCACTGCCACATTTTGGACTGAGACAACAGTTTTCCTTGGCACGCTTTAGGCGCATTGTGCCAAAAGCCTGCCGAAAAAATCTGTTGACCTTCGCTATTTTATTCTATTTAACATGCTGCTACATAAATGAAAGTCTTTTTACAGGGAACATGACACCTTAATTATAATTCAGAGCAGTTGGTTTTAAGTAGTTCTACTTAAGTAGTTCGACTTAAGTTGCGTTTGCCACTGAAAGAGTTAAAGTGTCAGACTCAGAAGTCATGTGGAAGGTCCAGCAACTGTGAGTTCATAGTCAGGTCTGTTATTCAGCTGTTTTGATACAAGCCATAAATGAGAGAAAATAAAGATACCGTGAAATTAGGTTAAATTACGATAGTTACTGATTGGGTATGTGGACACACCCACACATTTATACACACACACAGGTGAAGGCCCATGAATACATGAATATATGTTCATCAATTTCAAGGTGAAATAACTGTCTCATCCATTTGATCCTCCACAGCAAGTGACGTCAAACAATACATGGGTGGCCAATACGGCTGGGAGGTGACTGAGGGGCCACTGGTATTTGAGTACCTGGTAGAAATATTGCCTGTGAACTTCATGAACTGATAGGTGGTGTTCTGTTATGTAGAATGTCAATTTGATCTGAATGCAATTCAATATCCATGACCATGAAGATCCTGCATTTCAATGAGCTAATTTGTTGAATTATGATCAAGGGCCTCCAAGGCATATATTTAAGAAATACATATTTTACTCAGAGATGCCAACTTTCAAAAACCCATTTTAGTGACAACTAGTTAAGTCCTCCAGGGAAAGAAAATAAATAACAAAGAATAATTATATAGAGAAAAAAAAATCTAAATTCCGATGTGGGACACAAGTGAAAAATGGTCAAATTCTAGTTAAGTCCTTCAGGGACAGAAAATAAATAACAGAGAATAATTATATAGAAAAAAAATCTAAATTCCGATGTGGGACACAACTAAAAAATGGTTAGATTCTTAGCTAATTGTACAGACTCTTCATGATGATGAATTTTTCTCGCAAAACTGAATTAAATATTAGTTACTGTATCTAAAATTCTGTTCAGGAATAATTTCATACACATTTAAGGTACAGAAATTCCAGATAGTACCCAAATTCATGCAGAAATTTATCGATAAATTTGCTTATAGTATGTTGCACTAAAATATTGCTTGTTGAGATGTGTAAGTTTTCGTTTATTCATTTTGGAAAGTAGAAACATTTATGAGAAATCAATCCAAATGTTTTCACTTGAAGAGATCAGTCCAAACTTGATCACTGCATTCATTAAAAATATGCAAGGCACATGACCCGAAAGACAAATGTCATAAATTTCCACTTAAGATTACATTATATAATTTATAATGGAGGCTAGTTTGATCTTTGCTATATAAAATTGTCAGTATGAGTGTGATTAAATAAATTTTGTTCCTTATAATATGTAGCCTACATTTTCACTGTGGATAACAGAATGTATGTGTGCCATCACATGGGAAATACTGCATTACTGCTAGAGTGTGTACTCAGAATTTATTTCATGGCAGGCGAGTTTGATGAACTTTTCTTGAATTATCTAGCATACAGAGGCAAAGGCACACACACAAAAAGCAAGACCCGATTAAATGGTATGCTTAAGGTTAGAAATAATCAGATGCATGTGAGTGTCAAATAGCTATAGAGCACACTTGACATATGCCTAGAGGCATTGTTTTCCTTGGCTGCTTGAAGGCGATAGAAAGTCGGAGACTAACTTAAATTTATAAGGAAGGGAGGCCTGGCAGTCCTGTTTGGGGCCTCCCTGAGGGCAAACAAGGAAAGAATTACACCTAATGAAAGGAACCTTAATTATCAAACTATTAATTGACTGTTGTTAGTGAAATGTGAATATTAAACTGTATGACAAAGTATGTCTGGGATAAAAGTTGTTCCGACAACAGAATGCGGATGTGAGATCTATGATGTATGAGAAGCGAGAACAAAAGCAAGGCGCCTCTAATAGAAAAGAATAATATGGCTGAATGCACAGGTCACACCTCCTTATTGTGTTTTACAAAAATGTTGTCTCATCGAACAATTTTCGACTTAGTAACCTACATAAAAAAGTGGCAGTGGTTTGGATAATTAATACAGAGCATTCAGTGTGCAGAGTGAGTCCTAAAAAAAAAAGCTGAACTCTTGTCAGACAGTGTTGCTTCTCCCCCCCCCCCCCCCAACTGTCAATATAACTCCTGGATCAATCTTCTAGCAAAGCTTTAACCCTTTCCCCCTTGACTTAAGACTGAGTCAACAGCTTTCCTTGGCATGGGTTGGGCACTAAGTGTCCAACCCATGCCAAGGACAGCTGTTGACATGGGGCATGTGATCTTGGTAAGTCTCATGTACATTTCTCAGTCAAATTGTTTTTCATAACTGTTGAAATTAGTTGAAAACACTGAAGCAGACGGCATTTGACCACCAGCCGGTTTTGGCCAGTTTGAGGGGGTAAGGGTCAAAAGATGTCATGGTATGAAGTCTTGATTACAACAAATTCAGTATTTTAGATATTTACCCCAAATTGTCAAATTTTCGGTGAAACAAAGAGCAAATCAAACAAAGTGCGATTCCATATACAAGACTCTGGCAGTCTGATATGGCCATATCTTGTGGTTCTTCATTTTGAAGATTTTATCAAAACCACAAGGATGGAAGGGTATATAGTGGGAGATATCACATGCTGGTTTCCACACTTTGTCCGCCATTTTTGAGTCACTAGGGAGGACCCATTTCAAATTTCTTTCAAGCCAAGTTAAGTCCTTTGTATGCTTTTGCATTGTTTTGCATGTACTTGGCTAACTACATGTATCATCCTTTGGCAGTTACTAGCAAAGCTCATTTCAGTGCCGTCATCGTGGTCATACCTTTCCTGGCCTATTTCTCATGAAGTAAAGCAGTTAGCTCTCAAAACTTCAATGAGACACACGTGGTACGTGTACAGTACCATTTTTGCCCATGTTGCATGGAGGCAATGTAAGTAAGTTTGTTAATTGATTAGCAAATTTAGTTCTGGGTTTTATCTTGAAATGTAAGCAATCAGCTTCTCTTGAATTGGGACCACTATATATTTGTCTTTCGGCAGAATGAGACACTAACATGGGAGAATGAGACACTAACATGTCGTGTCATATTGCAATTATGGCCAAATTTATATTATCCAGGAGGTGTGCCAAGTCTTTTTGGCTTTGGTGACCTAAGGTTGCAGAGCTTATGCAACCGGTCATGTCTGTCCATGGATCCTTTAACTTTTGCTCGTTAGCATGATACCATCCACAGTTTTCAAGTTGACCCCAAAAAAACTTTCAGGACTTACAGGATGTAACAAAATTTAGGTCAAGTTCTATATTGGTAGCACCACCTAGAGTATTATGTAACATAGGGGCCAAAATGTGAAAATCTTGTGAATGCTCTCGCATCTCTAATTTTTGGTGGATCTTCATGAAATGTGGTGGGTCATGGGGGAGGTAAAAATCTGGATCAAGATTGATACTAATAGTGCCACCTGGAGCTGTACAGAAATTAATAGCCAAAATGTGTTGAAAATTATATCAATTCATTATTTCAGCTAAGAATGCAGCTAGTCTTACCAAATTTTTAGGATATATGTATCATGGCTAAAACTAGAATGTCACACATTATGGATGACCTTGACCTACTTGTTCAAGGTAACCGGGACTATAAAGTTGATAGAGGTCAGTAGCTAGCAGTGGGCCTTGTACATTTAATTACAGTCATGATGCAAATTAAACATTACATGTTTATTACAGAGACAAATCCCTATTGTGCATGAAGTACTGGTGGTGTCACCTGTTGTATTTTATGGAGAATTTGCCAATTAGATGGTAAACACATTAAATTAATGATTATCACAACGCAGTATTTTTACATCACAAAATGTACAGGAAAGATACCTCGGGCAAGACTCATATTCTTCTGAATGTTCTAACATTTAAAATTTTTGATGGATCTTGATGAAATTTGGTTGGATGGTGGGGGAGGTCAATATCTCGATCAAGGACGATACTGGTGGCGCCACCTATAGTTGTATGGAAATTATTAGTCAAAATGTATTCAAACTTAAATAAAATCATTATTCCAGCAAAAAATGCAGCTCATTCTTATTCACCCACAATTCTGTTATTTGTCCCTATACATGTCAGCAGAGCACAAGTCCCATGGGCCTCTTTTTAATTCATGGTTCTGGATTATGACCATTTGCTTGAATTAGGCTGAATGACTTTTGCTCACAGTTGGAGTTTAACCCATTGTTTTCAGTTATGATGAATGAAAGAAAGTGAACTTGCACCAGGAACATCATCTCCCTTCTGGTAAATCCCCAGTAAAGCCACATGAGGTTAGGATGATAGTGAATCATCTGGTCTTCTTGGCACAGGAAGTGCCAGGGGGATAGGGGGTGTACATGGGTGGTAGAAATGCAAACTCACAGAAAACAATGGCATTTCCCATTTTGCTCAAGAACATATTTTCATCAATAGTGAAATTAAAGTTCCAGATCTTCTAATTTTTATTTTGTGTTTCTCGATTATTAAAATTCTCTTTGCCCAATTCTCATGAATTAATTATGCTGTTTTTTAGTGTCTAGTTTAACCCTTTCACACCCTCAGACATTTTGAAGTGCAAAAAAATTGAACCTGATTGGCCTTGGCCAAGGCAGTGGTCATTTTCTGTGACCGTATACGGCACATTTTGTTGCCTGTGCTGTGACCTGCAGCGACAGACCACATACTTGCAGGTACCTGTCTGTAACCTTGTTGCATCTCACACTCAATCAGTAAATTTCCTTGGCATGACTTGCCCGCTTCATACAATTTTCATGCCATGATAATTGGAGGTGTTAAGCTAACCTGCTTACGACCAGGTGACACGACCATGCCGGCTGCTGTAGGTGTTGCTGAAGAAGGAAGCACCTGTATGTGACAGTGCAGGCAGGTCTTTGCATCAAACTGGACAAAACGTGCAAACAAAATGACTGATTTTTTTCTTCAGAAAAGATGCTAGTCATGTTATGATATGCATAACTTATGTCGGATGTCACTGAGACTGTGGGTGAGAGTGTATCAATGATTACTAGTGCAGGTACAATGTCATAATGTATAATGTTGACTTGAGGAAATTTGCATGTGATCTATATATATAGATAGATATATAATACTGGAGTCTTTCTCCTAAAAAGCCACCCCAAAGGCACCAGAATTGTGGCCTAATAAAGGGGATGGTCTCTTGGGGGGGGGGGGGAGAGGGGGGAAGGGGAGGAGTTATGATGAAAATATCTACTGCACAGAAAAGTGGCCTCTCGAGGGGCTTTATAAGAAGGGGAGCACTGAATGATAAAGGTAAAATTATGTGAGGCCATCCATAGAAAAAGTTAACCCTGAGGGATTAAAACCCAGACCTTTTGGCGTGTGGCTTTCCCCCACTCAAAAGAAAGGTTAATCAAGTGTTTGATGTAGTAACTGTTACTTATTTCTCTTGTGTCAGTAGGAATATGCCATCAGTTCAGTTTCCTTCCCGTGCTGTGGGCATATTGCAATACGCCGTGAGTCCAGTAAAGGAAACACACTCCCTGGGCTCCACGGGGTTAAAGGAAAACCAATAAGGAATAACAGTGACACCTGTTATTTAACCACTCCTACTGCTAGCAAAAGTAGTCTCATATTGCAAGTGGTCTTAAAAATACAAGTAAATTCATTAGAGAAACAGAGGGTAAGGTTGTCTCAGCAGCCTTTCAAGTGGCTGGCAGAAGTAGTTTTATTTAAAAAAGGGCACTTTCAAATACCCCATAGGGAGGGAAAAAGGGCACATGAGGATGTGGAAGTCTAACCAGCACATTACTCAACGTAAGAAAAAGGAAATCTTTGAAAGTTACATAAATTAATGTAAATCAGGCGCTTGCTTATTTCGTAGAATTTATATGAGAAAATTGTGTGTGAAACTTTAAATGTCACAAAAATGTGTCTGTGGAAAGAGGAGTCTGAAGAATGAGGCAGGGAGCATAAAAGGGCAATTAAGGAGCAAAAAGGCAGGGAACATCTCCCTTCACTTTTGATCTGCATAGAACTTTGAATAATACTGCAAATTGCTTTAATATCGCTGTGCTCTTATTTTTGCTCATTTCCCAGTTTTTACAAAACTGTGAAAATAAAAACACAGTGAAATAGGATTTTAACATTTTTGATTAGGAATTATGTCCAAAACAGTGAAATTAAAACATAGTGAAATGTCAAAAATAAAAAAAACGTGAAAATTTATACACATGAAAATAAAGCAATTAACAGTGGTTCATGACAGTCTTGAAAATGTATCTATGGTCTTTTGAGAGAGGTAGTCTTTAGAGCTAGTACATACATGTGCAAATTCCAGTTGCTTTCAGATTTTCCATTTTATTTAAAGTATCCAGTCTGAATTAAATATATCCAGAATTAGAAGATTATGATCAAGCCCTTAAGGGTCATGCTTAGGTTAATTAGGCCTCCTGGAGATAGTTTTGGGGTCTGGCATGTGTCCATGGTAAGGCAAAGGAGGGTAACTGGAAACAGTTGTGTAATATGTCTGACTGAAGCCTGCTGTGGACATGTATTGCCTAATGAAATGTATGTTATTTATCTCCTGCACAAACAGTTGTGGCCACCCAGGAAAGCTGAGTAGAAGTTTTTATCATCATAACACAGGGAGGGTCTTCATCGGGTTTCATATTCAGCAGGGGTTGACTTTCTGGCGGATTAAATTGGCCCCTGTTTTGAGAGACCACCTGCCTTAAAAGACTACCTCTTGAGGACACTGTCTTTGCCGTTGTACAGGCCTGCCTAAGTTGTATGACTGACAGTTTGGTACAGGCATATACAACAGTATAAGGTTGCACAGTTGAACCCTGACCTGTTGCCATGTGGCTTTCGTCCATTCAAAGAAAAGCTACAATCAGGTGTTTGATGCAGCAAATGCTTTCTCTTTCTCATGTGTCAGTAAGAATAGTAACACCCATTTACCATTCTTGCAGCAAGAGACACGGCACTTTCAAAAGGGGTTTACAAAACAAATATTATATATACAAATATGCTGACGATTTCATACAGGTGTGTGTTATTCCTATGTCCTGAGAGACCAGCTGCTTTGATCTATCACAGTGTGGTCTGACTGGTCTTTGAGGGAAGGTTTCACTGTGGACATTTAAGTCACGATTGTTGGCAGGTACAGATTAGGTTGGACTTTTTCAAAGAAATATCATGAATTTTTGTTGATTCTTTTTTGTCAAGTGAAGGTTAAGCTTAAACATGTGTGGGGAAAGTCGTTTTGACATCAAAATTTGGTGACTTTGAGGCAAATGTAACACTTGGTCCTCTTCCTAAATATCATGCCCAACTGCCCCAGAAATATCTTATTTTTAAGTGGGGCAGCATATCCTGAGGGGATAGCATGAAATACATCCCTACTGCATGGTGAAGTGGTCTCTGGCGATGGGGTAGCTGCCTCTTATTGGGAGGGGGGCTTTAAGGGAGGGACCGCAGTAGCTACTTTGTGTGAGCTTAAATGCATAAGTAACAGGTCCGATTGCAGTGACACTGAAAACTACTGTAGTTCAGCCATCTTAGACTACCCCACCTATTAGCAGAAAGTGGTCCCATATTGCAGGTGGTCTTAAAATACAGTTTCTTTTAGAGAAATAGACACCAGTGTCATATGAGGACAGTGTTGTACAGAGATGCAGTCTCTCAGGAGTATGCCTGAAGGAGCAGCCTAATTAACGTTGGCAGGATTTTCATCTCTTAGTAACTCTAAACTCATTTTACAGAAAGTGTGACCTGTCTTGACAGTCCACTAACCTCTCTTTTAACCCTTTGGTGAGCCTCAGGCCGTTTGGACTGTTATTGGAGGCCACTGCTTGGAGGTCATTGATCAAAGGAAGTTGTGAATTTCCACCTGGAGTCACACAGTGAAAGTGCCCATCACAGATTGGCTCTGAGAAGAATAACATGGAAAAATGGGAGGATTTGTTGAAAAATGGTGTAAAAAGTGGGAGTCTTATTTTTTTTTAACATTGGGAGACCTGTCTAAGAAGCAGGAGAAGGGAAAATCCTTGATGTGATTTTGTGACCAAAAAGTAAGGAGGTCTCCCTGTTTCTTCAGCAGACTTTGCTGTTGGCTTTCATTTACAATAATCTACGTGTACCAAGTAGGTCTTAATTGTAAGGAATATCAGAAATTTTAGGATGGAGTTTTTTATGTGTTCGTCATATTTGCATGTATGTGGACAAGAATCCACTGAAATACCAAGTGGTTGAAAAAAAAATAAAATGCAAAATATTGATGGTAGGCCTACTATTTTCATTCGAAGTGTGTGCTAAATACATTTCCATGTGGTTGCTATCAATGTGTTGTAACTCATATCTGGCACCAGAAATTTGCCAATTAGCCATAGGCTGATGAAAGTGGGGTTTGGCTGAAGATATTTTTTGACTGAACTATATTAAGAAATTTTGCATTTCTTTAGTTTCAGTTAAGCTAATTTGAGCATCTGTTAAGCAACATATATATATATATATATATATATATATATATATATATATATATACATTGAATGGAAAACATGGAAAACACGTAAAAACTAGAAGTTACTGATTTTGCAAGATAAAATCAAATGTCTCCTCCTGGTGCAAGGTTTTGCCTCAGTTGGAGATAACTGATGTTATCATTGCCCAGGAACAAAATTCTCAGATATGACCATATGACCTTGAGAATCAAGTTGAGGAGACCCAGATGCAGTCCCTGTGTAGGTCTCACTCAGACACACAATCAGTGGTCTGTGCAGCTTAAAATAGAAGGGAGATTTACCCTGCCCTTGTCTTTTGTTCTTTGCCTTTTTATTTTGCTCCCAGTTCTTTTCTGCGATATATACATCATGCTTTAATGGTTTATGGCATATTTCCTCAATTTTGACAACAAACCTTCAGTATGTAAGCTGAATTCAAAGAAAATATATTAAAAGCAGTATTTTCACCATAACTTAGATACAATTATCAACAATTTCTTAGGTTTGCGTGAAAGATACACTATTTTATCTAAAACGTTACTTTTAGAGTTGCCCTCTGTGGCCGCTACCCATGTTGACCAGTTGCCCTTTTCAGATCAAACTGCCCTTGTGAAAACTTGCAGAGACCATTGACAATCTTATCAAGTGTGAAGTTTTGTCAATGTTTCTTGTGGTTATTACAAGAAAACTGATATCACATATATGACCCAGTGACCTTGAGAGTTAAGTCTCTGTGACCCAGATACAAGCCCAACCTGGTCTGGCCCATATAGAATCCTTCAAAGTTTTGTCAAGTTTTGCTCAGTTCTTCAGCAGTTATTGCACAGAAATGGATTTCACATAAGCACCCCTATAACCTTTAGAATTATGTCAAGGTGGCTCAGATCAATTCCAACCTAAGTTTCACCAAGTTTTGTGTAGCTCTTCACTATTTATCTCTTGGGAAATATTCACACGTAGATCTGACCATTTGACTTTAAAAACTAGGTCAAGGTGACCCAAATACGATCCTGCTGTAGGTATCACCTAGATTCCAGTTTTTAACTAATTTCGTGATGTTTCATTGAGCTCTAGCTTTAATACTTATCAAGAAGGTGTTGAAGAAAAAAGAACAAAAAATGGAAGAAATAGGCACTGAAGTAGTATGTTCCCCAGTTCCAATGGTAGACATAATTATGGCTTAGCTCTGGCTTATGAAATCAAAGTTTTGCTAGAATGGTGATGTTAACTAAATTGATGATGGGTATACAATTCCCAATACTAGCCTCTTATGGTTATTGGCTAAGACTAAAAAAAAAAAAAAATAATAAAACAAACAAAACAGCTGACTGTTTATGTCTCTGAGCTCAGTTATCAGTGTACCCATGAGCAAACTCCAACTCTTAGCCTTTCCTAGAAAAGTGGCAGAAGTGACACAGCAAATGTTGGATTATTATTAACGCTTTTAGAGCCAAATTTTGGACTGAGTCAATAGCTTTTCTCGGCACGCATTGGGTGCAATGCGCGCAATGCATGCCAAGAAAAGCTGTTGACCTGGGGTATTCTCTCTGGAACTATATAGGCGTACTGGGACTTGAATTAAAGGTCCTTTTTAGCAGGGAATACGCATCTGGGATCCTTATGATAATTCAGAGTTGTCTGACTTAAGTAGATCGACTTTAGACGTGATTGGCACTGAAAGAGTTGAGAGACAGGACCTTCACCATGTATACATACCAGTGGGTTATTTACCACTTGTAAGACATTGAATTGAGTGCTGGAAATTTGATTGGGTGAAGAAACACTCAGCTTGGAATTTCGGACAACATGCAATGATAACCCAAAATAGAAATTGCAAAATTGAGTTAGAGGTACATGAATATCCAGTACAATGAACATTTGTAGTTACTCTTGTAATATTGTTGAAACATTTTCTGGATAAAATACCATTTTTTTCATTAATTGTGCCAGTAATTATAATTAATGCCTTCCTGTACTCTTCCTCCATCCATCCATCAATGGTCTTAAAGACATGACTGTATCTGGACTCCAGGATGTGTGGTATAACAAAACTAGGTTGACAGCTGGGGTCATACTGACAGTTACAGGCTTCTCGTTTTGCAGATTTTTTAAGGAGCGACATGTTGTGTATTAAAAGTTGCAGGTGTGCTTTTTATGTTCCAGTTACAAGAAATATGGTTTGAGAGAGGTGGCTTGTTTTTGAGATCATATGATGGGCCGTCTTTTGAGAGACCACCTGTAGGGAAGGTCTAAAAGTGGCCACATAAAGCAGTTGTTCACTCATTAAAGGTAAAATAACTTGAAAAAGATAAACTTAAGGGCCTGGTGAATGTTGTCAAAAAGGCAGATCTATGGCCTCTTTATGGAGTGGTCTCTTAAAACAAAGACTACTGTATTCTTCAGGGAAAATGTCTCCTTCTGTGAGTGCAAATAGTAGATTAAATTCAGAGAAATGGCTTCTGACGAGAGGAGATATTTATGAGGGGACTTACTTGTGCACGTTCAAGGAATACACTCTAACTAAAGGTGCAGGCAAAAGTACATGAAAACTGTCAACAGTGACTGGCAATGATCAATGGTAAGTGATACTGGGGAGGTGGGAGAGAATGCTTGAAGTTTAACACAGTGGGGTGGATATTTTGGGGTAAATCACCAAGAAACCTGTGTCTAATTGCTCTGTCAACTCAGGCCATAAGATCACTTTGTTTTGAGATATAGCGGGACGTCTGCAGGTCTGGACACACTCATTTGTTGTACTGTAAATTGCTCTTATTTTGCTGTATTTTTATTTTCACTTATGTCGCTGATGGCACAAAATGGTGATTTCAAATAAAGATACAATGAAATAGCAGTTTAACATTGATTTAATAGGAATTATGGCAGAAATAGTTAAATTGTAAATTAAGTGAAGTGTGTGAAATGCAAAAATCGTGAAAATTTATACACGCAAAAATAAGAACATTTACAGTAAGATTTAACAAGGTATGAGGCTGGAGTCCAGTGCCTGGTAGTGACACCAAATAGTTAGGTTAGGTCCTCTTCTCGGGTTTTAACCATTTTCTTCCAGAAATTGGGGAAAAACACACAAACAAACCCACAAGTGAGAAACTTTTCTTGTGACTGTTTATGTCATGTGCTCAGTTATTTTGACATGGAAGTTTGTGACCTGGTCACAGTGCAGACGTCACCAGCTGAAGGAAGTTTCTTCTGTGATTTGTTTTGGAAAATTGGAACCAACAGAAACCAGCCATAATGGAGGGAGGTAGTTAAAGTATGTTGCATGGGTTGCTTGGGAAAAATTGAACCTACAGGAATCACCCACATTACGATAGAGTTATAAAAGTATGGGTGTAATTTGTATATAAAACCAGTCAAAAGTGGAAATAATTGGCATGTTGGCCACACAAATTTGGGAACAGTTGGGAAATATTTAAGGTGCATTGAAAAGGCAGTCTGTCCCCCCAGCCATTCACCAGTTCACAGGAGTCTGTTTGACTTGCAGTACATGTAGGAGTGTGGCGCAAACAACGGTGAGACAAAAGAATCATATACATCAGATTGGATGCATAAGGATCAAATACTGCAGTGTTGACATATCAGCTTGGATTTTAGGGCACGTGGTCGAAGTGAACTCAAATAGTAGACCACCAGTTTTGGTCCAAATCACAGGTTTTTGTAGGTGGTTAACGTGTACCCACCTTTGTATTGCCAGGTATGTGGCTATAGGGATCCTACCAACAGACCATTCTGCATAGAAAAAAGAAGGATACATATGTTCCAAATACCCAATCCAACTGCCACCCCCCCCCCCCCCCCCCCCGAAAAAAAAAATTAAAAAACTACCCAAAAGCACTGCAAGAAAAGTCTCTCCACATACATACATTGTATATGAACATAATGAGAACTGTTATCACTGGAAAGGTTGACCGGTTCCATGCCATCTACAGGCCTTGTTCAGTACATTACCTAACATGTCATGCAGGAGGTGCCCTGATCACAGCTGTGGCATAATCTTTAACGGGCAATGTAAAAGACAAATCTTGAGCAGCCAGGCTCATGCTGCTGCTGCTGCTGCTGCTTGAACCCTTTCCCCCCTTGCATTACGACTGAGTGAACAGCTTTCATTGGCGTAGGGTGGGTGTGTGCCAGAGGAAAGCTTTTGACGGAGGGTATGATACTCAGATGGCATTCATCTGTACAATTCTCAAATTGTCTGTCCATGAACTATTGTATGAGAAGAAAACTCATGAAGTAGACCACATTTTATCGCCAATCAATATTGAGCGGGTTCAGGGAGAAATGGTTAAGATTTCTCATTTAGGGAATGAAAATTAAATGTGAAGTTGTCATCTGCATTTAATCCTACATGTATGCTAACAGAGAGAGAAGTCTGCAATTAGTAAGTGCAAGATGTTGGGAGTGAACTCAGTGATCAATAGATATGACAACACTCAGACCTACATGAAAGCTTGTGCATGGCCTCAGGTCTTGTCATGTTTGTTTTGCAATACTATCATACTACTCTCATATACATTGTTGAATTGATTGACAACAAAAGTGTCACTGGTCCTTGCTTATATCAAAGTGAAAGAAGTACAAATTGATGTCAAAAAGGATAAGTAATAACACAGTGTATTAGACTGAAAACAGAATGCTTATGAGGATAACTGAATTAAAAGAAGAGTTAACTCATTCCATACCAATTCCTGATTTTTCCATATGTTTACATAGATTTAAGATGACAATTGCAGATTTAAATTCTTCATGAAAAGAGCTTCAGTTCAAGTACCAACATGCCTATAGTCTTAAGTCAGTGGTTCTGGCATTGCCTGGCAAGTCATGCTGCAGCTGCCCTTGCAACAGCTGCAGCATGACTTACCAGGCAGTGCCAGAACCACTGACCAAGGCCTGTGACCATAGTATGGAATGAGTTAAATCAGTTTGCTTCAGTCATGACAGGTTATGTGTGTGTCATTCCCACTTGAAATTTCAATCTTGACAAACATTTCCTGGCCATGAATATTTACAAGTATACATTGACACAGGATACTGGTAAAATGTATGCCTTAAGGACTGGCTAAATATTGTACTTGTACAGAAGGGAACGATTTAACCAGTACTGCACTACAATTTGCTGCTCAAAGTACCACGTTGCTCCCCAAAGCTGAATTGTGTAGCACTTTGTAACCATGCTTTGTCCCCTATAGGTGAACATATCCTTCTTGAATAAGATAAATTGCTAATTCCAGACGTTGACCCTTCCCCCTTGAACCAGCTAAAACCAGCTTGTGGTCAAATATTGACTGCTTCAATGTTTTCAACTAATTCCAACAAGTGCTAATGAAAAACAGTTTGACTGAGAATTATAGACAAAACTGAGGAAGATCACATGCCCCAGGTCAACAGCTTTTCTTGGTATGGGTTGGGTACCAAGGGGGGACAGGGTTAATTTTGAACTGATACAGTCTGAGTTGTGCTTATGTACAGCTCTTTGACCCTTTTGTAAAACAGCATCAACAGCTTTCCTTGATGGTAGTTGGGTGCAGAAAGTTGTTGACTTGGGGCAAGCCCTCATGATAGGTCTTATCTAGGAGCAAACAATGTAAGTTGTCTTAATGTCAAATTTAAGTAAAAACACGAAAGCAAAGCACAGTTAACATTGTGACAATCTTGGGCAATTTTGGCTGCAAAGTGTTAAGGCAGACACCAGTCTGAGATGGAAGCTGGAAAGTTTGCTTGTTAATTTTTTCAGCTTAACCTGGTTAAGGCAAACAAAAGTACAATGCAGACAAAGGACTCAAGATTTAAAATTTTTTTTTTTTTTAATGATAGCAGGTTATAAACCTGTGTCAGACATGGTCAAATGCATGGATCAGTGTATTTAAGACTTTTATATATTTGTTTTGTGGCTAGTGGATAAAACTCAGTCATATAATAACATGCTATTTCTTCCATTTATTCATGAGGCTTTCATCAAAGCTGCCTATGTTAGTACATTCTAAATGGTGCTGTTTACTTTCGGCTGGTACTTTGGTCTTTATTACGAAAATTGTGGTGCCAATCCTATAGTTTATGATTACCTGTCCTGTATAATATAGACACCTGTAGCAGGACTTGACATGAATGAAGATTTAAGCCTTATTGTCCATGACAAGTAAATATTTTGCAATGACAAGTAAAAAGGTTGAGCTCTATGGAGAATTATGACTTGTTACATATATCTTAAATTGAGGCAAAATTAGTGGGTGGACAAGCACTGGAAATCCACAAGTCAAGCCCTGTGTAGAATAGTGGCACATGTACAGTGCACATGTATTTATATTATCATTTATTGAAGTCTCACCCACTAGAAACAAAAGTGGAATAAGGGGCCAACAGGTTTTACGTTTGTTGATTGTTCAAGCTTAAAATTATAATTTTTCCTGGCAGAAAATGTTCTTGTCTGGGACAATGGCATTTGCCATAGTGTCAAGCCCAGGTCACTTATTTAGCTGCCTTAAAATGAGCTGTAATAGACCTGTCCACTCATGAGATTGACTCTTATAGACATATATGTATGTAATATGTGTGTAATATATATATATATGTATGTAATTCATACCTGACATGAATATTTTTTAGGTGATACAGTGCTGGCAGAGGGGTATAAAAAAATGAAAAGTTGGTGGAAGTATAAATTTTGTTTACATGTACCTGATTTACTGGGTGTCATGGAACAAATTACGAACTGAGAGCAACTTAATTTAATACAATAACAAATGAAAGGGGAAGAGAAAATCTATAGAATGTAGCATGGTTTGAAAGGCAATACTTGGTAATCAATGAGTTGTTGTTTCGTGTGGAATGTACAGAAACCCTTTCATCTGAGACCACCCTCTTTGGGAAGACCATGTAGTTGCCTTCTGGGACACCCAGATCCTATCCTGTTCTGTTTGTGAACCAAAAGTTTATTTACACGTCTTCAAAGACCATCTGTTTTCCAAGACCATTTTTGTGTGGCATTGCATGGGGTAAAAAGTTACTTCATGTAATTACTATACAGTGGTTCCCTCCCCCCTCCCTCTTCTAAGGCCACCCAAATGCAGCTCAAAGGGGGCCTTGTAAGAGAGACCTCTGTACATTCAATTTATAAACAAGCAAGGGCCCATGTCCTGATAAGGGCAGACTCCTATTTTTCTCAGAAAAGATGTCTTGATTTATATTAATGATGTATTCATATATTTTTATGCTTAGTTCTGGTCCATTGCCAGTTTCAGCCTTGTTTAATTTACTCTTCCTCAGAGCATGTGTGCTGATTAGAATAAATCTGGTACATGTGTAAATCATAAATGTGGTCAGAGTAGAGTGACTCCTGTTTGGCAGATTCAGCCATGGAATCATGATTCTAATACTGTGTACCTATAGCAGTAGGTTGACATTGCAAACTGAGCAGTTGAAAGAAATTGTAGACAAAGGAATGAATTCAAATGCAATATTAAAATTGTTGGTTTCTATGGATTTGATAACAATCACTTGCCTTTTCAATGATCAGAGTTGAGTGCCTCAGCACTAATAAAGTTAACAGGATGGAATGTGAATAAATAATCCCCACGATTGTAAATCTGTGCCCCAATGACTTTCTTGGGTGATCCCCTCTCAAATCTTGACTTACAATCTGGTTTATCAAGTAAGACGGTGACAGGAGAGAAACAAACTGCAAAGTCTCAGGCATGAACTCCCAAATAAATTGTAGAGGCACATGCATGATCATTGTCGTCGTCGTCGTCATCATCATCATCATCGACACCTTTACCACAAGGGCACTGATGGCACAGCATTAATTCCATAATGCAGGATTCATGTTATTTACTTTATGATAATGACTGATATAGTGGTAAATAGTAGTTATCTCATCATTCGGTAAAAGTGATTGGGGCAAAGCTATGCTCAGCTTAGAGCCCTACGTAAATCAGTCTTCACCTGGCATTTTTACACAGATATATAACTTTCTACATTCATCATACACAGATATAACATTACATGTATTGACATATATGTTCGCAGCCACTATCTTATACATTGATGTAAGTGTTATCGGGGCTATTATTGCTACAGTCTTCTGGAAGTTCAATTTGTCAGTGATGTTACTTGCTGCCTCTTTGCAAACGGATGGCTACTTGACTTCAGTTTCTAAGGAAGGGTATAGGATTCACATTAAGAAAAGAAAAGAAAAAAAAAAAAAAAAAACCCCTGGCTTAAATCCTTTCTTGGCAAAACCAGCCAGTGTTCAAATGTCATCTGCTACAATGTAGACCTTTTGCCTAATTTCATGAAATTCTGACCATTTGGAGACTGAGTCAGCTGCTTTCTTTGGCTCACCCAGGGTGCAATGCCAAGGAAGGTTGTTGACTAATACCCTCAAGATATCATTCTTGATGACACGAAGAAGTAGACAATGCTTAATTTTTTTCCTTTAACTCATTCCACCCTGATAGAAGACTGAGTCAACAGCTTTCCTTGGCGCGCTCTGGGCGCAATGCGCCCAGAGCGCGCCAAGGAAAGCTGTTGACCATGGGCATATAATTTGGAATGATCTCCCATGCAAGTTTCATCCAAAATATTGAAAAATAATCCCTAAATTAGTAAAATACAATTAGCAGACGACATTTAGATATTAGCGTGAAAAAACGTCATCAGGGTGGAATGAGTTAATGTCACAAAACAGTTGCTTTGTGCATACCCATGGTCACGTTACAAATCATGCCTCCTGCCCTTTGAAAGGTTGTCATATCTAATGCAGCATTCAGTTTCTGTTGATTTGCAGAGCAAAGAGTTGGAACAGAGATCAACTCCCTTTAAGTAGTAAACATATTTATGTATACCCTGGGGTTGAACAGACCCCACTAGCCTCTGATCGATTCCAGGCATTGGCGAAACTGATCAGGCATTTTGGCACTTTGTGTATCTGCTTTCATCAACACTTGTCCTTCCTTTCAATAGAACATAAACGATATGGGGAAGTTTCTGGTAATGTTTGTGGAAAAAAAGTTTCATGCCAATACATTGGGGCTTGGTCCCTCAGGGTCAAGCCCCATGACTATGAATTCAATAGAAGACCCACTCAAGATGGCAACCCTGGGAAGGTCAAATAGCAGGCCATGTAGTTTTATTTCTTGAATCGTCAATGATGTGTCTAAGGAATACATATAAATCTATACATGTATATCTTTCAGAGAGAATATGATGAAAAGTTTGGAATACATGTATAAAGACCTATTATATGTTTTTGTTTGCAAGGATCACATGTATTTTGGAATGTATGAATTTTTAAATCAAAGAATTTAAATTTTGTTAAACAATAGATTTTAATTAAAATAAGCTTCCACATGTGTAATGCTAAATCATCAATTTTGGCGTGAGGCTGGGCTACATGTGATTTGAATTTCACTTATGTTTTTATAAAATTCTAAATTTAATCAGATCAGTCATATTCGTAACATGATTTGAGCAAGTTTCCATTTGAATTTTGGCACCTTGTAATGATTAAAAAAAAAAAAAAAAAATGTAATAATTGACCTGATTTTGGCATCATTTGCTTTCAGGAGATACAATACTGTATAATTACAAATTTTCCAGATCTGTTAATTTTCCCGAGTTGTGCCATTCGGGAAAATAAAAACCAGGAAACACTCAGTGTGGGAAATTTTAAAGTTATGTAATCCGAGAAAATTAATGTTCGGGAAAATTTGTACTGATACAGTGTATCAGTCAACAGCTTTCCTTGGCACACCCAAGGCACTTTTTCCCAGAGTGCAGTGAGGAAAGCTATTGACTCAGTTTCCAGGCTCAATTATTATTTAGTGCCAACTGTGATTAAAGTTGAACTACACAAAACAAACAGCTCTAACTTTTGTAGTAGGAGTTGCTGGATTCATGTTTCTTGTAAAAATACCTTTCATTCAAGTACTAGCATGCATGTAGTTATATGGAATATAATCAGGTCAACAGCTTTCTGCGGCATGCCAAATGAGCACTTGGTACCCAAAGCACAACGGGGATAGCTGTTGATTCAGTCCAAACTTTGGCACTGAAGTGAAAGAGTGAAGTTGTACAATCCTCCTAATCTGCTTAACCCCTACGACCTCACACCTATATAGCTGCATGAAACTTTTTCCCATTAAAAATTACGAGCTGGCATGTGATATTGTGAATATTGCCTTTTATGGTCATTAGTGAATAATATACAATAAATCAACAGCTTTTCTCAGCACATTCTGAGCAAAGTGACCCAGAGTGTACCATGGGAAACTGTTGATTTAGCCATCATAGGGTTAAATGATAACAGTGCAAACTTTTCATGGAACACATCCAAATGTTACATGTACTTGAAATATAATTAGAATAAGCACCCTGTATACACCAATTCTAGGACATTATGTATCAATGAGCAGTTTATTATCTTTCTTAGGCCAATTTCTAGCACTGACCCACATATGTTAATCGATTAAAAACTGTGATTAGTAATTAAAACAATGTATAAAGCAAAGTTGCATGTGAATGTGCAGAAATCCCAGTCAGTTATGATAATTGTGCATGTTGCTAACTGTTGCTTTTGCCTCATGTACAACTTTTCATGTCTCTCCTCAATCCATATTTTAATGTTTGTAAATTATTTACATGCGGGCTTGTAGCCAAATGGCTGATAAATATCAGGATGTAGACCACTGTTGATGGAAATTCTTTTACATGGACTGGGGGGGTGGGGGGAGGGTACCAGTAATCCATATATTTTTACCCAGGTAAACCAATAATCGCACATCCGAATAGTGACCCTAATCGTACTTTTTTCTATTAATAATCCAAAATTACTTTATTTAGGTGAAATACTTCAATAATCCCTTTAAAATGGCCGAATAATCCGACAATCCTGGCCCCTGAACTCCTGCTGTCACGTTTGCTGGGCTATGTGAGCTGTGGATCTGCAGGTGTAGATTCAGATGTGCACAAGCATGAAGGTTGAGTCATGATGTAAGGCACATGTACCAAAGACCACATACAGTGAAACCTGGCCTACAGGACCTACCCCAGGGATGACCAGGGTGTTATTCAAAACAGGTGGCCTGTCACAGTCCAGAGCTATAATAATTACTTTTAACTCTTTCAGTGCCAATCATGTCTTAAGTCGATCTGCTGAAGTCAAACTAGTCTGACTTATCATTAGGATCCCAGATTCGTATTCCTCGTAAAAAGCCCTTTCAGCCAAGTACCAGTTTGCATATAGTTCCAGAGAGAATACCCCAGGTCAACAGCTTTTCTCAGCACTGTGCCCAATGTGTGCCGAGAAAAGCTATCGACTCAGTCCAAAATTTTCTCTTAAAGAGTTAAAATTACATAGTAAAGATCTTGAAAAGTTGGTGTGTAACTCATTCCATACTGTGGTGACAGGCCTTGATGAGTGGTTCTGGCACTGCCTGGCAAGTCATGCTGCAGCTGCCCTTGCAGCAGCTGTAACATGACTTGCCAGGCAGTGCCAGAACCACTGACTTAAGACTATAGGCATGTTGGTACTTGAAGGAAAGCTCTGTTCTTGAAGAATTAAAATATGCAAATGTCTTCTTAAATCTAGGTAAATATACGGAAAAATCAGGGACTGGTATGGAATGAGTTAAAGGCAGGTTGTCATGTTGGAGTGGTGGGCCAAGACAGGTACCACTGTGTCTGCAGTGGTGCATGTAAACAGCTGCAAACAAGGAAGAAGGCTTTACAAGATTTATTTTTATAGGACACTTGTAACACCAATGGTATGTTTACTTGAGGTTAACCCTTTGCCATTCAATCACAGTAATGTGCCTGAATGCTTTCACTTAAAACTTCTTGTGACCATAAAAACATTTAATTGCATAGTGTAGACCATTCATGATGGCACACCCTAGGTCAGTATCTTTCCTTGGCACGTGTTGAGTCCACTGTGCCCAACTTGTGACAAAGAAAGCTTAAAATTTGACTCAGTTGTACTCTGACCAGGAATGGGTTAACGCTGTGAGACTCGTGGTTTGCTTTACATGACAGGGCTGCCATCCTGTTTTATTTTCAAAATAATGTTTTGCACATGTAATGATAGCACATTTGATGCAAGTGAGGCACCCTCAACCTCAATCCATTCTCACTTGAATTAAGACTGAGTCAGTAGCTTTCCTTGATATGGATTTAATGCTGAGCACCCAACCCACACCGAGGAAAGCTGTTGACCTGGGGCTGTTCTGTGGCCAAAAAAGAAAACACATTTTTGGTGCTCCTTTGATTCTGGTGGACTTACACATGAACTGTCCCTGCTATGGGACAACTCTCAATACAGTACAATACAGTACAGTAATTGTGCTGGATTAAATATAATGAACCAGGCTGTATTGATAATGGCATTCACGCATACCTATACATCCATCGAACCGTTTGCTTTTGAAGAATGGGGATTTGGTACAATGGACATCTGCTTTTCCTATTTTCGGCAAGATGGTTGGTGCTGAAGGTTGCTGGTTCAAGACCTCGTTGTTCTGTGGTAACCCCCCCCCCAAAAAAAATATTGATAAGTCACATCAATATTATTCATTCAAGTGGTTTTTCAGCACTGCTGAAATCAGTCAAATAGCATTGAAGCAGATGACATTTGGCCACCAGGTGGGTTTGGCCTGTTGAACGGGGAAAAGAATTTGAAAAAAAGAAAAAGAAAAAAAGAAAAGAATAATAATAAGACACAGAGAAAAAAGAAGTCTCACTGTTCTCTGTTCCAACAAGTATCAAGCTCCCAGTAGCTGCCTTCAATCTGGATGAATATTATTGTGTGTATATTAAAAACTTTACAAAGACTAATTTTAAAGAACCTCATTAGCTTCAAAGGGGTCAACATGAGTTCATGCCCGGCTTACTACTTTGTATGGCCTTTTTCCCAGGACAAGCAATATTCTGATGTGGGCAAGTACAAAATTTCAAAATGCTTGATCTGTGGGCAACCTATATTTGCTAAAATTAACATGGTATTTGAAGTATAAGCCATGGCACTGAAAACTTCAAAATAACAATTATGAATAAATAAATGAACGGTTGAATGAACAGATGAAAAAAAAAAAAAATAAAATAAAAAACAGTAAAGGTTAGTAGATGGCATTTGCTACAGGTGTTTTTAGTGGGAAAGGTTGAAATGCAGGTGATGCTGCCTTGTTCAATATTTTATTTTACATAAGTTTTTGTGTAGTTTATTTTATTTATTTTTCAATTACTTTTTGTGCTGAAATGAACTGTCTCATCAATTGTCTTAAACATTAAGTTTATCATGTAAAGTAGCCTCTCCTGTGAGAGACTGCCCTTAGACATGTACACACAAAAGTGGTCACACAATGCAGTTCTCTCAATGAGGTCAAATAATACAGAAAAGATAGCAGTAGGGTTATGATAACTATGGCCTTTAAAGGCAGATGGTCTGTCAAAGTGGGACTACCTTATAAATACAGTTATTGTGTAAAGAACCTGCCACAGGGTGCAAGTAAAAAACTTCCGCTCCCTGCTAGGAAAGAAACTTAATACTCATGGTTTTAATAATAAATCAGTGGGGAAGTTATTGATATTGTGAATTGCCATTCCTCAAGTGAAAGAAATTGAGCTGGAATGTGAACCTAGCTGGTATGTCCCTGTTCTTCACTCACTATTGCAGCTGGAATCACACTGGGCAGGGGGAAAGAGAGAAAAGGAAAAAAAAAAAAAAAAAGAAAAAAAAAGAGAAAAGCTTTTTTGAGATAGATTTAAGTTAGCATTTTGTTGCAGTGGGTGAACTATGGGAAGTGAAATGGAATATGACATGTATATACTGGCCACTGCAGGTCACATATAATTGGTAATTTTGGCTCTTTGGCACCATTTTGTGGCATCAATTATCAGGAATTAACCCATGCCCTTAAAAACTGGGGCAGTGTAGCTGTGATTGCTAGGGGCACCCCTTAGGGACCAACTCATAATTTGCAAAGTGCCGAATGAGAAATAAAACAATAACTACATGCATACAATAACAGGTGAATGGGCCAAAGGGAACAAGAAAATGAGGGCCTAGTAAAATCTTTCCACCAGAAATTTTTCATAAACAGATTGCTTCGCAATTTTAATTTTCAGCCCAGTTTCATTTCTATTTGCCATATTTATAATGTCTAACCACCTGAGGTATTATCAGGTTTTTGTCAAATAGGTGCAGACCTCCCTCTGGAAATGTAAATTTTGCAGCCAGATTTGCATGATATATAACTTTCAAAACTTGGTCTATATTTTCTATGTTATATGTGAAGTGCTAGCTAACCACAAAAAATTATAGCCACATTTGTTATATCATACCATATTAAATTATAGGATTTGGCTAAAGAAGCTGGCCCTTGCAGAAACCCTGAGGTGGTCCCTTACAGGTATGAATGATATGCATTTTTGAAGGTAATTCACCAAAAATGTGAACCTGCAGGGCTTAGCATTTAAGGTTTTTCTCTATACTTGTTTAACAATCACTTTAGCTTCAACTTTTGACAAGTAATTGATTAAATGTCCTGAGAATTAAGCATTTAGCTTGTCCTAGCGTGAAAATTCACTTGCCCCAGACAAAGGGCTTGCCTTATTTGTTAAGCCCTGGTGGTCTCATAGTCCGGCCTGAGCAATCACCACACGAAGACCGTTTCCCTGAGAAAACAGTGTCCCTTTTGTTTTGAGTGGCCTTATTTGGGAGATTCTTTAGTATATGCAGGGTGCGAAAATTCCTATGATCCGACGTTCCGGGACAAGCTAAAGCTCTTCTCGGACATGTGACTTTCAAATTCAACTTGTCCTGCGGACAAGCTAATTTTTTCTTTTTTTATTGGACTGAAATTACGTCTGTTTGCATGCACGGCAACATAATGATGAGCAGTCAGAGCCTTCGCGACTCTGTATATGTTGGCGATTACTGTGGTCCGTGTGAACAGACCATAAACACCAATGCAGGCATGTGCGTGGGGACGCCAATGCGCAATAGGTGATGATAATCCCCTGTCCTAAAGTATAGAATCCAGGTTTAAACAATTACATGGTCAGCAGGTGTATTCAACAGGACTTGACTACCTACTTGATTTCTGTCAAAACAAGCAGGTATTTTGACCGTTGCGTGCATACAACGACGAGATCAAAGGTACCAGCAGTCATGCATTGGGGCGTATTGGCTTTCGCCCGTATCGGGGCAAGGTCACAGCACCTCACTGTCAGTCTTATCTGCCTGAACGATGACAAAGGAACATCAAAAAATTTTAAAACTTGCATGGCGAATTCTTGAGCAAATTAGCATCAAAGACAATTTATCGGTGGGCACTAAAAGTGTTGGAGAGATCAGTAATGGTACCGCAAGTTGACTTCCCGGCGACACAAAACAGACATCTGCCAGTCACACGCAAGTGACCGCGTGGAGTAATCTACGGTGAACAGAGCATCATGCTGACTGATCTGTCACACATTCGGCATTTTTCTCTATCCCCCTACCTTTGCGTATTTGCCTGTGACTCCAAATATTTGTTGCTATAAACACTGGAATCTTTATTTTCACATGCTGCAACTAAAAAAAAAAAAGCTTCCCGTTTGTGTGTTCCCTCCGTAAATTACAGCATATTCAAACATGTTCACTGGGCGGAAGCCATGATGAAAACACTGCAGGACGAGCCGCGATTGGCTCATTTTTGCATGTGACTCAATTGACCAATCGGGTGATGTGTCGTGTGTCAGGCCACATATGGCCAAAGCAGCTGTTTGTGTACAGTTGCAGGAAAGATGTTGATGGTGCGCACGCTCGATTTCTGATTTGAAATATTAAAATTTTCGTTTGAATTCGATTTAAGAACACCGTTTATTGCGAGGAACTTGCCAATACTGTATACGCAAATTTACTACGATGTACCGATAGCGTTCATGGTAGGTACGCAAACGATATACATCCCATCACGGCATCAGAGGCAGCGAGAAGGGATCCTGAAACCAATGCAACTATTTTAATCGTTATTTAAGTTTAACCGGGATACGGACTCCTATCGTCCCAGAAATTACAATGTATTTTTCATCGTTAGTCACCCCTTGCAAATAGCTTACTTTTTTAATTTGTATTTTTAATGTTTTGCCAGTTTCACTGTCGAACAGTTACAGCTTGAATCGTTGTAAAATTTGACATTTTTGTGCGAATTTGCAAGCTATAAATATGCGGCAAATATATTTTAGGGTAAATGGTTTGTGTAGGCCTTAGCATTGTGTTTGAAAAATACGATGTTTATAGAAGTTTTATGAGGACAAACGGATTTTGTATGCGGGGCAAGTGGATTTTGAAATTTACTTGCCCTATGGACAAGTGATTTTTTAAAAAATTGTCGAGCCCTGATATGTATTATAAACATATACTTTAATCCATGTTTGTTTTCAAATGCTGTATAAAGTCTTGCTAGAGATATTCTTTGTTTTAAATACGCATTAATCCACTTACATTTTAATGCCATCAGATTATTAGAGAGATTCTTTTAAAAGTACATGTGTACATGTATAATTTGTAAATGCCTTAATTCTTTAATCCCAAAATGTATTTCAAAATACCGTGGCTGGTCCGATTCTAGAGAGATTCTTCAGTATATATTCATAAATACATACTTTAATCCATTGTATTTTTACAGCTGCATGAGTTAAATGTGAGCTTTTTTTATGAGACTTTGTTCACAAAGAAAGGAAAAAAAAGGAGCAGAGCTAACAGTAAAAACTATACTTTCAGAGAATCAGCTGGTAGACTTTTCCCATCAGGCTTGATATGTCAAGGCTTATGCAGTCTGTAGTAGACATATATAGAATAGAAAACCAGGTTCTTATACATTTATATCCTTGGCATAGGTTGGCAGAGCTTTGGTATAAGTTCAACCATAGGAGCATTCATGATGGAGCAGAGTTTAAAACAACTCGTTTTTATGAACACCTGTCACGTGGCTGAAAAAAATCTGTGGTGATGCCAAATGGTTGTACTCATCACTGCATGATTGTTTCATCTGGATCTTGAGTGCCCATAGATCTTGAGGTACAGTTTTACACTGATTGTTTCCTCTGGATCTTGAGTGCCCATAGATCTGGAGGTACAGTTTTACACTGATCGTTTCATCTGGATCTTGAGTGCCCATAAATCTTGAGGTACAGTTTTACACTGATTGTTTCATCTAGATCTTGAGTGCCCATAAATCTTGAGGTACAGTTTTACTCAGGCAGTCATAAAGCATGATTGAAGGAAACTTATCAGCAGCTCTTGAGATTTACCTATAGCAAGGCCTGGATGATTTTATATTTGTGAATGAATTAAAAGCACTGGCTCCAAGGCAGAAACCCGTGGAACACTTTTAATGATGGATTCCCAGTTACAAGTACAGCTAAATATTATTGACTTTCATGCTTACAGTGGTAACAAGCTAACAGAGTTAGCAACTAATTAGTCTGGGAATATGAAGTCAAAATCCTTGGACAGATCCATAGGTAAAGCTGCTGGGATCCACAATAAATATAGCCTAGCCTAGCTCTGGTTGCCTTCCCCACTCACGAACAAACTTGAGTCTGTTGGGTACCCTGTAAGTAGAAATAAGATAACACAATGACAACATTGATGAAAGTGCTGACAAGGTCACTCATGAACAAACTTGAGTTGGTGTGTGCATAGTACCCTGTAAGTAGTAATCAGATAACACAATGACAACATTGGTGAAAGAGGTGACAAGGTCACTCTTGAACAAACTAGAGTTGGTGTCTGTCGGGTACTCAGGAAGTAGAAATCAGATAATAGTAGAAAGCATTGGCCTTCAAAGAGGTGATGGGGCCACTCATGAACAAACTTGAGTTGGCGTTTGTAAGGTACCCTCTAAGTAGAAATCAGACAATACAATGACAGTATTTGTAAAAGAGGTGATAGGGCCATGGTTTATTTGATGCATGACCTTTGACATGCAGGACATTTAATGCTGACAGGGCCATAACTCTCCTCCTGACACTGGTAATCCATTCCCGCTGTATAGTGATGTAACCTCTTCTGCCTTCCTCCAAGGAAGGAATTTTAACCATTTAACCCTTTTCCCCTTGAGCTAAGACTGAGTCAACAACTGTGCTGAAGACAGGTTGAGCATCCAACCTTCCTTAAGGAAAGCTGTTGACCTGGGGCATGTATTTCTGATAGGGCCTGTTTGCAATTGTCATTCAAATTGTTTTTCACTATTGAAGTTAACACAAGTCACGGAAGCAGTTGACTTTTTACCTCCAGTTTGATTTTGACCACTTTAAAGTGGAAAAGTGTAACTCATTCTATACTATGGTAACAGGCATTGGTCAGTGGTTCTGGCACTGACTTGAGACTATAGGTCTTGGACCAGTAACCCCTCAAGGTCGGGTCAACTGATCCATAACTTTTGATTGAGTACCGAATACTGTTGCTGTGTCTATTGGATGTTAATATCACAGGAGCAGAGCATCCCAAATTAAGTCCCATCATAATTTTGGATAGGAAAATACTTATCAACTGTGAGTGTTAGAAAGGCACTGCTACTCTAGAAATATTTTAAATCATTTGATAACTTTGTGTATTTTTGGAGACATATTTGGCGCAGAACGGTCAGTCATGGAGGTAAGGTATACAAGTACACTGGTAAAAAAAATCTAATCACATGACCCCCCATTTTCTTGGTTTTAACTTGCTGCTACTGGTATAAACTTGAAGTAGAATGCAAAGGAAGTTGTGGTTTTACGTTTGAAATAGGAGAAATAAGCCAGCGAATGTCGCTATTTTAACATGTAAATGCATTAGGCCTAGGTTACTGGTCCAAGACCTATAGACATATTGGTACTTGAATGAAAGCTCTTTTCATGAAGAAGTTAAATATGCAATTGTGGTCCTAAAGCAAGGTAAATACACAGAAAAATCAGGGACTGGTATGGAATGAGTTCATTGTTGCCTGCTACAAAGACTAATCTCCATGTTTGTCCACTCCACTTGAGTACAGTGGAGACACCATGGAGCTAGGTCTGCTGTGGAGGCAAGTAAAGTGGAAATAATAATGGAGCTTGACCAGTCTGCTTTGCAGGCAAGTTAATTTCATTTTTACCTGTACACCAGCCACGGAACCAGATTAAGCAGGGCAAACTTGTAGGACTTGTCACTCTCTGTGGAGCTAGTGGCATTGGTAATTGTCATGATTGTGTGTGGCATTCTCGACCTGTGAACATATCAAGAGGAAATCTTAACAAACATTTCATTAGAAGAATGTTGATGTGACATTTCTATGCATTATAATTGTTGGATGGTTTCCATGGTGCATCAGTCCGGGGGTGGGGGTGGGGGGGGGCAGATATACACAATCCACTGTCAGTGACATGTGCTGGGTTTTGCATTCCTAGAAGTTGATGATGATCATTCAGTTTGTGATGAAGTTACCAAAATTATTAGATTAACAAAGCTTAATTCTTCAGAATGCACTGTCTTGCATACAAGTATTTGTTAGTTATCTTACTAGGTTTTGACTTTCAAACAAAAACTTACTTTATATATATATACATCAGCTTATTCCCAGCCCTGTTTTTCCTACTTTTAAAACATAGCACTACATGTATCTATATAGGACTTCTCCTATATAGATAAGATTTCTTGATTTCATGAGCTTGTATCACATTTTGATTGAATAATTTTCTATCATTTTCCTTTGAAGTGGCTGGCAAATACCTATTTGTCAAAATGTAATGTTGCAAATCATAAAGTATCTGTTTGCTTTTAACCCTTTTTTAACCACTGTGGTCTTGGTAGTTCTCATCAAATTGGGTCTAACCAATCATGTACAGCCTGCTTTCATGCACAGATACAGTGTATCAGTCAGGTGGGCAAGCAGAATTCATCACCTGCCTAGAAAAGATGTGTTGTCAGAGTATATCCCAATGTTTTCTGCTCATGATGAAAGGAACACCTTTAGATTCATGCAAACAGTTTCAAAAATGACAGTAGGATCCTTACAAAGGCCTGTTTTGTTGTAGGCCCACTGCCTAGCCATTAAAAGCTTGTCTTCGATTTATTTTAATGTGCAAATAATTTAGATAATGACTAGGTTATTAAGTTAAACACAAGTTTATGCTTAAAAATGATACAGCAATAAGTAGGAAAACAGCAACTAGACAAGTCCTTGAATTATGAAGATAAGGTCGTGAAAAGTCCCGGAGAAAAGTCCTTGAATTTGATATTTGCCAGCCTGTATGAACCCTGTTTCGTAATCTTTGTCCTGATTTAAAATGGCAGTTTACAGAGGAAACTGAACTGCAGAGAAAAGATGGTGAAGCAAAATAATACCAAGGCAGTATAATGATTTTGTTGTCTGCTAGCTAAGGGTTACTTGATCGAGAAGGAATCACGTGATCGTCAATGTGGAGGTCACAGGTTAACAGAGTGGGCACTATAGTGAACAGGACCTACCATCTGGGCCAGAATTCTGCAAAATTTTGCAAAATCTGTTTGGATTACTGTCAATTGATTTGCTTTGTAATGAAAGACAAGTTTAGGAGAATCTTTACAAGAATGGATTCTCGGATTCTCGCCAGAATTACAGCTGTGCCCATTAGTGCCCCATGGCCCACATGTGCCAATGTATATGAAGTTTCAACGTTCATGTTCAGTCACAATACTTTACAGGTAATACTCTGATAACTAGTAACATTATATTTGGTAGGTACCTTCTTTGAGCTGTGGATACTTTGATCTTTATTTACAATTTATAAATTGGTGTAAGCTTTATACCCTTGGTCAGTAAAAATTGTTTTATCGCTTTCTGGGAAGATGTGTCTTCTTTACCATATTCTGTATCCCATTTATTTTGAAGAGGTCCCAATAGATTTCTAGGATAGCTCAGGTTTGCACTGTGTCTTTGCGACTGTCCTTCTGTCCCTCTAAAAAAGTTTATCTGGGCCATATTTCCTGTACCACAACACCAACACCTACCAAATTTGATTTGTGGACCCTTCATAGGATAGGTCTGTGTTGCACACCAGAATTGGGTCACTGTGACCTTTACCTTTGACCCCCATTAAGTTTGAGCTTGTCTGGGTCATATTTCCTGTACTGAAACACCTACAGCTACCAAATTTGGGTTAACCTATAAGCTGGAAATAAGGTCAGGATGACCCAGATAATCTTTCAACCTAGGTCTCACCTATATATAGATACATTATCATATCATGTTTCACCAAGTTTTTTCAAGTTTTTAACAGAAGTGATTGCACTTGAACCAATTTCATACTACTACATTCTACTTTTGCTATATATCCTGTGGTGGGTGATACTGCCATGCAATACTTGATCTTGCAGTGAAATGACATTGTTTGTGGCATCTTTGCCCATTGCTGAAAGTTGGAAATTTATTATACATGTAGCATTGTTTTAATAAAACCTTATTCAGTATGGCTCTCTGTTGCATTTAAAACATGAACAGCACTTGGCTTTGTTGGGTCAAATGGTAATACTTTGAGTGGACCATGAGTGTTACGTGTTGTTGAATTTTGTAAGAGAAACTGACGGAGTTGGTGATAATCACCTGCATCGTCAAAAATGTCTACCAGGTACATACAGGGGGCATAATTTTTTAGTTCAGTGTGATTTAGATGTTTTAATACTTAACGTTATGTGCGATGTACATTCCTAAAAAAACAATATATACGCTATTGTGGAATTTCAGGTGATACGAGAAAGTGCCATTTAAATTCCACACTATCAGCGATTTACGTTGCTTAATTAAAGGCAAGGCACAATAAACTACGATCTCCACAATATAAATAAAACCAAGTGCAAAGTACAAAGCTGACCATTAATACATGTGACAGTGTTGACATTAACCCAATATGACAACATGGGTCAGCACTGTGTCAGCCCCTACAGCTTGCACCATTTGCCGTGGCAACAGGTAGCTGGGATGCTGGACCAGGTGACTCAGACTGGTCAATACGCAGTATGCATATTAATTTCCCGCCACAAAGCACGGGTTTGATGCCTGGCGATCACGTGGGACTTGCGGGACGCATCACTATCACAGATAGGCCATATGCTCATTACTCACAAAATTAGCATTTTTTGAAAAATTTAATTTCACAAATGCAAAACTGGTATTCTTCTAGTACTTCCCAAACCATATATAAGAAAAACTTCCATGTGCCTTTAATAAGTATGCTGTATTTCCAAAATATTAGTAATATCCTGCTTGTCCCCACAGATACCGACCCGTATCTCGCCATATATCACCAAGTGAGACTAGGCAATCATGCATGCAGTTGGGGCGGGAACTTAATATTAATGCATATCTCCTATTCAATATTTCAAGTGGTGTGTAAATTCTAAAATGGACCGTACTTCCTGAATTTTTTATTAAGCTTTCTTCAGCTGTTTCATTTCTGGTGATGCGTTATTCAATACTCTCAGTTTCTGGTGATCTGATATTTAGGGTCATTGATTCTTGGTGATACATCACACGGGGGTGGGGGGTGGGGTGAGGAGTGTCCATGAGATGAAGCTGAATGTTCATGTAAATCCATTTGAATTGAAAAGACTGATGTGACAATTCTTATAGTCTGTCTGGAAAAAGCAAGTACACATGTCAGGGCCGCTGCAGTACCGTAAGCCCTTCTTTGGGAGACCATGCCCTGCAATGAGACACCACCTGCCTTTTAACCCTTTCCCCTTTAAAGTGACCAAAACCAACTAGCTGGTTAAATGTGATCTGCTTTGATGTTTTCAACTAATTTCAACTGTAATGAAAAACAATTTGAGAAAGAATGGTAGATGAGACGTATCAAGATCATATGCCCCAGGTCAACAGCTCTCCTTGCCTCTTGTTGTGCACTTAGTGCCCAACCCATGCCAAGAAAAGCTGTTGAGTCAGTCTTAATTTAAGGGGAAAAGGGTTCAGACTCGATTAAACGGTGGCCGTATTCTCAAAGAATTATATCTGATACTGAATTCAATCTTACAATTAAAATCAGTGTGCCTTTAGGTATGAACTGTGGCATTGTTGATTCAATATGTTTGACCAAAACTTCCAGGATTAACTAATCTTTGTTCTTAGCAGTAATATAAACTTTCGGATCAAAGTTTCCATTTTGTAAAATCTATCTTAATTTAATCTGAATTTAATCCTGGAGCAAAAGATTAAATATTGGATTAAACTAAGGTAAATTTTATAAAATAGAATTGTTAATCCTTAAGTTCATATTATAAACAAGGTCATGGATTTGATAATCCTTAAAATTTTGATCAAACATTAAGCCAATTATTAAGTAGTTTAAGCCCCATGAATGTAAATTTTGATTTTAGGTTTAAATTCAAGATCAGATTAAACCCTTTGTGAATGCAGACACAGGTGCAGAATGCTTTCTTTTCCAAGGATGTTATTTGACCTCCACGGAGAGGCAGCCTGCTTTATGTGGCCACTTGAAGATTCGGCCTACAGGTGGTCTCTCAAAGCAGGAACTAATTGTAATTAGCTGTGCAAGATTGATGTTTTACTCCACTCATTCAGTTCACAATGCTATTCAACTCTTTCGTTGTGAAAGTCTGATCCTTTATAAAGTGTGCTGACTAATCTACAGATGTAATTGGTGCTCTGTACAGTGACATTGTAAAAAAGTGTGCTGCCTGACAGTGTAAAAAAGTGTGATGCCTGACATTGTAAAAAAGTGTGATGCCTGACATTGTAAAAAGTGTGCTGCCTATCATCACGATCTTACAGATAAAATATCACGTCAGTGTCATGTAGATAAAATATCATGTTAGTGTTTTTGATGGTTCTACGAGCTGGTGCCTGTATTACGACAAAGGTTTTTAATGGATGGCCCCTCCCGACACCATGTTGAAAACATGTTCAAGCATCTTATATTTCACAGCCATGTGCAAATTGTTACAAGCACCCAATGTCACTGATTATGTGGGTGGGAGACCTTTGAGATAAGTACAGTTAGTGTGGGGTGCTACCCTGTGCTGACAGGCACATGAACATACTTCTGCAACATAACCCTCTCGGGACTGAATCAAAAACTGTCCTCCGCTCACTCTGGGTGCTTTGTGTCCATAAAGTAAGCGGAGGAAAGTTGTTGACTCATTGCCTGTGTCATTCCTGACGAGAAAAGAAACAAACATTAAATTAGTGATGCTTGGACCATTTCTCTTGGTTTTCAGTTAGAAAAAGTTGCATGTTGATACAGCAGTGAAAGGTACCTTAAAGGCTGAAAAGTTATGTACTGCAGGGTGCTCCCTAATCCACCACCCAATCCCCTTGGATTACCCATCAATATACCGCCAAGATAATATGCTCATTGACACATCACTGTACAGTGCTAAGCACAGACCTAGTCGCTGCTGAAAAAATTGTGTTACAGTGAAACCTGTCCTCATAGACCACTCCAATGACAGACTTCAAAGACCACCTTTTTAGCTCTGTTGACCACAGTTGGCATAACATTTGTGATCGTTCATGTCTGTCCGTCTGTCCATTCATCCATAAACATTTGCTTGTGGATGTGATACATTCCAGTGTTCAACTTAACCCTATTTAACATTCAGGACTTATCAAGCACAAACTGATTTAGATTGAGTTTGATATTGGTGCGTCAACCTGTAGTATTACATAATATGTAGGCTAAAATGTGAAGATTTGTTCAACTTAACCCTATTTAACATTCAGGACTTATCAAGCACAAACTGATTTAGATTGAGTTTGATATTGGTGCGTCAACCTGTAGTATTACATAATATGTAGGCTAAAATGTGAAGATTTTGCATTTTTTTTAAAGAGTTTTTAATGAATCATCATTTAGCTTGGCAGGGATGTCAATTAAGCTAAAAGACAAAAAAGCATTGAAATTTTGCAGTGCCATCTGCAGCATTATGAATCTATGGACCAATATATATTGAAGACATATTAAAATTGATATGTTGAGACAGAATAGGACTTATGATGCCAAATAAACCACAGGGTATATTTCATTTGTAGAAGTTTTATAAAGCATAATGAGGATAGCCTTGACCTACTTTCTCAAGTCCATGGAGGCAGCACATTTCAGGAAATAATTTTTGTTATGGTCATTACATTTGAACTTGTGCACATGAATCAAAAAACCATTACAGGAATATTATACGGAAAAGAGTCTTTGATGTGGAGTCATGGTGGTACCACTGATGGTATAAAGTGGAACTACCATCATAGGTATTAAATGTACTTGTAAAAAATTCATTATTTTGATTACAAATTGAGGTGGAACTTGTAAATTTATACCAAATGTATGCATTAAGCCAATGATCAAATTTGGTATACACAATACCAAGTGTACCACAAATGTGGATCATATATAGAAGTTCAATGTTGCATAAAATGGGTGACCTTGACCTACATGTACTTTTTCAAGGTTGTGGAGGAATTGTGTATCAGGAAATGATTTTTGTGTGATGTCCATGACATAATAAATCGAGATGGAATTGTGAAACACACCAAATATACATTAGGGCAATTGTCAAATTTTGAAATAGGTTGTGTGACCTTGACCTATTTTTCAACCCCATTAAGCACTTAAGAATACTAAATGCAGTATGTTTATAAAGAATAAGGGGAACGATCCAAATGTGGGTTCATGTGGAAGTTTTGTGTCGCATCATACAGATAATGTTAACAAATTTCTCAGGGTTATGGAGGGAATGTATTTTAATGAATTTTTTGTCATGAGGATCAGGTTATGCCAGCAGACCATTAGGCCCAAGGCCCTCTTGTTATGGATACTTTACTTAGTATTTTGTCTCACTTATTCCTCCTATGAAAAACCATCTGTCTTGAAAGACCACAATTGGTCACCGGTGGGGTTGTCTTTGAAGAAAGGTTTCACTGTATCTGTGATTAAAACTTGGGGAATTTTCTTTTCACATGTGGGAAGACCAAATAGGTTTTTACAGTGGACCCGACAAACATGTCTTGTTCAGCACATATCCCATTTATAGATTTTTCAGTGAACAGAAAATGCTGAAAGCAGTTTATTTTTGTCATATGTTAACCATGTGCACAACACAGTTTGGTTAACTAACCTGTCTGATCACCTATAATGTGTGTTTGATACTATTTGCAGACAAGTTGTGTTGCCTCAGGTGTACATTTGAGAAAAAAGTTGTTGAATACATAGCTGATTCTCAATTATTTGGTGCCAAGTTGAGCATTACAAACAGACTATTTTCTATTGCAAAATATATGTTGTTCACCCTTTTCTTCCCAACCTCATACGTGTTATGGAAAAATTGAGGAAATGTAAAGTAAGTAATTAGGTATGACTTTACATACTTTCAGTTCTGGGGTGAAGTGGTGCTTGCAAGATTAGCATGATATTGTAAAATTTCCCTGTCGTTCTCACAATTCCGCTGGGCGTGCACTGCCAGATTAGACCGCATCTAACATCTCGTCGCTCATTTGATGTAGCAGTTGGGGTAAATGTGCTTGTATCGGGTGACAATTTTGCTGCTTTACGCAGTTTCAGGACGTTTAAACCATGTAACTTCCCTGGTGAACGCTGACGAAAAACTGTTTGTGAGTTTTGGCCCATATTTATACATGTTTAGTGTGAGGTAGAAGGTTAGAATGTTGTTCGTCTTATAGATTAGGTTATAAAGAACACAGACACATATGGTTTTACCACAGCCATGAGGATATGTTAACTTTATTTAAGCAAATGCAAAGGTACTGTTGAATGTTGACGCTGTGAGTGGGATGTCTTGTGTATTACTATATACAAACAGAGGTACACGCACTGAACACAGACCTTTCAGTTCGCCTGTGGCACTAACATAGGCATCCATTCAATTTTAACACTGTCACTGGTAGTCAAAGTCCATTTGACATGTCTGCAAAAGTCAACAAAATAATCAAATATCTTTAAACGAGGTCTGAAAGCTGTTTCTTTAACTGCAGAAGTTTTCAGATAAACAATAAAGTTGTGTCCATAAAAGAAAAAATATGGCTAGAAATCATTAACTGAGGTCTGCAAGCTGTTTTTTGTTTAACTGTAGAAGTGTTCAGATAAAAAATAAAGTTGTGTCCATAGCAGAAAAAAAAACCAGCTAGAAACCATTAACTACTGTTGCCCATGTAGAATTATCTTTCAGATTTACGAGGAGTGCCTGGTGCCAGCTATTCTATTATCGATTTTTGAAGGCATGGAGATTATGAAAAAAAAAATATCCAGTACATGTAAAGGTTGTGCTTGCTTTGCAAGAAAAGGTCAGGTCAAATGTCATCAAATGATCAAAAAATGTTATGCCAGGTATGTTTTAATGAATTAGGTCTAAAAAATCAAGGCAATAAAAGAAAGTAATCTTACTACACTTTCAAAAAACAAACAAAGGAATAAGAGAGAAAGTTTGTCAAGTACATGACACAAAATACTTTCTTGAGCAGCAGCCATAACTCAAAGCAAAACATGCAAGGTTGAACCTTTCCCCTTGAATGAAGACTGAATTAACATCTCTCCTTGGTCAACATCTTTCCTGGAAAGAAGTTGGCCCCGTAGTTTCCAGGCTACCCTATGGATAGGTCTTGACCTGGACCAGGTTATTGTGATTGGGTTCTTCTTAGATTTCAGTCTGTTTTTCAACACAGTGAAGCCTGAATTCAGCAGACCAGCCCAAAGAATGATCAAATTGTAGTCTCAGGAATGTGAGTTTCAGACATTTAGTAGATTGCCACTATTTGAACACCTGACTTCAGCTGAATTGATCATATATTGCCTTCATGTTTCATATTTGTTCAGCTATTTTGAACCATTTTTTCCTTGATTTGGAGGTACACTGTATGCCAGATATATTTGTTGAATTTTCCGATATTTTTCAAACTGGCCACTGATATGCCTGAGTCTCTTTGTAAAGGTTGTGCCTCATATAATAGGTATAAATAACATTGAAACTACTGAGCAGAGTATTCTCAAAAGGTGGTTTTTCAAGGCAGGTGATCTTATGTAAGCGGTCTCTCAAGACAGGGACCTCTGAATAGTGAAACCTGTCTTCAAAGACCACCCATTCGGATGACCTAGTTGCTGGTGTCTGAGGACAGGTGGTCTCTGATCAAAGATAAACACAACATGAATTATGCAAAGAACCCACAGAAGGTGGTCTTTAAGGCATGTGGTCTCCAACTGCGATTGTCTCTGAAGAAGGGACCACTGTGTTGATCAAAACTACAATGTAATTGAAGCAGATGCCAGGTCACCTCCAGTCAGTTTTGGCTGGGTTAGTAGGGAAAGGGCCAACTCCTACCAAGAATTACGGCTACCACAAAGCCCTTTGACCTTATAAGGCAATTAATGAAAACCCCACCCACTGACAAGAAAATCTTTTATTGCAAACAAACATGATAACAGCATCTCAGATGATTCTTAATTATTACAGAACTATTATGTATTTCTTATCTATATTTCAGTTGAAAGGAAATTTGTTTTTGGGAAATAATAAGAGTGCTTCACTGTCAGTTGTTTTTCTATCTGTCTGACCTGGTAAAATGTTGTTAGGAGTCAAAGTAACATTTCAGGAGAAGTGCAAAAGAAAGTGTTTTCACAAAAAGGGACATAAAAGTATGAACAAACAGACTTTTTTGATGGTTTGGCCAGCACAATATATAACTGCATTACCAGGGGCACTTTGAGTGCATGGTTTGACAGAAGGGATGCTTTAATATGTGAATAACACAAAATGATTCTACCTTCATCATGTTGAAATACCTTCTGCGAAAGCTGTCTTGCCCTCCCACTTATATGAATCAGAAAATAGTACTGGAAGTGAAATGGTAAAAACCTTTACATGGACCGTAAAGTGTGGAAAATTGTGTTACCATCAAAACTTAGGTTTGAACCTGACTCAGGCTTATATTATGACAATTTACTATGCATCTTGGGCAATTGATAGGAATAATGTGGTAATTATAAGAAATTTGAATCTGAATTCATTATAATAATTCCCTTGAGCACATTTGTTATCATGTGGGTGAAGATATGTAGGTCAAGACGTAAAATGAGGGGTTGAATATATGTTACAAGAGTAACAGGTTGTAACTTGCTTGTGTTAGTCTTACTAGGTGCAACTTGACAGAACAAAGTGTTGGGTATAAAAATAACCAACAATAGTACAACCTTTCCACTGTTACCTGTCAAGCATTGTGTTCCTGGGGCAATGAACTGGGTCTGCATCATTATGGAAGGTCACTGTAGGTCAAAGGTCAGGTTTGTCAGCCAATTGATATATTGTATTAAATTGGGTGATACCAGTAATCATAAATTCATGATTGTCCAATTATTGTAGTTTGAGAACCCTGAGTATACAAAGTTTGGTGAAACCTAGTACGTCATTTTGTTTGGAGATAATGGTCTAACCCCTTCCCCCAATGAATGAAGACTGATTGAGAAGATTGAGTCAACAGCTTTCCTTGATGTGCATTGGGTGGACAGTGACCAATCAATGTTAATGATTGCTTTTGACCAGGGGCATGCAATCTTGATACATGTAGGTCTGATGTAAAATTGTCATTCAAACTGTTGGACATGTCCTTTGAAATCAGTCATAAACGTTGCAAGGAAGACAAAGTTTGGCCACCAGCTGGTTTTGAACAGTTTGAAAAGCTTAAATGGTAAAAAGGTGTTACAAGAACAGATATACACAACTTGCACACTTTTGCAGATTATTTCTGGCTAATTCTTGAACATTGCATGTTGTATAATATTGATCAGTTATGGCGTGCAGGGCTGTGGTATACGAGATTTTGCCACTGAAGTAAGCTGGGCATGTGTGCGGTACCACGAAGCCCACATGGCTATGTGGTACGCAGCTTGATGAGGATGGCCAAGTCTTGTATACCATGGCCATGCATGCCCTGATGATTTTATCTCATATTAAAGGCAAATAAGTTTTAGATAGTGTTGCTGCTACATCATTACCTTTTTGCGTATTTTTAGAAACCAACTCCACCCTTTTAGCTGACAAATCTTCGTTCAACATTTTTGCAAAACACTTCGGCACTGTCATTGTTGTTGAGAGAGTGGGGTACAATCTATGTGACCCCTACCGTCAGACAAATTTTGTATACCATGGTAGTGTAGGCTACCGTGGAATACACATTTCGTATACCACGATACAGGTAAAATTTTGCCCCTCCGTGGGGTATGAAATCTGTAGCACAGTCTTTAACCAATCAGTGCACTTTATTTGCCTTTAATATGGGATAGCTCAAATTGTAGCACAGGCGACTTTTTTTTGGGGGGGGGGGGGCAAGAAAGGGTGGCCACATATAGCAGGTACTGCTGTAGTTGAAAAATATGCTTGGAAATTGAGCATTCAGAGGTTAACCTGGGTAGAAATGCATGAGTGAAAGGGTGAAACAAAGCTGTTCGCAAGGTAGTGATACTGTGGATCTCTGATATGTAACAAATATTTCAGTTTGTGTACCTGTTGGCTAATGCATGTGTATTCCTATTGATAATTATGTAAATCAGTGGGGATTGCTATGGAAATTCTGTATTCCTCCGCATAGTAGCACATGCCCTAATAGAAGCATGCCCCCCACTTTCAATCCAAGTGGTCTAAATTCAAAATCAAGATTTTTCCTGTAATTTAGAAAAGATGATACTTCCAAAAGAAAAATTAAATGTCACTGCAGTATATCAATGTTTGTCTAACACCTGAATGAACTGTACAGCCTTTAAAACCTTCAATCAAGAAAAGTACTTATTACACAGTCCCGCGAATAGACTGCAAGATCTGGCAAATCTTTGCATTGGCATGGCGTGCTACTATTAGGGTGCATACAGTATATATTCTGTGCATGTAAAGTCAGCTGAGCACAGGTCTGTCACAGTGCCCCCCGCATGCTTTTTTCCATTCCATAGCTGCAGATAATATATGTATAATATGTAGGTATACAGTGGGTGCTCAGGAACCAATGGTTTAGCCACCACAGATATACATGTACATGTACAATGTATGTATATATATGTAGCCAAGCATAATTTTGGATGCTGACACTCATTGCTGTTCGTCCTGTTGTTATTAAACTTGCTTTATGTATCCTGTTCATACTCTTTTTATCCCAGCAGGCTCCAACGTTGGCCCTGTTATCTGGCTATAGATATATAATTTTTTTTCTTCAGAGATACCACTACTCCACATTTCATTATAACTTGACAGATTGACATTATGTCAGACATGACCACAGATATGTATATATGTTCTTTTTTTCTTCAGAGATACCAGTATTCAGTATTTCATTACAATTTGAAAGATTGATGTAATAATGTCAGGCATGATTCTCATCAAATCTGACACACTGTTTGTCCCACTGGCATGGTACTCTTAAAAGAGGCCTACAATCATACCTACCTCTGGGTGTGTACACCCCATGGAGCATCTAACCTGACCCTTAATTGGGCTCAAAATTATATTTGATATGGCGAATAATACGAAATAAGGCCACAGGGTGTACAAGAAAACCGTCATGAGCAGTTTTGACTGTCAGAACAAAATAATGTTTCTCCCAGCCCTTAACCATAGAGCTGGCCATTGGATTGCACACATGGCAAGTGGTTTTCTGTGGTGAAGAATCATTGATTTCTAATTGTGGAGTAACACTAGGAATTATTCAGGTATAGCCAATGTGGCAAAAGTAACTTGATTGTATTGGCGTTTCTTCTGCCAAACTGACTCTTAACTTGTCCATCAGTGGGTTGGTCTTTAAATATTTGATCGCAACTTAAGAAATCTGAAATCTTTTTAGTGGCCAATTTGGCTAACAGATGGTTAATATCTAAAGCCAAACATCAAAAATGTCTTCTTTTGAATATTCCATAAGGTTTTAATTTGGCAGTTTGATTGAAAATAATGATTTCCACATTAAAGTTGCATTAAGATATTCCTAAGCTAATTCCCATCTTTCTATCCCATGGTCTCTTTAAAATACTTCTTCAATGTTTTGGCCTTTCCTGGATAACCTCTCACAGCAAAAAGACAAGTGACTCAAAGGACAATAATTCCATAGATGTCAACCCCCAAAGATGCGTGATCTGGAGGCTTTTGTCAAAGTGCATGAAATCAAAGAAAATAGTCAATTTTGCCTCAAACTCTCTGTCATTTTAAGAACTTTTTGAGTGTCCAAAATAGGAAAGTTTACAGCTATGTAGTTCAAGTAACTGTCAAGCCATAACATATGTTCTGCATCCTTTCAGCGTGCCAGCCGTGCCGAGCCCACTCATTCCAGTGTCCGTCAAACTGCATCTGTATTCCACAGGAATGGGTTTGTGATCGTGATAATGACTGTGGCGACAGCGCCGATGAACCCAGCAACTGTAGTAAGTATACATGCTCATAACTTCTCAACTATACATTTGTGTATAGTATTCTTGTTATTAAATTCTCAAAAAAATGGCCGGCTTTGAACAGGAACCTGGTGTACCAGCTACCACCCCTACCATTGATGAACTGTACATTTGTGTACTGTACATAAGTATTGTTCTTGTTAAATTCTAAAAAAAGAAAGAAAAAATGGCCGTCTATGAACAGGAACCTGGGGTACCAGCTACCCCGCTACCAGTGATGGACTGTACATCTGTGTGTAAGCATTGCTCTTGTAAAATTCTCAAAAAAAATGGCTGCCTATGAACAGGAACCTGGGTACGAGCTACCCCATACATTTATATATGCACTAATCCCCTGTGACTACAACAAGTGATTAGTGCATATATAAATGTATGATTGTATGACTGCTTTTCTTGTCCAGAATAATTAAATATTAATCACCTTATCAGCAAACAATACTTGAAGGGAACAACTCACAGATCTGTACGTACTTAATAAACAGAGGTAAAGTGGTCCCTGTGTTTAACTCTTCCATGGCCACATTTTGGACGGAGTCAACAGCTTTCAGCAGTACACTGTGGACACATATATAGCACCCAAAGCACAGTGAGGCAAGCTTTTGACCTGGTCCTTTATACTCTATGGAACTACCGGCATGCAGGGTCTTAACCCTTTAAGTGCCAAATTTTGGACTGAGTCAACAGCTTTTCTCGACACGCATTGGGCACAAAAAGCTGCTGACCTGGGGTATCCTCTCTGAAACAATAGGCATACTGGTACTTAAATGAAGGCCTTTTCACAAGGAATATGAATCTGGGATCCTAATGATAATTCAGACTGGTTTGACTTAAGTAGATCAACTTAAGCGTGATTGGAACTGAAAGAGTTAAATGAAAGATGTTTTTACAGGGAACATGTATCTAGCACCCTCATCATAACTCAGAGCAGTTTGTGTTAAGAATTTTAATCTTGAGTCACAGTTGGCACTGAAAGAGTTTAAGAACACTCTGCAGAGAAACCCCTGTTGTCAAAGACCACCTTATAGAGAGGCAACCTCTCTCCAGATACCACAATTTTGTTGTCCTTCAGGGTGGTGATAGTGCTTGTGTGTGTGTTTTATAGGCCTTATCAGGTGGTGGGATATTGTTGTAATAATTTTTTATTATGTCTGTGTGTCTGTCTGTCCTCCCATGCTGATGTGCTAGCTTTTGAACAGATTGAGGTAGTATCGTGAAATGGTGCTGTAGAAACATCTCCTTGGGCACTTGGCTGAGCTTAACATTCGCAACCTTGACCTATTTTAAAATTACCAGGGATCATCCCTGGCTGAGGGGGTCTTAATGTCTTTCTGGCTCTTACATTTTTAACCCTTTCCCAGTAAAAATCACCCAAAAGTGCCGAGGTGAAAATTGTCATCTGCTTTAATGTTTTACTGAAATTTCATGTTGATAGAAACTGTTCTGCAGAGAATTCTGGAGAAGATCCACCATGATGACATGCCTCAGATCAATAGCTTTTCTTGGGTGCCAGTGAAGGCTGTTGATTTATTCTGAGCAGGAAAGGGTTGATTAAGGAACGAGGGTCGCTTTTGTGTGTATTATGGCGTAATGATGTGGATGATTGAAGCTCGCATGGTGGGCATGGTGCAGGCTAGTGAGCATTCTTGTGAGCATTTTGGGATACTGAACTTGGCCCTGTTATCCAAGTATCTCTTTCAGTGCTGATCACAATGATGTGCCTGGGGTAGTGGAGGCAGTTTTTGGTCACTTAAGCATAAATTGATCCATACTTTTCGGAGTTCCTGAAGCATTGATAAATATTTTCCAGATGCGACAAAACAGTGGTAGCATTAATCGATGTCACATGCAGCATTCCTGCATGGTACGAATCGTGACACTCTTTAGCAGGGCGCAAAAGGCGATTTTTGGCAGGCGGAGGAAGTTTACAGTCAGCAGGTCTGTTCAGACGAAGAGCAGAGATATGCTTTTATTTGTGAAAAGTTTTTGCAAAACTGTAAAATGTATCTAGTTGTGACAGTTTATGTGTTTTATGAGAATATGACAATGGATTATTTTGACAGGTGAGCAGCTTGAAATTTACATGTAGGTATTGTTCATGGAGCATACCTGCCATGTTGGAATTGAACATGTTGAATGACAGCCGTATCACATTTGTTCTCCGGTAACTCGCTTTCCAGAAATAATTTTTGTACATCATAAATGTCTTTATTAAGAACTACTCAATATCACTTCTTCCATTACAACTCACCCTGATATGCTTATAGTGCTACAAATTCAAGGTGACCAAAAACTGCCTCCAGCAGTAAGAAAAACAAGATAGAATTAAGAGATGCTCCCCGCTAAATTTGTTATATCTGGTCACATGACACAGTGAAAGAAAGTTCTGGAATTCCCTTGATCCGACTGGTGTCTGCTTTTGATGGGTAACATGACTTTATCGCAAATTTGACCACTTTTTGTTTCGTGGTCCTTGCAACCTGGTTTGTAAAAACAAAATGGCGGCACACAGAAATGAACAGAGCAGGAAATAAGGTCAGATTTCTTCAAGACGGTCATTTTTGTCTCACAATGTTGGTACATAGAGCACTTGTTATCTCAAATTTATAAGGGTGCTTTGGATTGAATGCACAGATGCAAACTTGAGTCCCAGAACTGCTCTTCTACATAATATAATACATGTACTGGAAGTTGCCATGACTTTTTAGTCAAAATGAAAATGCATAAAATCAACAATAAATTCCAACTTGACCATATAATGAATCCTTATATTGTGGTGGGCCTTTACAGTATTACACATGTATAGACCTGTCACCACAGGTACATTTTACAAAAAAAAATTGAATCCTATGTTTGAGCTTAGTGACCACAAAAAGCAATGCGGCTGCTCACGGCAGTGGTTGTATGTACATGTACAGCAGGTACCACTGTGTGTAAAAAAATGCAGATACTTGCAGGCATAGCCATAGTAAAGGGCAGGAAAGTGGATGGTTTCTTCTGGCAGTGTTCACTGAACCAGCTCTTTCCTGGTGCAGTAGGAATGCTCAAATGTTGAATGTGATTGGTTGAAAGTTGCAATGACGCTAAGGGATTTCATCCTTCTATTCTAATTGGTCACTAGACTGCCCACGGATGTGCTCTATTGACCGCTTCATGACAGGCAGGTAGAATGGAGTCAGTGGAGTTTAGAGTATCACACATGACATAGGTTTTAGCCTAATATGGTAAAACACTAAATAGCATGATTATATAATAAACAAAGATACAAACCCGTATGTACAGAAGACTGTGGCTAGGAAAATGCATCCACATGGGCTTTTATGGTAGTGGCCGTATATGTATAGGTACCACTGTAATTTTCATTTTACCATCATCCATAGATGTTAGTCCTTTCCTCCTTGAAAAAGCACTGTGTCAACATCATTCCTCAGTGCTCAACCCATGCTAAGTAAAGCTGTTGACCTAGGGAAGGTAATCCTAATAGGTCTCATACACAATTGTCAGTCAAATAATTTTCGATTCCGTTTGAAATTACATTTATTCAAAATCACTGAATCAGATGACATTTGACCACCAGCGACTTTCAGCTGGTTCCAGGGGAAAAGCATGAAATGTAAGGCTCACAGACAGAAAGGATGGGAAGCAGAAGTACAAATGATTTTGTCCTGGTCACGTATGTGTCTAACCAGGTTTCACTGTAGGTATAATAAATCTACATGATAGGGACATTGATGCCTGCAATGTTCTTTGGTGTACCTGTTGTCGATGACAGCGAACATCACAGTGATCTGTAGATTATCATTGTATGATAAGTATCTCCTCGGGCTCAATGAGTGGCTTTGTTCACTGGGTACACCTTTCCATGTGTTCTTTTGTTATGTAAATCCCATGTCTGTTTTATGTACTGTAGTTTATTGAGAATAGTGCACTGTTATGTAAACAGGGGTGGGGTGGCTACACATGAAGAATATTCTCAACATGTATACAGTTTCTAAAATCTAACTTAACTGCAAATAATGGAGCTTCCTGGTTGGTCAATATTTTGCTTTTAAGTTGTTTGCTTTTATTCAATTTTTGAATGTTTTAGTAAAAGTGAAGTTTTCATTTGTACCATTCCTCAGTGGAAGATACTCACAAAAGATATTTTGAATTTAAGTGCAAAAAGTTTTAATCCAAGATCGAAGCTCTTTGACTGGTCAATTGTATTATAAGTTCATTTTTTGGACTCAAGGATCCAAATAGAATATCTCAGCATACCCCCTGCAGTGCTTTGTTTGTAAACAATGTCAAGTGGCAGCTGCAGGGTGACTTGCCAGACAATTTTAACCCCTTTCCCCTTAAACCGGCTGGTGGTCAAATGTTGTCTTCTTCAGTGTTTTCAACTAATTTCAACAGTAATGAAAAACAATTTGGCCGAAAATGGTAGATGAGACCTATCAAGATCAGATGCCCCAGGTCAACCAATGATTATAGTGTAGCCTTTGTTGGTACAGGTGTAACTGAATGCAAGCACTTTTTTTAAATGGAAAATGTGAATCTGCAATTTTTGCTGTAAATGTAGGTACGTGACCGGGAGGGAATGGTCTAGGTACGCATTGATGTGTACCAGCTCAGCCTTGGTTACTTTTGGGATATGACTCAGCAGTACAGGTGTTTGGGTTAAGACCAAGAGGCTATTATATATATAGTATTTATGTGAATTCATTTGTATTTAACACTTAAAGTGCTGATTTAAGACTGAGTCAACAGCTTTCCTGGGGACACATTGCACAAAATGTGGGCAGAGTGTCCCAAGGAAAGCTGTTGACTAAGACTATTTTTTGCTTTAGACTAGGCTTGCTGGTATTTGAATGAAAGGTATCGTCATGAGGAATTTGAATCTTTGAACCATTTAATGTTTAATGCTAATGAGAAAAGGACTATAGCTGTGATTAGCACTTGAAAGGTTAAAACAGTGGCCCCTGTCTTGAGAAACCGCTTCCATGAGATATCACTTGCCTGGAATGATCACCTTTTCTAGATACTGTGTTTAGTAATTTTCACGTTAAATGTACCTACCGTGAAAGACCACCTGTCTTGAGAGACCACAATTTGGTCACTGCACACATGCCAATCATACATTTATAAATAGAGTCATCTGATTTGAAATTTGTCAACCTGTAAAAGCACTGTAGGCTTTTACATTTACCCATACATTTCTTACATTCAGGCCACTATATATATATATATATATATATATATATATATATATATATACACACACACACACAGTGGAATATCCCTATAGGATGTATTCATATCTAAATTTGGTCCTACTCTAACACCTGTTGAGCAAAAGAGGGAGCCACCTGCATCAGGGCAGATCCATGTATTTAGCATGGTCAAAAGCACATTGTCAACAAAATGAACAACACAAACACACAATAATCTTAAGAAAATGTATTAACATATATTTGAAACATAAAGGATGCCTGAAATAATTAGAAATGGGCTCTCTGTTGGTTGAAAAGGTGTTATTTATGGATGTTTATGTAGTATACAATAGAAATCTGCCCTGATCATGGTGGAAGCATCAGTCTGTTGCCCCAGCAACACAGGAAGTGAACAGGATCGCAGTTAAATATGAATGTCTCCTATTAAGATCACCTGAGGGACTGAAAAATGTGGTCTTAACAGGGAGTGGTCTTAATGGGGAAAAAAATTTAAGTAAGGAGAAACAAAAGAGTGTCTGTAAATTGATGGTCTTAATATAGAAATCTTCTCTTTATGGAGGTGGCCTTAATTGGAGATTCTACTGTATCACACACACACACACACACACACACACACACACACACACACACACACACACACACACACACAGGGCCTGTATTTTTCTGTTACAAAAAACTAGAAATTCCGTTTCACCTGCCAGAAATTTCCAAATTCCGTTTCAGTAGTTCTCTTTGTATGTAAAACACATTAAGGCAAAACAGCAAATTCTGTTTCAGAGGTGACAAAAATTCATTATTCCGTTCAGTTTCCGTTAAAAACGGAAAAATACAGGGCCTACACACACACACACACACACACACACACACACACACACACACACACACACACACACATCTATTATGACCATGGTTAGAAAGTGAGAATAAAGTTGAGACAAATCAAATATACAGGGATGCCAACTTGCCTAGCATACAGGAAAGGAGCTCAAACTGATAAGTGTTAAAAAGGGAGAGCCCTTTTATTTTATAATGGATGAGACAGGTGAAACAGCAGCGGATGGGCGAATTTAGGGGATTTTTATCATAAGAAAAACAGGGGATCTCCCATCAAGTCATGAGACTTAGTGCTTGTGAGTATAATAATGGGTTGTGCTTGGACTGGTAGATGTGCATATATGCAAACTTTTAAAACTAGAAAAAAAGTGGTAAGGTACACACTCACTATCATGTATTACCACTCTATATGAACACAATGAACCGCAAGAAAAGCATAAAAACAAGCTATTTGTACTAGGCCTTTTGTATATGTGGCAATGTTGGTTTATATACACTGTGCTGTGTATTCCCCCAAAAATTCCCCAAGCATGCTTATATTCTTTGACGTGCTAAAGAAAGTGCACACTGTGGTCACACATAGTGATAGGAACCATGTTTATTTTACATGTACTGAATTGTCAAGGTGTCACTATTTTCTTTACTAGACAATATTTCACTATTTTTTACCCCAGCTGACAAGTGAGCGTAGGTTAAATAGTATTTTCCAGCATCCCTCCTGCTGGGCTTTGAAATGCATGGGGACACTTGTGGGGACCCTCAGACCTTAATTTGTTCAACAATGGCACTGTAATTTTTTTACAAATTTTATGTCTGTTTTCCCCATTTTTGACTTCAACAAAACCATCACTCAGTTTGTTCTGAAACTTGGTGGAAAAGATAGAATTCCACATGATCATGTCATGGGAATGGATTTAGACAGCACAAGTTTGAAAATCATTCACTGCAAACCTTTGGCGAACAGTTAACAGTTTGAAACGAGTGTTGTCGGAATCCATTCCCCATGACACGGCCATGTGGATTTTTTTCTGCCATAGAATGTGGACTTTTTTTCTGCCATAGAATGTTAAATCCTATGTTTTTGTCAAAGACCTACTTGGTTTAGCATGCTTGCAGCAGCTGTTTCAACTCCATTTTGTTCACTTTCAACATTGCATTGCTAATGTACGTCACTCGAGAAAGAAATTTCAGTTACTCTTTTCTAAGTTACATAATATGATTGGCTTACAAATAAAACAACAACCAGTAGGATTCTCTGTTTTACTTCATTTCGGTTATAAAATCATTCCACATATACGTTGTATATGTTGGGAATGATTGTGTTTCCACATATTTAACTATGGGAGAATGTAGCTTGTGGGAAGATTAATCAGAATTGTTCACCAGGTGGTGATACTCTGGCTAGATCCCTGATTTTTAATGGATTTTTCAGTTTGGGTACCGGTAAGTTAATGCACGCATTCCTGTTGGTTACCATGTGAGTCAATGTGTATTGCAATATGGAAATCTGCATTTTGTAGTTCCTCTCCATCATCCTCATCCCCTAGACTAGAGTGGAACTCCTAATTGGTTGAATGTCAAAGTCAGCTGAGGAAGGGCTGTTCACAGGGTCAGTCTTGTTTTTGTGGGGGGAGGGGGTAAAGTTTTCAGTTGTCTCATTTTGTGGTAAGGTTAAGAGTTTGTGAGGTGTGCACCACATATCTATTACAGTCTCCCCCATCCCCCAGCAACAGGGGAACTTTGCCAGATAAAAACAAAATTAATTATTTGATTCTGCCCCCTATGTCAACCATAAATTTAACAAGAATGCATCCATAAACATGACTTTTTTTTGAAGGAGGAAGGAATGATTGTTTTTCCAGGATGACTCCCCCCCCCTTTTTTTGTTTGTTTTTGTTTTGGTGTTTGATCTGAATGAATTACAGTGAAAACTTATAATGCCACATCTGTTCCCTAAAATAAAAGTATTAGATAACTGAATATGTCAGATAAATGAATTAAATAACAAAGAAAATGAACTTTTTCCCATGAAAATTTGAGTCATTACATTGAATATGTCGGATATCTGAGTGTAGTTATAATGAGGTTTCACTGTACAAGTGTTTGTCCGCTCAAGCACCAGGTTCATCAACATGTACATCACAGTGCTCAAGTGTAAGACTGCCCTGACAGATGAGTCTGATGAAACTCCCTTTACATCAATGAAATTTTACTACCACATGCCAAGTGTGTTTTGTGGTTGTGGGATGCCAGATTCCGTATAAACATTGGAGGATGGAGAGAAAACAAAAGCAAGCCAACATTAAGTGCAATGGGCACATATTGCTTTATCCTTGTCTAGTTTCTCAACACTCAGAAAATTGATCTTAAATGTGCCACTTTTTAAGACTTACATTTGGCACATTAGATCTACATTACACTGAAATTATAAATTTGGAATATTTTTATCCCCATTTTAGCTTTACCCGAATCAGGAGAGCAAGGGGAGGGTGCTTAAGGTGTAGGGGTGCTATAAATGGATAATACAGAACTTTGACCTTCCTTAGATATGATATGACATTCATCTTCTTTAAGAAAATTTTTTTTAAAAAATGTGTTGCTGGACTTGATGTTTTGTGGTTGTGAATTCATGTTAGACCCATAGTCCCAAAATAAAACTTTGCTGAACCCTCACTGTCTTGAACTAAGACTGAGTCCTACCCGTTTCTCTTGGCAGTCAAGACTGGGCAAGTCAATTGCCAAGGAGGCGAATATGCCGGTTCACAAATAATAAAATGTTGCTGTATGTATCTAGAGTCCTGTATACTGAGTGCGGAACCACTCAACAGTCTAACTGGTTTTATCCTTAAACAGACTCTTCAGAGACCAAGTTGTGAGTTATTGTTACATTGTGGTGTTACGCTTTTTTGTGTGCGCATAACATTGGCTAATGGTTGGATCAACACATCAGCCTGTGGCCTGGATATCGTGTATCATGTGTGATCAGGGTTATGGGGTAAGGCCAGCCTTAAAAATATTTCTGTTTCGTATAACGCGCCCGGTGTGCGCAAAACGTTGCGGTTGGAATATTTTTTTCATCAGTGCAAAAAAAAAATTTTTTCAGGCTTGATTTAACGCTACTCGCACGCTCCGTGTGGCAGTTCTGTAAACGCATATCGTTTGCGTACCTGCCATGAATGCTATCGGTACATCGTAGTAAATTTGCGTATACAGTATTGGCAAGTTTCTTGCAATAAAAGGTGTTCCTAAGTCAAATTCAAACGAAAATTTTAATATTTCAAATCAGAAATCGAGTGTGCGCACATCATTCCTGCAACTGTACACAAACAGCTGCTTTTGCCATGTGGTCTGGCTTGATTTAACGCTACTCGCATGCCCCGTATGGCAGTTCTGTAAACGCATATCGTTTGCGTACCTACCATGAATGCTATTGGTACATCGTAGTAAATTTGCGTATACAGTATTGGCAAATTCCTTGCAATACAAGGTGTTCCTAAGTCAAATTCAAACGAAAATTTTAATATTTCAAATCAGAAATCGAGTTTGTGCACATCATTCCTGCAACTGTACACAAACAGCTGCTTTGGCCATGTGGTCTGAAGCACAACACATCACCCGATTGGTCAATTGAGTCACATGCAAAAATGAGCCAATCACGGCTCGTGTTACAGTGTTTTCATGGCTACCGCCCAGTGAACATGTGTGAATCTGCCGTAATTTACGGAGGGAACACACGAACGGGAAGCTAAAATGTTTATATTGCAGCATGCGAAAATAAAGATTCCAGTGTTAATTGCAACAATTATTTGGAGTCACAGGCAAATACACAAAGGTAGGGGATAGCGGGAATAGCCGAATGTGTCCCAAAATCAGTCCGTGAGACTGGGTCAGTTCACCGCAGATCCACTCTACGCTGTCACTTGCATGTGACTGGAACTTCATTTCAAGGCACCTATTTTTTCCAACACTGCTAAAACACACCGATAAATGGCATTTGATGTTAATTTGCAGATGAATTCGCCATGCAAATTTTATTGTATTTTGACGCTGCTTTGACATCGTTGGGGCAAATCACACTGACGGTAAGTAGTGTGACCCCGCTCAGCAAACAAATAATTACTGCTGGTACCTTTGCTATCGTAATGTAATCGTATTTAGTGTACGTGAAAATGTCTGCTTGTGTTGACAGAGATCAAGTTCTGATGAATACAACTGCGGACCAAGTAATTGTTTAAACTTAGAATGTTTATCAATTAGCGATTATTATCACCTATCCGCGCCCCACGCACGTGCTGCGAAAGCTCTGATTTTTTAAGTGATTAGACCCCCTGTAGCCAGCCTTGCAAACATCTGCAACTTGTAACTGTGTCATGAAAATTTGAGGAATAGAATTCCCAGCGAAAAAAAAAAGTTGGTTGCCCGACCGGGCAAGTACCTATTAATTTTAACTTGCCCGAGATTAAATCTGACTTGACCATGCATGGAGCAATAAAACTCTTAATCCAGGTCCCTGCACATACACACAAAAGAGGTGTGTTCATGATTTGTAATATTTACTCTGAACCCTCATCATACACCCCTCCCCTCCCCTGCTGATGTCAAGTTAAAATTAAAACTACACATTTGTATTTGATATCTTACTCTTTTTCTGCTGTGATATTTTAAAAAAGGGCAACTTTATAATTACACTAATCCTTTGTTTCTTGAAGCCCTGTACATGTACATGTTTAAAATAGCAAAAGACCCACCCCAATTCAAGCCAAGCCGAGGTGTATTTAGAGTAGGGGTACTCTGTCTCAGCGCCAGCAAACCAGCCTGAAGCATATATTGTCCCGCTACAACCTCATCTGTGGCAGAGTCTCTTGCTTTAATACAGATTTAATAAAAAATATTCAACCAGGAATCTTGTTTATCTTGTATCAATACTAAGTCCATCAGTCATGATGCCCATATTGCAGTAATACGTAGTAGGTATGTGTAGTTCAAAAAAAAAAAAAAAAAAAAAATCCTCCCTGCCTCATCAAATTTTTCAAGGCCCTGTTATACGAAACAGAAATATTTTTAAGGCTGGCCTAATTGTTGCAGGGGAAGCCCATGCTCTCCCTATCATTCTCCGTTGGGCTCACACACTGGGAAATGTTGCCAAGGGCATGCTATTCTGATCAGTTTCATCCTCAATTCTGCATCCCGTTTTTTTTTATGAATACAAATTAATTTGAAAAAAATACTGAAGCAGACAGCATTTCACTTTTAGTCATTTTTGTCCAGTTTAAGGGGATGTAGGGTCAAAGGAAAGCATAGAGACCATGCCAATAGAGAGCATCTCTCTATGACAGACTATAATCATCATGCATGGTTCTAAGTGATCAGGAGGTATCTTCAATATATGTATCACTAAGGTAGTGATAAAATATCTACAGTGAAACCTGGCTTGCAAGACCACCATTACGGATCACCAAATTGTGGACAAAGACCATAATATGAAAAGTATAGACCTAACTATCTTAAGATGTGGTCTTTCAAAGCAGGTAGCCTCTCATTGTAGTCGTCTCTCAAGCCAGGTTCTATTGTATGCACTAGTTTGTAATCTACCATATATACATGTGTATATGCAGTGAGGATTGGCTCAACTAACATAGCACACATTTTTTAAAGGGAACATATTTGGAAAGTTTACCCAAAATATGTGTCATATGAGTATTGACAGAAGTGGGTATTTCTTAAGTCTGGTCAGTTTTGTTTTCAATAAAAGAGTGGTCAAGAAAGCAAGAAAATAATGCAGACATCTGCTGGATAATGTAACAAAGAGAAGACACATAGCCTCATGGACCTTGGTCAGTGAACATAACGCACTGTACCTGGCCAGTTTAGACAGAAATCAGCAGATGGGGTGACACAGGGAATATTAAGTACGTCCACCATGACCTTTGGACTGAGAGGTCAAGCATAACAGCCTGGGGTCATAGGGCTGTACACTTATCATATAGATAATAACAGCATCAAGCTGGTCGCCTTGGTGGGCCAGGGCCATGGAAGTGACCACAGGCAAGTCACATACCTGCCAGTTAGTTCCCATAACACACAATTACTCACTTGTCTAAAATCTTTTTGGACAATAGAAACCGCTGATGGGGTAAAGAACCCACACCTTTTGTTTGTTGGCATACATGAATCTTTCACACCCTGAATAAGATGTCAGTCAGTCAGTTCCTTCCGCACACTCTGGGGCTGAGGCAGGGAAATTTGTTGATTGTGGTGGGGGGTGGGGGGTGGGGGTGGGGGGACAGATTCAAGGGACCACCTGCCTTTTCAAACTCCAAAATTATGCAGGCCAGCATTGACCATTTGGGGGTGGGGGTGCGATTGGCCAAGTCAACAACTTCCCTTGGTGCACCTTGGGGTGTAGCCAGAGTGAGCCCAGGAAATATGACTATCAAGCACTTGAATTATTCTTCTGAAAAGATGCAGATAACATACACTACTGGACCATTTCTGGCAATTTTGAATGGAAAAAAATTGCATGTGGTGACAGCAGTATTAGGTCTCTGAGGGTTACTTGTATTTCATAAGAAAATTGTAAGGAATATATTTGTTGCTGATGTTATTAGATATGTATGGGTACAGGCTCCGAAATATGTTCTGAGTAGTTAATACCCACTGTAGATCCTTAAATTTATTTGGGCTAATACAGTCTGTGTCAAAATTCTACAGAAGAACATGACAATAGTACTGCTGTGTGCATATAGGTTAGACAGTGACAGGTTAGCTTATTGAGTGTAGAGAGTTCGGACTACGGAATAAGGTAATGACTACCAGGAAGTGGTTCTGGAAGAAAAGACACAAATACAATTACTTCCAGATTTAACATTATGTGCTGATTGAGAAGAATATTTTATGGATTGTAAAATTTTAAAATATGTTGAATTTTAGAGGAAGAGGGAAGACTTATATGTTGAGTTATAACACATACACCCAACAGTTTATTATCAATCTTGAGGACAATGTTAGCATTAGAATAAAGGTCACTTCATGGAAAACATTTTGAGAGACCCCGCCTTTTTAGGTTGCAAAGTGCCCGTGGTCATTGACATACAAAGTTAAAAGCACGTCACAGTATGTGTCTTCAACCATACACAAGCTATCCATATAAAATATCAAAACTATTGAATACAGAAGAGAAATATTCAGGTACTTAACAAACTAGTCTTGTTAAAGTACTTGACATCTAGTATTGGCAAAAATAGATCACAGTCACCAACTGCAGTAAGGAATGTACTTGTATAAAAATTGTAATTTTAATCAGGAAGTTTCTGAAGGTGAACAAGAATCTAAATGTTAGAACAGTGTTAACAGATGATTGACAAGCTGTTTTGTCTTTGCCATAACTTCAGGGCCATCATTTATCTTTTTTATGGTGCATTCCCAGACAGAAGAAAAAAACTTTGTGGACATGAAGGGCAACTAAATAGGGAAGCTTTGGACTAAATTAACTGCCAACGTGTATGTGTGGGGCCACATTACATGTAACTGATTTCGGTGATGTTTATAGTAAATACTTATATTAAGTAAAAACAGGGAAACCATGCATGTCAGGCACAAGGTTAATATTTAACCAGAACTTGTTATCTAAGTCCCACACAGACCCCAAACAGTGTTCTTGGCAGCTCATACTACAGACATACATTTTTAGTTTGCTTGTTGCCTGTGTCTCTATCTAATTTCTCTGTCAAGAAACCTAAACTTGTGATATTTGGCATCACATATACATTGTAGTATATTTGGTGTCAAGGCATGAACAAAGATTATGCATTACTTTTACATGGTTTATTCATTTTCGTTTATAGATAATCTTTCAAGGATTTTTTTCTGTGGTAGAAATACTTCAGTACTTGACTTGCATGTCTTTGGGTGCTGCTTTTCACACCCTATTCAATATGTACAAGTGCTTTTTGGATATACACTGCCCTGCTGTCTTGAAAAGTCGGAGAAATCACAGATAAATAAAGTACATGATTGGCATCTGGTGAAGTGGAAGCAACTTTTTTTTTCTTCAGTAGGGAGCCTTAAATACAGGTGGTCACATGTTTAGCAGGTCACACCATTCATCAGGTACTCACAGGGTAAAGAGGTTTGTGTTAGTCCTCGTTGGCAATGCAAAACAAATTTATGAAATGAAATAAAACAAATAAAACAAATAAAAAATAAAATAGGTTAAATAATATGAAATAAGATATAGAGAACACTGTGTAAAGCTCAATTCTTTGAAAGTGGTGATAAAATAAACTCTGAGCATATACTGAATGCAATTTGACTATACTTTGAATTATTACCCCCACCCCCCACCCCCGCGGCATATAGCCAATACTTTGTCCATGTGTCACTGCGTCCATGTGTCCATGCAGCCATCCAGACAGTTGTCACATGATAACTCGAACAGTCTTTGGCATAGGGCTTTTATATTGCACATGCATATATAGTCCTGTGTAAGGCCTTGGATGAGTTTGAAGATGGCTGACCTTGGCCCCATTCCCAAGGTCACAAAGCCATTTTAGTGAATTTGGTTTTCATGCAATAAGTTGAAAATTTTTCACATAGGCCTTTCAATATTGCACAAGCTTATAGTCTTGCATAAAATCTTAAATGAGTTTGAAGATGGATGGCCTTGACCCTAATCCCAAGGTGACAGAGCCATTTTAGTGAATTTGGTTTTCACGCAATAACTTGACAAATATTTGATATAAGGCTTTCAAAGTGCAGGTGATTATAGTCCTATGTAAGGTCTCAGACAAGTAGGAAGATGGGTGACCGTGACCCAAATCCAAAGGTCACCGAGCCATTTTAGCAAATTTGATTTCCACACAATAACTTGAAAAGTTTTTGACATAGACCTTTCTTATTATGTCTCCCGGTGGAAGCCGGGGGACATATTGTTTTAGTGCCCGTTTCTTCCGCTTGTTGTTGTTGTTGTTGTTGAGGTTCTTCAACACTTGGTTTCCGTGCGATAAGTCTTGAAGGACTTGACAGAATTTGATGAAACTTGGTAGGATTATGTATCTAGGCAAGACCTAGGTTGAGATTGTATTTGGGTGACCTTGACCTAATTTTCAAGGTCACAGGGTCACTTATGTGAAATTGGTTTCGGTGCAATAAGTCATGAAGAACAGGATGGAATTTGATGAAACTTGGTAGGATTATGTATCTTGGCAAGACCTAGGTTGGGATTGTATTTGGATGACCTTGAGCGAATTCTCAAGGTCACAGGGTCACTTATGTGAAATTGGTTTCCGTTTGATAAGTCATGAAGAACAAGATGGAATTTGATGATAATTGGTAGGATTATGTATCTTGGCAAGACCTAGGTTGGGATTGTATTTGGATGACCTTGAGCGAATTCTCAAGGTCACAGGGTCACTTATTTAAAATTGGTTTTTGTTCGATAAGTCATGAAGAACTTAATGGAATTTGATGAAACTTGGTAGGATTATGTATCTTGGCAAGACCTAGGTTGGGATTGTATTTGGATGACCTTGAATGAATTCTCAAGGTCACAGGGTCACTTATGTGAAATTGGTTTCTGTTCGATAAGTCATGAAGAACTTGATGGAATTTGATGAAACTTGGTAGGATTATGTATCAAGGTAAGACCAAGGTTGGGATTTTATTTGGGTGACCTTGACCTAATTTTCAAGGTCACAGGGTCATTTATGTGAAATTGATTTCTCTGCAATAAGTCTTGAAGAACTTGAAGAAAATTGCTAGAGTACTGTATCTAGGTGAGATCTAAAATAGGATTGTAATTTTCAAGCAAACTTGGTCATTTGTAATTTGTTATCACCTGTAGCTTATTCAGAGAGGTAAGTGTTCCACCGGGAGACATTTGATTTTCTGTTGGAAAATCAGTCTGTTCTAGTTGCACATGGTTTTAATCCTACATAAGGTTTCAGACAAGTTTGAAGATGGTTCATCTTGATCCAAATTCCAAGGTCACAGAGCCATGACTCATGTCAGTACTGGCAGCTGTAGCATGGGGGGGGGGTAGATCTAGCAATCTCTGATTGCATTTTGATTAAATTTTGCTGTTAATATGCATGTAGTTTCTCATACTGAAAATATATTTAAAGATATTTGTAAAAGAAAACACGGTAAAAGTATTTTTTGTACCAGTGTTACAGGAATTCTAACAAATTTGCAGATTTTGGGTGTATATTAAAGTGAAAATAAAATGAATTAAAAAATATATAAATAATATGCCCTATGTGAAAATAAATATGTCCAGCATGCCTTGGTGAACTAGACAATGCCCGTTGTGGAAGACACAGGTAGGTGTGTCAAGTAGTTTGTCAATATTGACTCTCCAGGCTCTGTTGATATAAAAATCATTTAGATGTACATGTACACATGTATGAGACATTGTCATATGGGGTAACACAGGCAAGTTATGTGAAAGAATGAGTGTGTTTATGACCTTCAAGTGCAGGGTCACTAGTCACATGTTGTTATGTACCTGACTGTGCAGGGTAGAGCTGAATCACATGGACCCGTGCGTATAAAACTAAAGTACATGTTCCAAAGGTGCACAATAAAGGTTAACATTTTTTGTTAATCTCTTGAGTCAAGAAAAAAAAATTCTTATGAGACAGACCACAATGTACAACAAACTTTTCTTTGAAAACAGGAAGATTTGTTCAGGTGCAAGACAGTGTTGTCACTGCTAGGGGTGTCTGTGACAGCGTGAGTGAAATTGTTTCAAAACAGCTATTGAGTGGAACAATTGAGATTGGCGTTATGGAATGTTTAAGATGTGTCAGCTTTTTCACCACAGGTGCCCCATTGGTTGTCTTTTTAGTGTGCAGTTAACATATATGGCCAGATCTATGAAACTGAACATGATAGTCAGGGCTAGTTTGCTTGTAGGTACTAAGTACATGTAGGTTCTGCCACAGCAGAGTACTTTAGACACTGAACTTTAAATTAAAATTTATAATGCTGTCTGATAGTGTCCTCTATCGTTTCAAATAAGGTTTCTTCAGACAGTTTGTCAGTATAAAATGCTTCCTACTGAACAATTGCACAGTTATCTAATAGAACGATATAACATATCACTGATATCTGACATATATATATATATATATATATATATATATATATATATATATACAATGTAAAAGGAAATATTGAAGTTTGCCAAGTGGACGAATTTGTCCATTACAGTTGGGCAATCTATGTCAGTTAAATATTTCAGCTTTTAAAACTGAGACAGTGGTACATTTTCATATATTTTCATAATACTGAGTTGTCTGACATGCAATTTGATGTTTTGTCATATAGAACTCAGAATAATATACATTTACAGTGTATGTGTAACAAATGTGGTCCCCAAATAGTTTCTTTTTCTTTCTTTCTTTCTTTCTTTCTTTCTTTCTTTCTTTCTTTCTTTCTTTCTTTCTTTCTTTCTTTCTTCCTTTCTTTCTTTCTTTCTTTCTTTCTTTCTTTCTTTCTTTCTTTCTGTCTTTTGTTCTTTCTCTCTTTCTCCCCCTCCCTCTCTCTCTCTCTCTCTCTCTCTCTCTCTCTCTCTCTCTCTCTCTCTCTCTCTCTCTCTCTCTCTCTCTCTCTCTCTCTCTTTCTCTTTCTCTTTCTCTTTCTATCTTTCTTCTTTACCAGTGAATTTGTCCAACACTTTTCTCGGACACTATCATACGTAGAAACTCCAAACTTGGCATGATTGTACATCCATACAAGGACTTTGATCTTTTTATACAGTGGTATGAAGATGTTTAAAATTATGCAAAGTAGGGGCATTTGAAATTTCAAATCTTAAATATCTTCAAAAGTATTATAGATAGAGATGTCATTCCAACTTCTAGGAGGTTAATGACCATTGCGCATCTAATAAATTTAAAACAAAAGTTGTAGCAATAAAGTTATGCTTATTAGCAGCATTTGAAATGTTAAAACTTGAATATCTTCAAAACTTTTATAGATAGAGATATTATTTTAACTTCTATTAGGGGATTATTGACCATTGTGCATGTAATGAATCTAAAGTAAAAGTTGTAGCAGTTTGATTTATGCTAATTAGCAGTGTTCAAAATTTTCAATCCTGAATATCTTCAACACTATAATAGATAGAGGTGTCTTTCCAACTTCTACTAGGGGGATGTTGACCATTGTGCACCTAGTGAATTAAAAGTGAAAGTTGTAGTGATTTAAATTATGCTAGATAGCACCATTATAAATTTTAAATCTTGAATGACTTCAAAGCTTTAATAGATTGAGATGCCATTCCAACTTATACTCCTGTGTTATGGAATAGTTGTACATTGCCATACCAATATGCTTTGAACACACACACACTGATTTGTAATGCAGCAAATCATCTTTCCTAGTTGGTCTATACTTTCTTTTTATATATGTAATACACTTTGCAATAGATTATTTCGTAAGAAATGCTCTCAAATTGTTTTATCTGATGATCCTTTCACAAATCCGCTTATAAAATCCTTGAAACTTGTCAAATTGGTATGAAACTCATTTCTAATAAATATACAATAATTACAATGTGTGGATCCATTGGTGAAATGTGAATCATGGTTTATCCATGCTATGTTACAGCCACAGAACTGTTGCGCACAGCTCAATCCCCAGTGCTACCTTAAATGCTGACATTTCCACCCTTATGGTCCCCCCCCCCCCCCACCACCAGCCACCAAAGGTAGCATAGCTGGGCATACAGTTAGGAAGCATAGGGGCACTGGGTCTGTGACCTTCCAGCCAGCTGTCCAGAGGCAGATCTATGAAATAGATCTGCATCATACTGAGGGTGTGTGTGTGTTTTTTTTGACCCTGAGCAATGTTCAAGGTCACAGAACCCAAGAACGTGTCCATTTGGATTTATATATCTAGTACCATTGAAACTTTGCCTACAGGTGGTAATTTCAACAAAAACCAATGAGGGAAGATACTGAGTGTAAGTTATTTAGGATGATCTAGTCCTGTTTTCAAGGTCACAGAGCCTAAGAATGTATCCATTTCTTCCCTACAAACAACATTTTTCCTCCTATGATGAAGCATTTTATGTCAGAATAAGGTTAGGTATGTAGCTATCACTTCATGAGCATGACGTCAATGGAGTTTGGTATATTATTGAGAACAAAGAAACATTCTTATTGTATTATCTGCAACCACTTTCATGAATAAACCAGGTCTGAATTTCAGTGAGGGCTTCAAAGGTTTCTTTGTTAAGTCGGCAAGCTCCTTGATATAAAAGTTATTTGTTGGGTTGAAAGTAATTTGAAGCGTATGTTTAACATGTTTAACTTCATGACCAATACAATGAGCTCATGATGGGAATTATATCAGACGTTAAAATGGGAAGAGAATTAAATTTAAAAATCAGTGTACATAGTATAAAATATCACTTTTTGAGAGAAAAATCAAACACCAAATCACACAGCAGAATGTCTGTCATGCTTAAACTGTGTTTGTGATGTTTACCATGCTTACGTGTGCCTGTGTTAGTGTATATGTGTGTGCATTAATAATCCTGCATTGCTGTAACACATGACTGAACTGACCACTGATGAAAAAAAGTATGTGTCATATTTCAAACAAGAAGCATTTCAAAAAATAACTCATTCTGTGTGCCGTATCAAGGATCCTTGAGCTCTTGCTCCAGGATACATGGTCTTGTGGAGTTTATACAGTCTCAGGTGATAGCCAACATCGTTTAGGATGTCACCATGTGACTATATAACAGCTGCACTGTATCTTGTTGAATTTACATATCTTTTATGAACTATATAACTTTCATCGATGCTGACAGACTTGGCAAATTATTAGCCTTATCATCTTATCAGCCAGGTTTTCACTTTTGTCAAAAATTGTCGATGCTTGTCACATCTTGTTTGAGACTGATGAGGATGTACCTTGGGTAGGCCTGCACTATATTTTCTCACTAGATGGCACCATGGTCATTTTTGGATTCGCCATTAACTTTGCTTCATCCATTGGAAAGGTTAAAAGATTTATGTTCTTCCCAAATCATATAGCGGATCAATTTAGGTCACACAGGGACAAATGGGGATGCCTGGACAATGTTTCCAGGTGACATTTTTTTCAGGGAATCGTAGCGGTGGTTTACAACATATTTTCAATATGTGTAATGTTGTGCAATGTGAATCAAGTAAAGACAATGTAACAAATTGTAATCCTTCAAATTTTCCCAACGCATATTTAATGATTTGAAAGGGTACTATACCCTATTTGGAGGTGATTGAAACTTGGGTAATTTTTTATTGTATGGGTGACATTGATCTGTAACCCTTTCCCCTTTGAATTAAGACTGAGTCAACAGCTTTCCTTGGCATGAGTTGGGCACTAAGTGCCCAACTCATGCCAAGGAAAGCTGTTGACCTGGGGCAATGGATTCTTGGTAGGTCTCATCTACAGTTCTCCATCAAATTCATTGCGTTTACTGCTGAAATTGGTCAAAAACACTGAAGGAGACAACATTTGACCACCAACGGACTTTGGCTGGTTTAATGGGGGAAAGGGTTAATAAACCCAGGATATGTTTACCTGGTGTAACAGGGAAAGATTGGTGGATTTGTTTCCAGGTGACAACAAAAGAAGTGTTTGATGTAGGACCCCTGATTTAGTTTCCAAGTGAGGACTAGGCCAGGACTGCATACGGTGATTCTTACCTTATTTAATGGAAGTCAGTAGCTTTTCTCAGCTTGCTGTGGTCTCCTTACTGTGACTGTATGCAAAACATGAGGAAAAGCTGGTAACTCAGTGTGCAGTTTAGCACGGAAAGAGTTGAATAAAAACATCATTTTAATTTATCTTGCAAGGTCACATGTCATGAACACCTTCGATATTTCAGAATGACACAAGTGCAAGAAATCTCTTAATCAAGCTCAATACTGTCCATGTCGACTCTTGTTAATACCTGTCCTCAACATACTGTACATAGAAATTTTGATGAGTTTCAGTTCTATCAAATTAAGTGACTGTTTTGACAAGCAAGATGAACCAACAAAGTTACGACACACAATTCGAAAAAGGGGAAAATAATGTACAAATAGTAAAATAAACAGACATCCAGAAAGTTAATATCTGTTTTACCAATCCAAGTAACTGTTTGCCTTGTTACCATTATTTTCAGCACTTGTCAACCTGGACCCTGGTCAAAGTACCAAAATGTGTGTTCACAATATAAACAAGCCTTGTACAGCCAGCTGCCTGTCAGTCATAGACCACCAGCACTTTATGAATTAAGATAGGTGGTCTTGACCCATCAGGTTTGGATACAGTGTGACGGTGTCAGGAGATCCAGTAACGTGGCTATATTGTTGATATTTTTGCTGTTTCAGCATACACCACATGCTCAGGGTCACAGTTCTCCTGTAAAAACAACAAGTGTATAACACAGCACTGGGTCTGTGACGGAGCTGATGACTGCGGAGACCACTCAGATGAGGACGGTTGTGGTAAGTTGTCCAGGCTCTGGTTGCCAATGAGCCAAAATATTTATTTTATTTTAGCTACGAAGATCAATCCCAATGTATGGCATAGAAAAGGCCAAATTTACAGACTTTTATTGTATGGACATCAGTGTAAACTGGCAGGTCCTCCTCAGTGAGTATGCTTTCCTGTGTTTGTGTATACGTATTTTCATGTTAGTTTATTACCTGTGAAGATCAATCCCAAATTGTATAAAAATGATCAAATTTTGTGCTCTCCTCCTTCCCCCAGAAGAAAAAGTTTTAACACAGAGCATAGAAGCAAAAATGCACTGTAGACAGATATCAATCTAGAGCCCCCCCCCCCCCCCCCCAGTCTACATACTGTGATCGAAAAGTCCAGTAATATTAGAGGATGGCTTTTCCTGAGGCAACAAACAGTAGAAGTGGATACTTGTGCATGAAGAGTGGTGGCCATATAACTTAAGGGGGGGGGGGGGGAGGACGGGCAGCTGTGTGATATTTTCAAAGTAATGACCATAGGTGTATTTGAATTGCGGTCAAGTACAAGGCTGTAAGCTGAAGATTCACATTTGGTGCAGATGTACATGTACAAAAGTGTGACTAATACTTATGCTGTGGGCAGTTTTGACATGCGACTGTCCCCTCATGATACTACTAATGGGAAAACATAACATACATCTACAGTGATCCCTGTCTTCAGAGACCACTCCAATGACAGACTCCCTGTCTTGACAGACGCTTTCATCATACTTGACTTCTAATTTTTTGTGTATTCATACCTTCTATGAAAACCATCTGTCTTGAGAGACCACAGTTTGGTCATCCCCTAGGGGTGGTCTTTGGAGACAGGCTTTTCTGTATGTCAAAAAAATAAATCTACTGCTAACCTCTTTGGTGACTGAAATTCCTGAGAATTTTTGTTTGAGATCAGAAGATTTCCCAAATATTTTACATGTACTGAGAATTCTGTTTGAGCGGGGGGGGGGGGGGGGGGGAGTGAGATTCACAGAACAGCAAAGAAAAGCTATTGACCTATTAACCACTGGGGATTATTGGTCTTATGTATAATGTTCAGCAAAAATCCCTTCTATTAACATTAAATTTCAACAAAAAACAGAAAAGCAGCTGACTGGTTACACCCAGATGTGTTTGAATGATGTGAGCTTTAAAGCGTCAACATTTCAGCCAGCTTAGCTGAAGTAAACAAAATATAATAGGGAACATGAGAGGCAAATCATTAGATAGTAAATGTTGCCAAGGACTGTTTGTGCCAAAAAGTTTATTGGATTGAAAACATGAAAATGAGGGTTATTACAGCAAAATTTTGTTTGTCTGGAAAAAAATATGTGCACCTTTTGACTTTTATCCTAGTGGGAATGTGTTTACCACTCCACTTGAGAAATTTTATGGGGTACTTGTGGTTGAGGAGAACACAAATTTTACTATAGACTGCTAGTACATGACTCACATACTGTAAATTGCTTTATTTTGGCATGTATGAATCTTCATGGTTTTCCTATTTTTGACATTTCACTGTAGTTTTAATGTCACTGTTTTGGACATACATGTAATTCCTATTCAAAAGATGTTTAAAGACTATTTCACTGTGTTTTTATTTTTAAGGGGCAACCTGGCTTTGCATGTGGCTCATATATGGGTGGTGTTGGGTGACATCAGTTGTCAGCACAACAGGAATTGTCTTCTCCATGTTTGCTTGTTCAGCCAGCCTTAACTTGTCAAATAGACATTCAGATTTGTGGCATACATGCAGAATGTTCAATGGTCAGATACAAATGAGGAAATAGCTTTTATATGTTTCATCAAATTTTGCAAAGAATTTGTGTGTACTTGTGTGAGAAGGGACAAAATGGTGTCAAAGATGTTCTTTTTCTGTGTTTGTTTGGAATGGAGAAAACCCGAAATTGATGTTTACACATTTTGGGGTTCCTTTAAGTTTGAAAGGCCCTTTTTGGAAAACTAAACTAGATACGAAAAAGTGGAATTTTTTCAATGACACAAGTGCACCTAATTTATATGAGTAAAATTTTAAACTTTATTGAATCTGTAAACAACATCTGACAATTCATATACTAATTATAAATCTGAATGTTTATTTTGCAAAGAAGCTCACAAAGTTGAAATCTTCATCATATTTTAAATATTTGGATTGTGCCATTCAGTATATATTTATGTGTGTGTGGTATTGTGTGTATACAGGGCCAGAATTTCGGCGAGAATCCAAAAATCCATTCTCGTAAAGATTCTCCTAAACCTGTCTTTGTTTACAAAGAAAACTATTGACAAAAATCCAAATAGATTCTCGCAAAATTTTGCAAAATTCTGGCCCTGATATATATATATATATATATATATATATATATATATATATATATGTATATATATATATATGTATATATATATATATATATATATACATATACTTATAACATGATGAATATACTCTTTTTAAACTACAAGTCTTCTTGGCTGCTTGTCACCCTAAAGTACTTTTGGTGTATCTCTGTATCTCCAGTGATTGATTGCATTTGATCGAATAATTTTCTGGATCTTTCTTTGGTCAGCTCTATGTTGAATATTATTGTCCCAGAAATTTTGATCTTATATTGAAAATAAAGCTTTTTTTTATGCACTACTGTCTGCTGGTGAAAATGACAGACTTTCACATAAAGTACTGGGATGAATTTACATGTGCTGCAAATTAATTTTGAAAAAGTAAATTGTCCCTTGCTGCTGCAGTCTCATGTTAATATAATTAATATCTTCTTGTTGCTTGTGCTCTGCAGATAATTATGGATGCCAGCCACAGGAGTGGTCGTGTCCCAGCAATGGCAAGTGCATCCAGCTTACCAGTGTTTGTGATGGAACCAGACACTGCAACAAGGGTGAAGATGAGGGCGCCACCTGTAGTAAGTTTACAACATTAGGGTTATCAAGCTTGTGAAACTGGAGTTGTGGGAAATACAATTATGCTTTTAAAATGACTGCAGGATGAACCATTTTTGACAGAATGATAACCATTGAAGCTGTCAGGGCACTGAAAGCAATGCTTGGAGTTTTAGGGCTATCATAAGGGTATATCTTATGCTGTAAAAATCCAAGAGGTGTTGCTTCAAGGCTCATTCTGAAATGTTTGGTGTGCTGTTATCTTTTTTGATTAAAATACACTATAAAATTATTGATATTTGCTAAAACTTTTATCAAGTCTCATATAGTTTTGAGGCTAAATTACCACATGTAGATTGTCATGAACGCTTTTGTCTTCTTCGGTTGAGCTCACTGATCAGTCGGCTGACCTGATCTCATGGCCCGTCTCTGCACAGTTAAAATTTTAGACTTCGCAAAACCTGTTGGCCAGATTCTCTTCAAACTTGGTGGTTGTCACTATGTTCAATAATTCATGCTTTAGTAATTTGTTTTTGTATTTATAAGATTTTCTTTTCCTCTTTTGGATAAAAATTGTGGAAACTCTTAAACATTGGTTGTGCCCATGATCATTGGGATGATTGCTTCAAAATTGCACAGGAATATTTCTGGATAGCCCTGGCCGTAATTTGTTCAGCAGATGGTCCTGCAATTTGTGAATACATGTACTGTTTTTCATGTTTATGTGATTTTCAGCGGCTGTAAGTAAGTGTTAGCATTTTTTTTCCAAAATTACCAAGTGTTCCTGGACTTTCTCCAAAATAGGAGGGTATCTTAATTTATTCTGTGTCAGGTTTCTTCAATGTGTGGCTTGCTATCATTTCTTGATCACAGTTTTTGAAGAATTTTTCCAATTTAGCACTGATCAACAAGGCCAATTGTTCACATTGTTAGAAGTGGGATACTGATGTTAATGTACTTATTACACCATATTTAAAAATCTCATGAAAATATGAAGCCATGCCCCCTGAAACTTGGACCCATATTCTGGACCCACAACTCTCTTTGCTATCTATATATGACCAAATCCGTAATGCCACGCCCCAAATATAACTGACTATGCATGTTTTTCATATTTTAAGGTTTCAAATCTACCCAAAATCGATCATTTTTTACATGCACACGTCAGGCCTGACGACGACCCACATTCTTCACATACCAAAGTGATTTGACGTTGAGGGGAGTAAATGGAAATTTCCCACAATCAAGTGACCACCCTACCGAATAGTGAAATGGCTAATCTATTGGACTATATTCGTGAAACTGGCTATAAAGACTAATTAATATCATTTTTTATCGCTTTTTGTAACATTCCTTTAACCCGCCCGCCTGTCAATCATTGAACTTCCGGTTAGCAGGATAGCTTTGTAAACAGTGTGACAGCCGCACACACACTGAGATGATTCACTAATTTTAGAAACTATAAATGCAATATGCACGGATACATTAATATAATTGTATTAGTCATGCAGAAAAGGTGGAGAGTGTGATAAAAAGTGATAGAAAATTAAATTTGAACACCCAAAGACATGTGTTAGTGGGCTGTCATGTGGCAGCCATCATATTTTCAGCCAATCACAATGCGAACCAGTCTTTCTCCGAAACATTACCAAGTGGGACTCGATCGGGGTTTTGGAATTAGGACCTGGCAAGCAATGACGTTTTTGTGATAACTGAATCGTATAAATGTGTTTCAAACCATCGAATGTCAACTTTTACAAATCTTTAACTTGAGGTTGTAAGGATTTTGACCTTCCTTTGCATGACTCGTTGGTGCTGACATTCAAAGCGCATATGTAAACAAAGCCCATCAGGAGCTCTCATCTCGCATTGGAGCACCCAGATGGCAGGTAGATTTCCACACACACTCAAACAGGAAATGGCGACTGAATATTACTGGCGACACAGCGCGCCCTGGGCCCCGGCTATACAGCCAGCATGTCCCAATAAAAGGGGGACACAGATTCATATTCCTCACGAAAAGGCCTATAATTCAAGTACCAGCATGCCTCTAGTTCCAGAGAAAATATCCCAGGTCAAAAGCTTTTCTCGGCACACATTGGGCAATGCTGCTCCAAATGCATGCCAAGAAAAGCTGTTGACTCAGTATAAATTTGGCACTTAAAGAGTTGAGCTTGGGGTCAACTGCCATGGTCCTTTTGTTAAGGTTTAATTGGACAATGGTAATTAGGACTGTCATTATGTTGAGTGTGCTTATCAGTGACCAAATATTGACTATGTAAATATTTGGGGGCAATATTTGTAATGAGACCTTTTTATTGGTCAGGGACAGGTAAAATATATTTGACAGATAAATCATCTTGCTTCTGCACTTGTTCAAATTTTATGTACATTTCAATAAGAACAACACTGATTTCTCATCTCTCTCACAGTTTTGTGGAGAGGGTAGAACAAAAAAGTAGGCAGATAGTTAGGTAGGTGTGGAGGTAGGTTAAATTTTATAAAAATAGTTGTTATGATCTGAACTGACTAACAGATGTCCAGATTTTAAAGGTATGTGTACTGATTTGGCTAAACTGTGACCTTATACCTGTAGGTAGGGTGACCATACATGACATATGTTTTTGTTGGCAACAGAAAGCGTGATCTCTGAAAAGTTATTCTTTCTTGCGGCCAAAAAGTAGGATTTTTGAAAAAGGACGGAATTTGAAAGAGCACAAAATTTATTGTACACACTGAACCTGAGGGTAAAATATCAAAGCGTGGCCTGCCTTTAATCATTATACCCCACTGACTTAAGAGGGCATTTGATTTCTGGACTTATTTCTGGATGGCTGGAAGGCAGTTATTTCGTATCCCACTATAATTTTTTGACAAAATGATTGATCTGGAGAAGAAAAAAAAGTTTTTAAGGGAAATCACTGACTTTGGGCCAGGCTGGTTGGCACTTCAATGAAAGCTCTTTGTGTGAAAAATTCGTAATTTCTCCTTGATGACTACTGAAAAAAAGGTCTCCCTAGTTTACATAGAGTTAATCAATAAACATGTCACCAGTGTGGAAACAGTTGTGAAGAAAGGTGTAAGCAGTATAGAAATTACTAATGAACAAACCTGTCACTGGTGTAGGAAGCTAATCTGGGAACCATGCCACTGGTGTCAGAAGAGTTCAAGAATATGTCACAAGTGCATACAAGGTGATAAGAGAAACGTGTCGCTGTTGCCAAAGGAGTTAAAGAAAACTGAAACTATTTAAAGAAAGGGTTCATAAACAAACCTGTCACTAGTGTGGAAACAGTTGAGACAGCAATGTGCCACTAATGTGGACAGAGTTAATAAAGAAACATGTCACTTGTGTAGAAAAAGTTAATGAAGCTAAGGGTCACGGTTATTGACAGAGATAATAACGAAGCCTGTGCTGTTGTGTACAAAGAGTTAGTGAAGCTATGGCCACTATTATTGACGGGGTTAATAGAGAAATGTATCACTGGTGTAGAAAGAGTTCAAACAGGGACATGTACAGGGAATGCTCCATTGCCTGTTGCGATACCGGCACTGAATTCTGAAGTTGACATGCTCCCACTTGATGTGAAACAGTGTGTGTCTGTCACAAGCATATGTTCAAAAATGGTATGGAGTAAAATGGCATTCAGCTATCACAGGAAATGAGAGGGCAGTTTACGTGTTATGAAATAAACACATTGTAATTTCATTGTTGTTAAGTATAAGTGAAATTCAATATGATAATTTAGATTTTGTGCCAGCTTTTGTCAGTGCCATATTTCTATTTCTTCATGAAGAGCCTAAAGGAATGAAATCCTGACAATCTGCTGGGAGCCATACATGTGACCTGCATGGATAGGCTCTTGACCAGTAAATATCAACAGTACAAACCCCTAGTTATGAACACTCCTTTCACTTAGAATTGATGCCGATTGAAAAATTGTGGTTTGAGACTTAATTTCTCATTCACTGGACAAAAAAAAAAAAAAAAAAAAGACAGGAGAACAAAATTTTCTTTATTAATTACATGTCATTGGTCAAAAAAACAACAAGGCAAAACTGTCTTTGTTTAATGTTAATTACATGTTTTGGTGATGCGACACTTTCTTCTGTAGATGGGGGGTTTCACTGATGTTGAGGGACAAGCTGTCTTGAAAGACTATGTGCTCTGGGAAGCATACTACATGTAATGCTTTCATGGCAGAGATGAATCAACAGCTTTTCTCCAGCTGATGTTCAATCAAAGCATGCTGGCAAAAGCTGGTGACCTTGACTATGTTTTTAATTCTGCTGACCAATCATAGGATGCACATCTTATGTGATCACTCATGCCAATCTGTCCGTCACTTCTTCAGTCCATTTGTCTGTCTGTGAAGCCATAAATTATTGCTTGTGAGCATGATACAGCCAATGGTTTTTATGTTAGCCTAATACAGCTTTCTTGACTTATCAAGTGTATGAAGATCAAGGTTGTGTTTGTTATTGGTGACACCACCTTAAGTGTTATGTAATACATTGTATATGGGCCAAAATAGGAAAATGTTGAGAATACTATTTTGTGGAAAGTTTTTCGTGAATCAAAATTTTAGTTTAAACATTCTGTAAATTTTAAGCTTCAACTTGTATCCAAAATTTAAAATATGGTTTTGCTTCCAGAAGTGTACTGTTTTATTTCCCAGCAGAAAATAATGCTTTTCTTTTTTTGGTATTTGTGCTATTTTTTGTTTTTCTGCAAAGTCAAGTGAAAGAAAAGTTTTTTAATTAAAATTCGATTTCTTAACAGTTACAGAGATTTCATTATTTTCAGTACCTTAATCCCAATGTATACTTTCAGAAAATATATAGTTCATATGATCTCAAATAAGAAGTCTTGTGTATATAAGGACATGTTTCGAGCAAAGTCGTGTTTTCTGTACCTAAATTAGTACGTGCTATAAAAGTGCACCATGCCCGTTAAAGTGTAATAAAATCTGTTATTTTGATTATAAATTGAGATGGAGCTTCTAAATTTAGACCAAATACATGTGTGTCTTTAGCCAAGGACCAAACTTTGTAAAATGTTAGATGATCATGACCTATTTTTCAAGGTTGTTAAGATGTAGCAAAGGACACTAAATTTTACATGTTGAGAAATAACATAATTTAATTTGGTCGTAGTTTGGTCAAAGTTTGACCACTATTGATCAAATTCCCATACGATGTTAAATCAATTTAATACATATCGCATTCTACCAAAACTTTGTTCAGTCATATACGTGGTCAGTAAAATTTCTTTTTGGCAAAAAGAATTTCCTTTCAAATTGCATTTGGTGAAGTGTCATGAAACCTACTAAACGTACCACAAATGTGTGTTCATGTGAAAGTTTGCTGTTGTATTATATGGGTGACCTTGACTAATTTCTCATGGAGGGATCGCATTTCAGGAAATAAATTTCTGGTGATTGTCATCAGATTATATGTCAGCAGAGAATTAGGCCCATGGCCCTTTTGTCTCTGAAAGAACTGGCATTTTGGACAAGCTTCTGTGAGGAATTTGAATGTGGAATTATACTGGTTCAGATTGACTTGATGTTTATTGTGGTAAAAACAAAAGGAGTTGACAGTTTTCATGTAATACAGGTGTCTCTATAGAAGCTACCTATTGAAGAATTGGAAAATGATGGGCCATCTGGTGATCATTTAAGGCAAAAACGCCCCAAAATCATGGTGATGTTCTCGTGTACTGATAACTGTGTTTAACCCTTACACAGGAACCAGGCTGGGTCAACAGAATAAACTGGCACTGTACATGCAGAATGCTCAGAGTTTGCTGGGTAGAAACATTGACTAAGTGATTAACTCATTCCATACTATGGTGACAGGCCTTTGTCAGTGGATCTGGCACTGCCTGGCAAGTCATGCTGCAGCTGCCCTTGTGGCAGCTACAGCATGTCTTGCCAGGTAGTGCCAGTTCCACTGACTTTTATACTTGAACAAAAGCTCTTTCTATGAAGAATTTAAATATGCAATTGTCGTCTTAAATCTAGGTAAATATACAGAAAAACCAGGGACTGGTATGGAATGAGTTAATAACTGGGGAAGGGGGCAGGGAGCTCCCTGTTATACTTTCATTCAATATTTTTCATGAAAGCTTATCAGTTACAAAGAAAACAGATGATAGTATTAACCCTTTAATTCCGCTTATGACAATATAGTCACACTGTGTCTGTATTACTATGATGAATTCACCTTCAAATTTCTCATACAAAGTCCTCTCATTAAGGTACCAGTGTGCCTGGTTTTTAAATTTGACAGTTGCACAGAAAGTAACTTGGCAAGGTCTTGTCTTTCCTTGGTGCACTTCGGATGCAGGAAATTTGTTGAGCAGGTCTAGAAATTCCCATGTAACGTTGAAGGTGAAATAACCCGTCATTGTCAATTGGTTTGCCTGGGAAAAGTGTCAACCCAATTTCCACAATGAAAACAAAGCGAAAAACGGTAGTTATAAACTTGGTTGGTCGTTTGGCTTCTCAAAAACTGTTGGCCTTAACCCCTTTTCTATTTATATTTATTTCCTTTTTAGCTCTCTAGCAACACAGCAATGCAAAAGCCACCTAAGATGCTACTGAACTTTTTCTAATGAGCAGTGAAGCTGTCCTCAATTGATTTCACTACACATGTATGCAGATTAGAAAGTATGAGATGAGTATGGAATGAATTAGGACCCCTCAAGGTGTAAAGATTGATTGTGTTTAAAGTGTCACTGTCTTTCATGTCCAGTAAGTTACAGTGAAAACATGTAGGCAGTGGCAAGTTGTCCCTGTTGTCAAGATATTTTATTGTAAAATGCAGGTTTTCACTTTGCTGAAAACAAATTGAGGGAAACCACACACGCACGCACACACACTTAGAATATGTATCCATTCAGATGCCCTTCAGGTGCCCAGATTATGCAGTCTGTATTTCCGCAGTGTGTCTTGGGAAGTGGACATCAAAAGAAAGTCAATATAAAGGACACGGTAGACAGGAGCTCCCAATAGCCTGCAGAGCGCCTATAAAGTGTGTTTCCCTTTAACCCTTAGTAAACTGGAGTTACCTGCTTCATTGGTTTGCCTCGTGATGTTTGTTCCTGCCTCCAGGTCTTGTTTTAAAATTTAACCAGAAGTAGACATGAGCTATGAGGGGCATAAGCATTACCAAAGATTTATGAGTGCTGGGGCATAAAAAATGATGGTCACTGGGAAAATGACTTGTATCCCCGAAAATCAAGCAGTTGACCTGGGGGACATCCAGGTAACTGGAGGTCAGATGGCCTGGACCCCGGTGTGTGTTCAGGCAAATGGACTATTATACAAGGTCACTTTAAAGTATGTGACAGTTTTTTTATTTTTTTAAATGGATGAGTGAACATTAACCTTTAGCCATTAAATCATAAACCTTAAAATAAGTTTAGATATATACATATATACCTGTTGGTGACAGTGTTTGGTAAGGACCATGTTGTAGACTGAAGACACTTTCAGAACATTGGCACTACTTTGGGGATTTGAGGGTTAAAGTCAAACAAGTATGACAGTATTGACACAGCTCGGACCTGGAGCTGTCAGAGGACAGATCAGGCAGGAGGGGGACCTGCCGACAAATATGTACAAAATGCTTATAAAGCACTTTCTTTACAACTGTTACAGGTTATTAAATATTTGATCGTTTTGAATATGAAAGGCATCACACAGGCCACGGACCTAAATGATGAAGATCATAAAACAAACACACCACACTTTGCATGGTTCGTTAATTTGCATGATAAAACAGCATTTTAGGCAGAACACAATTGAGGTGTTAAACAGTGCTTGGTGTAACTCCTGGCTGTGCCCCTTATAATATTATTTCTTCAAGAAAGTGGTCTTGGGAAAGAAGAAATATGCATGTACTAAGAAACAAAAATTCATTTTGAACCAAAAGTTATCTAACATCAGAAAGTATTAATTATATGAGCAACTTTGCTGCCTGATCAAGACAAATTTAATTGTACACTCTGTAGTTTGGTGATGAAGTTTCTCCATTAACTTTACCTATTAGAGTTTGGTAATTAAATATGTCTACATTAACACTTGTTTGCCAGATTGTGATTGCGTGATACAGCTTTCAGATATACAACAAATGCTGGTAAGCAATTACAGGGTTAATCAAGACAGCACCAGTTTTTTGTTTGTTTGTTTTTTATGAAGTACATGTACTGTAAATGTATTTATTTTCACAAATATAAAGTTTTTATGTTGTGTTATTGTATTTTGATTTATTTATTTTAGTGGTTGATTTATTATTTATTTTTGCATTTTAAGTATTCAAAAAAGTTTTAAGGTCATTATGTTGGATATGCATGTAGTTCATATTGAATCTAGGCTAAGCAAACTGGTTAATTATGTTTGAATTTGTGCAGCATTGTGGCTTCAGTAAAATAATTGAAAATGAAAATATAGCAAAATTATATGAATTTATTTTATTGCCTGTTATTTGGCCTTAGTGTTATATTGTAGAGTAACAATGCAGACTATGTTATTATGTCTCCCGGTGGAAGCCGGGGGATATATTGGTTTAGTGCCCGTTTCTTCCGCTTCTTCTTCTTCTTCTTCTTCTTGTTCAGGTTCTTCAACACTTGGTTTCCGTGTGATAAGTCTTGAAGGACTTGACAGAATTTGATGAAACTTGGTAGGATTATGTATCTAGGCAAGACCTAGGTTGGGATTGTATTTGGGTGACCTTGACCTAATTGTCAAGGTCACAGGGTCACTTATGTGAAATTGGTTTCCGTGCGATAAGTCTTGAAGAACTTGATGGAATTTAATGAAACTTGGTAGGATTATGTATCTAGGCAAGACCTAGGTTGGTATTGTATTTGGGTGACCTTGACCTAATTTTCAAGGTCACAGGGTCACTTATGTGAAATTGGTTTCCGTGTGATAAGTCATGAAGAACAAGATGGAATTTGATGAAACTTGTTAGGATTATGTATCTTGGCAAGACCAAGGTTGGGATTGTATTTGGATGACCTTGAGCAAATTCTCAAGGTCACAGGGTCACTTATGTGAAATTGGTTTCTGTGTGATAAGTCTTGAAGAACGTGATGGAATCTGATGAAACTTGGTAGGAACATGTATCCTGGCAAGGCCTAGGTTGGGATTGTATTTGGATGACCTTGAGCGAATTCTCAAGGTCACAAGGTCACTTATGTAAAATTGGTTTCCATTCGATAAGTCTTGAAGAACTTGATGGAATTTGATGAAACTTGGTAGGATTATGTGTCTAGGCAACACCTAGGTTGGGATTGTATTTGGGTGACCTTGAGCTAATTTCAAGGTCACAGGGTCTCATGTGAAATTGGTTTCCATTCGATAAGTCATGAAGAACCTGATGGAATTCGATGAAACTTGTTAGGATTATGTATCTAGGCAAGGCCTAGGTTGGGATTGTATTTGGATGACCTGGAGCGAATTCTCAAGGTCACAGGGTCATTTATGTGAAATTGGTTTCCGTTTGATAAATCATGAAGAACATGATGGAATTTGATGAAACTTGGTAGGATTATGTATCAAGGTAAGACCAAGGTTGGGATTGTATTTGGATGACCTTGACCTAGTTTTCAAGGTCACAGGGTCATTTATGTGAAATTGGTTTCTCTGCAATAAACCTTGAAGAACTTGATGAAAATTGCTAGAGTAATATATCTAGGTGACAGCTAAAATAGGATTGTAATTTTCAAGCAAACTTGGTCATTTGTAATTTGTTATCACCTGTAGCTCATTCAGAGACGTAAGTGTTCCACCGGGAGACATTTGATTTTCTGTTGGAAAATCAGTCTGTTCTAGTTTTATTTTGTTTTTACACCTTGCTATGAAAGCAACATTAAAATGGGTTTAAACATTGAACTACAAGTGTGAACCCACAAGTGGATTAGAATTCTGTTTCAGAATCCTGTTTTCCAGTTCACATTTGGATGTGAATTTAATTTGTAATGTGCATTAAAAGTGGTAGTGAGATCACACATGCAAATTTAATACCAGACTACATGTATATGCATGTGCTTGCTGATGCAACCTTGTGTTCCCAAGGAAGGGGCTGTTAAGTGGCATTAACTTGATAAGTCTGAAAGGGTTTTCAATTTCACAAAGGTGTCGCGTTTGCTGATTAACTTCACAAGTGTGAACAGTCTTCCCACACAATACACAAAAGCGAAGCAAGATGATGAAGTGAATTTGAAAATGGTTGCAAGTGTGAATCCCCTTATGTCTATATATTCCAGCCTGCAGCTGCTACACTGAAAAACTTGGGGCGTTCATCCGAGTGAAAAAGAATGGTGGTAACTGAGAATCTTACATGTAACTGGACTGCTGTTCAACAATGCAAACATGTTGCTATATTTAAGATATTATATCTTGCTTGGTCATGTATAACATTATTTTCATGTCTTTATGATGTAGGTTCTCAGTTGTGTGGTCCCCTCTCATGTGATCACGGATGTCATCCCACGCCCAATGGAGGGGTGTGTTACTGCAGGGCAGGGTATATGCTCGACCCAAAGGACAACAGAACATGTATAGGTACTATCTCATTTGTCAAAAGTCGCACGTTTTGTCTTTTCAAAATGTTGTAATAATTTTACATAAAAACTCTCATAGTTTGCTTTTTAAAAAAATCACATATTTGTTGAGAAAATATTGTACTTTTTTTAAGAGATCAAATAAATTTTCAGTAACAAAAGCAAATAGTATGCTTTGAAAATTCATATCTTATTTGAAAAGAAATGATAATATTTGTCTTTTTTTAGCTCTGCTGACTACAAGTCACAGAGCTCATTGCATCACTCATGTCTGTCCGTCATTCTGTCCTCCTATCTGACCTCCCGCCCTTCCGTCATTCAGTCATCTGTCTGTAGACTTTTGCTTGTGAGCATGATACAGTCCACAGTTTTCAGGATACCCTTATATCACTTTCAGGACTTGTGAAGTGTATGGAAATCTAGGTTGAGTTCAATATTGGTGGTGCTACCTACACTATTATATAATGTATGGGTCACAATGTGAAAATCTTGTGACCATTATAGCATCCTTAATGTTTGATAAATCTTTATGAAGCTGAGGGGGATTATGGAGGAGGTCAAAATCACAGTGGCGTTTGGTACTAGTGCCACCATCTATAATTTGATGGAAATTATGAGCCAAAATGTGTTGAAAAATATAAAATTTCAGATCTCAAAAATTAATTGAATTAGAGATGCCGAATGTATAGGATATATAGACCATGTCCAATGCTAGTATGTTATATAATATCAGTGACCTTGACATATTTTGTTGGTCACCATGCCTGTAAAGTTGGAAGAGGTGATTTCGTGATGGCAGGGTGTAGCTTGAACAAATAAATAATAAGGCAAATGATATCAAATGTTCCCCAAATGTGTGTCATGTAGAAGTTTGATATTGCAAAAATAGATAACCTTTATTAATTTTTCAAGGTTGTGGAGGGAATGCATGTCAGAAAATGAAATACACACACACATATTTATTTCTTTATTTTGCCTGACAGGTACAATGTGTTGCTATGTAAGGGGATTCAAGACTGGTACCCCGTTCTGTGTTTTGTGATAATTAAATGAAGAGAATGGGTCGCAATCATTGTTTATGCTTTTGGGGACCTTTGGTTTTCAAGGCAGTCACATAACAGAATACTTCATGGACACTGTTTTTAATAAGTTTAAATGCAACTTGATTGACCCTGTACCTAGCTTTAATCTGTGAAAAAAAAGCAAAAAAATGTACGTTAATTCTTTACCGTGGGAAGCAACTGCAGTCAAATTGTCAGCAGGCTGCGGGAAGCAACTCCAGTCAAATTTCATTGCAAATTTAAAGAAATTTTGATATTTTGTCAAATTTTCAAGAATACCCATAAGCTTGCCTAAGTTTGTGATTGTGGATATGATTATTGAAAAACAGTGTTTATGTGGCGTATTGCTGCTGGTACTATTTGCTTCACTTCCTACTTTAATATCAATTTGAAGTTAGGGATATAGAATATAAATGGTGTTTTGTATTATCAAAAAGCCTAGAATTTCAGTGGTCAATTGGGTTTTTGCCATGGGGTAAATACGCGTTGAAAGAGTTAATCAAAGGAACTGTAAAATTTAACCCCTCCCCTGCCCCCCCTCCCCCAAAAGCAGCTACATGCACATGTATATTGATGAAACTTGCTTTGAAACACTAAATTGACATGCTGGGAAAGGTGTTCCAGTGTTTCACTGCTGAAGACCAGTTATCTTTCAGGCTGGTGTGGCCTTTTTGAACAATTTTCTGTTGAACTTGCTTCGATAAAGATTTAACTCTTTTAGTGCCACATTGTTGACTGAGTCAACAGCTTTTGACAGCATGCTTTAGGCAAATTGCTTTGAAAGTGCACTGAGGAAAGCTGTTGACCCAGATCACTATAATCCCTGGAACTTTGGGCATGCTGGTACTTGAATGAAAAGTCTATTTACAAGCAATATGAATCTAGCATCCTTATCATAATTGAGAACAGTTAGTCTGAAGTATCTAAATTTAGTTGCAGTGGCATTCAAAGAGCTAAATGAAAAAGAAATTCTTCAGCGGTTCAGTGTTACTGTGTGAGAAGTAGAAAATGATGGGAATGCACATGAAGATTATAGAATTTGACCAAAGGATTTTGTGGTAGTAATGTTAAGGAAGTATTGCAGGACCTTTTGAGATGAAAAATATGTTGTCTGAAATAGTATTTATAATTAATTTGTACACTTTGCAGATTACAACCAATGCCAGACATGGGGGACATGCGACCAGAAATGCGAGGACCACAACGGCTACAGTAACTGTTCCTGTTACCCTGGCTACTCCCTGGTAGACGGACACACGTGCAAGGCTCCCAACAGTATGTACATGTTTGCTACCAGGCGGTATGTCTCCAGGGAGTACTTAATACTCTCTAATGCACATCCAGGAAAGCTATTGACCTGGAGTGTGTCTCCATGATGGGTCTTATCTACAGTTCTCAGCAAAACAATGTTTTCTATGACAAGAATTTGACAGGGCTGAACATCAGGAAACAACTACATCTTGAAAATACTCAGTTCAGCGCTAGTAGATTTTTTTGATGCACTGGCCCAGAATTAACATGGAAAAGGTAGAAAAGAGAGCAATATTTTTCAAATAGTTGCATACATTGGAGGTCTGGGCAAGTTCCTGGAAGGAAAGCTATTCATTCAGTGATATCGTGATGAGCAGAGGGTTACTTACAGGGTTGATGACTGTAACAGGGCAAGTAGCCACTGTGCCTAATGAATTAAACGTTCGACTAGTACTGTTGCGACCTGTGACTCATCAGAACTGTTGGAAACATTTTGAGTGGCCTGTATCAATACGGTGGGGTAACAGAGCTGGTCCTATGTGTGCAAGTGTATTGTGATGGCGTAGATTCCTAGTGGATGAGAGGTTTGGTTTCCACGATGGGATTTGATTAAAAGAATTTTGGATCTGTCGGGTTTTCATTAGTTGAAAATCTGTCTTAACCCCACTCAGGTCAGTGGGTTTAAACTTTGATTTGGGCTTTTAATCATAGGTTTGATTCCAATGTATTTATGGATAAGAAAGTTGTAAATAATATTTTTGAATGAACTTATTCTCGGGAAAAAGTTTGTTATTGTTTATCCCTTTGGAAGATCATGATATAAGATTATACATGTATAGTGTCCTTTTTTTTTTCTTTCCCCTTTTTTTTTGAACAGCGGCAGTCACCAAGATCTTTGTAGCATATGAGAAGGAGATCGCATCAGTGCCACTGAGAGGTCCAAGAATAGCACCATCTACGGTTACTACTATGGACAACTGCTGGGACTTTGACTATCATTATGCAAACAGAAAACTTTACTGGATTGACAATAAAAAGGCTAAAGTAAGTGCATCATTGGGTCCTTGTAACGACCTTTCAAGCTGATGTGTGGTTGGCTCATCTATTGCGGATATGTTCTTATTCCCCATAGTTTGCCACAAGATGTGATGGTCAACATGTTTTGACAAAACGTGTCAAGATGATCAAATAGCAGATGTCTTATATCATATTGGGCAAATGTTGTAGCAGATTAAATGGTTGAAAGACTGCATTTTTCCCGTTTTAACTCTTTCAGTGCCAAGCACCACTAAAGCTGATCTACTCAAGTCAGACTAGTCTGAATTATCATAAAGATCCCAGATTTGTGTTCCTTGTGAAAAGAGCTTTCATTCAAGTACCAGCATGCCTATAGTTCCGGAGAACATTTTGCTGGGTCAACAGCTTTTCTTGGCATGCATTGGGCACATTGCACCCAATGCACACAGAGAATGGATTAGAAGTTTTGTTTATATATTTGTAAAGGAAAGTACAAAAGGTGGTAGGGGTTGTCAGTTTACAGAGGTTAATCAAAATAGTATGATAGATTTGTGAATCAGACTGCAAATGGATGATAAACAGTTGGTGAAATGTAAAGGAATCTGAGTGATATCTTTCAAAAATTGTGTCTGACTGTTTGAAATTACATGTGTCTATATTTAGACTGAATGAAGAAACTTGGGGAAAGGCAGTAATGCAGAGTTGCTCTTAATAGCACAGTCTAAATATTTGGGAATTACTGATGTTTCATGATTGTAGATCTATGAAGCAAACTTAAATGATGGCAGTGGAAGACGAGAAATAATTACAACTGGAATTACAAAACCGATGGCGATTGCAGTGGACTGGATTGGGAATAACCTTTACATAGCAGATGAGGGAAGCATGAGAATTGAACTGGTCAGCTTATCAGTGAACAACACACAGAGGTCAATTATTGCAGACTATTTGCCGTGGCCAACAGATGTCGCTGTTGACTCAACTGAAGGGTGAGTTTATTTGAAAAAGTGCATGGGGGCCATAAGATATAAAACTAGCTTTCACAAAATCAAAGATTGCTTTGTGGCTAGTTTGTAGCTCAACAGACTGTTCAGTTTGATGAGCTGCGGCTATCACTTTGTGGCCAGCATCTGCCATTCATCAGTCCATAATTTACAGTTTCAGTCTTTTAAAAATACTGGCCTCATCCAACACCAAATCAAAGTCATATGACTTTGATTTGGTGTTGCTAATGCCTCAATGTCCATGTATCAAAACTGGATTTTGCTGAAAGGCGATGTTGATACCAGTGTTTCCTTTAGAAATATTTTCAGAGGGTCACAAGCAGGGAAATCCAGGGGTGGGTAGACTAAATTTTCACCAGTTTTACATGTTAATAAACAAGAAGTATGACCCTTTAGAATTTTCTCAGAGGGTATCTCAGGCTTAAAAGGATAATACACCCCACTTTGGGGGTTAGCAGAAACACTGCATATACCTTTCCCAAAGTCACCAGGAAGCCTTGAATATCTTTGATTTCTAGTTGGTAGCTTGAAAACAAAGTTTTGACTTTGACAAAGAATTGCTTGATGTTGAAGAAAAAGGCAAGTGGTGGTATAGAGAATGCAGTAAGGAAGTAAGAGAATGTATTGGGGAAAATCTTGGGGTCACGAGTTGTAGAATCTTTGTTTTCATGGGGCTTTGCTGAGTGATTCCAGCATTATCCCCATATTGAACCCCATGCAGGATTTCTTTGTCCCATGCCCAAGAGAGCTACATGTATTTGGATTGAAATTATATGGACAATGTCAATTTAACCAAGAGTCCTGCCACTGTGTAATATGAGTGGATATTTATAACACATACGTAAAAGTCAAAATACCGAGAAATACAAAACCTGTATGACTAACATAACTGTTCTGCAAGTGTAATGTGTTAAATGTGTATGTCAGAAAAAGAAGATGGAGTAACAATCCTAACATTTTAACGTTTTAATGTCTAATCATATTGGCTCACTAATAATGTCACAAATGGCACCAAAACCTGAAGAACTAACATGTCACCTCAAAGCTTAATTTCCCCGACTGGTCAATTTGAGTAACAAGTGATCAAAATGGCTAGGAATGGGAAAAGAATACTTAATATCTGGAGTCTGTTTCCTGTTGTAGCTATTTATTTTTCATCAACTTTGGTAAAGACAAGCCACGATATCCCACAAGGATTGCCAGAGCTTACATGGATGGTACCTCTATCACCAGGCTGGTCACAAAGAAGATTGAAGGCCCCCAGCGACTTACACTCGACTATGCCAACAAGCGGATTTATTGGGTTGACCGATACATGGAGTATATAGAGTCGGTGGAATACACTGGCAAAAACAGGTTAAGAATGAAAGATTTATCTTACATTGATGTGAGGCATAGCTATGTTATTGATAACCTGTCTTGCAACAGCAGTCAAGGAGTATCCAATCTCTGTTTGGTGAATATATGGGAGAATGTACCCCACAGTAACTTTAAGCTTTTATTACCTAGGATATTGAAGATTGAACAGTGATTTTCAGGTTCATATTCTGGATCTGTATAAGTTGTGTTTGAGTGGGTTTTTTTTTTTTTTTTTTGTGCCCTGCCACTGAAGGTGGCATAGGGGTACATAGAAAGGGTATATGGGCAGTTGGCCCATTCGTCCGCTCGTGTTGTATATCCATTTGTCAGTCTGTTACAGCCATTTGGCTTAATATTGAATGAACTGTTTAAGATAGGATGATGAACGTTTTACCATAGATGTATCATATACAGGGCATGTGTAGTGTAGCTTCATGTTGACCTGGTCACAGAGCTGCTAAACCTGACTTTGAAGCAAATACAATCCATACCTTATCATAGTTTTGCTACATGTATTGTATCACAGTTTTGCTACATGCAGTGTATCATAGTTTTGCTACATGCATTGTATCAGTTTTGCTACATGCATTGTATCATAGTTTTGCTACATGCATTGTATCACAGTTTTGCTACATGCATTGTATCACAGTTTTGCTACATGCATTGTATCATAGTTTTGCTACATGCATTGTATCACAGTCTTGTTACATGCATTGTATTAAAGGCACATGCAGCATTGCTCATCCTTGACCAGATATGGGCAGTGTGGCTTGTTTGTTGACCTTGATCTTTTTCAAGGTCATCAGTACTAGGAGGTCACACAGCCACTAAATGTGACTTTGAAGCATGTTCTATCTGAACTGTATCATACATGCATCATATTAAAGGCATGTAAATCATGCATGGACCAGACTTTTTGTGCAGTTATTTTCCACTGAATTTTTAACCCACATTTGCTGTTTTGTAGTCTCAACAAAATATGGCCTGGCAGGGAGTGTAGATCCTTTGGATCATCGTACTATTTTTTTTAACTCCATTGAGAGTCAAATGTTAAGAAGATCTGTTGAAAGCACAATTTTCATTGTGTTTTAATGGTCAAGCATATAAAACTTGTGATTTCCATTTAATTTTGCTCACAATGAAGTTTATTTGTTTAAGTTGACAAGTTTTTAGTTGGGTAAGTTTCAGACAATATTGATTTTGGACAACTTTCAGCCTGGAAATTACCATTGATTAGCTAACTTAATCAGATGCGAGATAAGGGGATCAAAGATTTGATGATTGTCCTTTTTTGGGAAATGAAAAACTGCATGAGAAAGGACCTTGTGGGTGAATTAGAATGCCATTTTGTAGTGCACATTCAGTCTAATAAATGCACCAGTGCCCTTAGTTAAAGTAAATTACATGATATGACAGGAAATAGACAAGAGACTGCATGTGTGACCACAAAGATATAATTTATCGGTGGAAATTAATGGTTCTTTTGTGACAATAATGGGGGTGTACCCATATTAGGGCTTATGTCCTTAATACGATAAATCATTATGTTATAATCAGAGTTCATGTCTGGTATGGTGTTAATATAACAATGATTATGTTTGTTTTGCGTATATTGAGATCATTTGCGGCCCGCGATATTTGATTTGTGGCCCGATAGTGGTCATTTGCGCCCGACATGAAGCAAAGGGCACAAGTGACCACTGGATGGCCGCAAATCAAATACCAAGGGCCGTGCAATGATACCAATGACATAAAAACAAACATTATTACTATTATTATTCATTTGTAGTATTTTCAACGTCCATTTTTAGTTGCTAGGTTAAAATAAACTGGTTCCTGTTGCTTCATGTCATTTGCAGCGTGCAAAATGGGCAAAATGTCATTTGCAGCCCGCAAATTTCATTTACATGTACAGCCCACAAGCTCGCAATTCATTCCCTTTGTTATGGTGTTAATGTGTAGGTAATGCCCTACAAATGAACAGTAAAGGTCGTATTTAAATTCTCAACAAAAATATTTCTATCAGCAAGAAATTTAAATAAACACATTAAAGCTGATGACAAGTTACATGTGGGCAGTTTGAGTGGGAAAGGGTTAAACCATGGTGCTTGGTATCTACATTATACAGGAGGACCGTGCTGGCTGGCAGACTGTGGGTCCCCAGTCCATTTGGCATCACTGTGTTTGAGGACCAGGTCTTCTTTACTGACCAAACCAAAATGGCTTTGATGCAAGTTCGTAAATACAAGGCAGACGAGGCTAAGATTATGGTGCATGGGGCCAAGAAGCCATTCAGTGTTGATGTTCTGCATCCGTTCAGACAGCAGCGAGGTATTACAGCAACAATGATGTGTACAGTAACTCTCTCAGTGCTAACTAGAACAAAAATTTATCTGAAGTTCCAAGTCCCCATAAGAACACCTTTCGTTCCAGTACCAGTGCATACATTTCGATAACAAAAAGAATGATGGACCAGATCTACAGCTTTCCTGGGAAAACTTTGGGCTCTTCACCCACAACATGCTGGGGAAAGCTGTTGAGTCGATCTCTTATTTAGCACTGAAACGGTTTATAAGCAGAAAACATAAAAACATGTAAAGTACTCATTTTAGGTAGGTCAACATGTGGTATTTATGGTGCCAAACCCAATGGGAAAGGTACACAGGGAACAATGTTGTGACACACCACGTCCAGATGGAAACTACCGACCAATAGGACAAGTTAATTTCTTTATAAATCTCCCAGATGGCAGCATCAGTATCAGTTAGATACCAGGTATAATTATCTGGTGCTGCCATCTGCTGTGTACCTCTCAAATTGTCAGATGTGCCTAGTTATCATTAATTAATGTCATTTCCATCATTAAGTGATAAGGTTCCAGGGGAAATGTTTTTAAAAAACACAGAATAAGTATATAGTATCATCTACTATTTTCATGTTTTTGGTCATTTGCTGAGTCTCTTGACAAAAAATTCACTTCAGGTCCAACAGGTATGGAAAGAAGAAAAAGTCAACAAGCAACCAAGAAAATGGAAGTAACACTTAATTTACAAATTTTGTGTCATGGTATCAGGCCATAACTTTATGTTCAAAACTAAAGAGTTTGAAAAATATATATCCATTGGTATTTTGTGGTTGTTTTCAGTTAAAAATCCATGTGCCAGAGCGAACTGTAGCCACATGTGTGTATTGACACATGTCAGTGCCAACAAGGGTCAGGGGTACAGATGTATGTGTCGGACGGGGTACATGATAGCGGATGATCTTATGTCCTGTAAAAGTAAGTGAACCATTGATGATTCGTAATGTATACGTACAGTTTGCAATCATTATGATATGTATTCATCATCATTAGTACATCTAACCCTGATTTTGCATATTGGCTGCTGTTAATTAAGTTTTTGTATACTATTTTCAGGATTGTGTGGGCAACTTGCGTCTTGAGATGGTATATGATAATTTTGCCTTTTAAGACCTGTCTTTATCATGTATGTCAATGACCTTAACATCAACTAAAGGTTTAAGTTCCAAGGCATGCAAATTTGTTTTGTTTATGTGGGTCACCCAGGGTTACCAGCACATGATTGGTATTTTTTGTTCATACTGAATAATAAATTTGTGTTTTTCAGAGATTGACAAGTTCATCATATTTGCAAGTCGGTTTGTGGTAAGAGGGGTTCCCTTGGTCAGCCGCATACCATATACAGTAGATGCCATGGTTCCAGTAACTGGTGTCAGCACTAATTATGTGGGCTTGGACTATGATGCTGAAGAAAATTATATCTATTTCTCAGAAGTGAACCGAGATGTTATTATGAGAGTACATCCTGATGGAACAGGTCAGTGGACATTTGCTTTTTGTTTACATATCAAGATCATGATGATGCAGTGAAAACTCATTATAATGGCACCATCTGTTCCCTTAGAAATGTGTCAGATAACTGAATATGTCAAATAAATGAATCAAATAACAAAGAAAACACGTTTTCCCATGAAAATTTGTGTCATTAAATTGAATATGTTGGATATCTGAGTGTCGTCAAAATGAGGTTTCACTGTCTAATACATGTGCCATCTGGCTCCTTACCCAATTATATATTTTTACTTTGTCCCATTGAAATTGCTCAAGAGTGCTGTGATATAACATAAAGTGTGGTTTGCTCCAATGTTTTAATGTAAATTGAAATTTAGCTTCATTTGAAAATATTTTGAATGAGATATATGTAAATAAGACCTTCATGTAGATGGACTGCCATTTTTGTTATTTCAGAAGTAATTCTGTCAATTTGGAATGATACATCATAAAATGAGGGAAGCAGTGATTACCTGAAGAGCTCTCAAATCAAAATGTAGCCTTTTGTAGTTACTGTGAATTAACTTATTTTCAAGTGGTTTAATTTTCACAGTTTTTGAGATTCAGGCATTACACTGAAATTTTAATTTCACTATTTTGAACAAAGTTCGTATTAAACCTATGTTAAAATAATATTTCACTGTACTTTTGTTTTCATGGTTTTGTACCATCAGCCAAATAAGTGAAAATAAAAACACAGTGAAGTACAGTTAATTCACAGTAATTTTTTTTTAACTCAGCAAGGTCAAGCAATGTTTTTTATGAATGGTTATGTATGTTACGTACTGCAACTGAAAATCAGAGAACTGTGCAGAGAGCTGCAGGTATTTGTCTTGTGTGCAGGTATGCAGGTAGTGGTTGGCAGGTCTCTGAGGAGCGTGGAGGGCATTGCCATTGACTGGATTTCCAAGAACTTGTACTTCACAGACACACTGTATGGCTTCATCAGTGTAGTACGCCTGAGAAGCCCTCGTTTCCAGGACAGGCGAGAAATCATCAGTGGACTGGGCCATCCAAGGGCTATCGTGGTTCATCCAAGAGTTGGGTCAGTAGATATATGATTGTTGCAAAAGTGGATAATGTTTACATTGTGGATATTTTATTGCAGCAAGATTGGATCATTTTGAAATTGTCAATATCTAATTGTGGTAAGATTGGATAGTGTTTAATTCACTGATACCTAATCATAGTAAGATTGGGTGAAAGTAATACATTGCTGACATCTAATTGAGCAAGATTGCAGTTCTGATATCGGGTCTGGACACAATAGGATGAAATTCACTTCAATTGCTGATTTTTAGTTCTGGCAAGATTGGATAAAGTTTACATTCAAGTTAAGTGCAACGTACTGGAATTCACAGTATTGTCAGATAGAGGGTTATCCAAAAGGTTTTGTATGTAACATCAAACTGCCAATAAAATATTTGTGGCAAAGTGCTATATATGTAGCAGTTTTCAGTGGTATACTGCATTGTTTTGTGTTATATTCTATTGCAAAATCTTAGCATGAACTGAATATCTTGTGTTGCCAGCAATTGTTACAAAGATAAATGCCCTTAGATGTGTAGAGAAAATTAGGATGATGGGCAAAATTTAGTATATTGCATATTGCTTTTTTGTGTAGCTGTAACCAGACTTTGTATTCTTCAGATTGCATTTCCTTGTGTGATATTCTTTATCATATAATGCAGTGTGCTTTTTGTGTGTAGGTACATATTCTGGACAGAATGGCTGCGTTCTAATGACAATTCTGCAAGGATTGGTCGAGCACTAGCTGATGGTACAAATGTGACCTACATCCGTTCTCACCAGCTTGGCTGGCCAAATGGGCTTGCCATTGAATTCAAGGCTTCCCGTGTATGGTGGTGTGATGCCTTCTTTGACAGGTACATAAATTAGGGTCAAATGCAGCTGTCAGGGATACTTCTCAGTTTATATGCCAAAGTGATAAATTAATAGTTAAATTGATCTTGGGTGGGGGTTTTCATGCACACATGACCAAAGTATAAAGAGGAAATTGAGCAGGCTTTGAATGCATTGAGACTTGTCAAAAAAAGTAATCCACTTCTTATTAGCATACAAATATTGTCCCATTGTAACTCATGTGAAAAACCTCAGTCTGATTAACTTTTTTTTTAATCTGCCCAGTGTGCAAGTCAACAAGGTTTATTCTTGTTGAGTGGTCTGTGTGTGTTCACCATTGGTGCTTGGGGTGTAAATTTTTGTGAACACGTTTACACCAGACTTTCCAAACCGGTCACATTGCATAGGAGTTTTCTGATTGTTGCAGATTCTAATCAGTATTTTCCTAATCGTCAACTTACATAGAAGTTCCCCTGTTTTTCTTGCAGAATCAAAGACAAGATTTTAGGCTACTTGTATTTGGAGACATGTTCAAATTGCTCCCTTATCACCGAAGCCTGCATCAAAATCACATACAGATTGACTTAAAGTGCATATTTGAATATCTAGTTTCCATTAGGACTACAGGATGTGTCATCAAATATGTAGATCCTTAAGTCAATTACAAGGGTCAAAGTAACTTGGGGATCCTGGCATGTAGATGTCTAGGCTAGCAATCACTAGGTGGCAGCACCTTAAAGTCTAAACTGAAAGAGGCAGAGAGCTATTCAAATGGGATCAAGTGACATGCTATAAATACTGTTGCGAGAAGAGCAACATATATATGAGTGGCAGCTTTATGCAATAGATGCTGTTGACAGTAGATGTATTCTTCAAAATGAATGCTCACATATTTTGCAGTTTTAGGATGAAATGTCAAAATATTTGCAAGATGTTTATGTAACTCCATTTACAAGTTTGCCATTCATATGTTTCAATATAATTTCATGTATCTCAGCATTTTTAGCTCTTTTAGCTCTGCTGATTGGTGTCTTGATAATGGTGGATCCTATGCGCATGGTTACTATGAAACATAGGCTCAACAGGCTGCGAAACATGTTCTGAGTGGTTACCCATTGCAGACCCTTTAATTTATTTGGGCTAATAAAACCTATATCCAAATTCTACAGAAGAACGTGTACAAAATTGACAATAGTACTTCCATATATATGTATATATGTTTAGACAGTGACAGGTTAGCTTATGGAGAGAAAAGAGTTTGGACTGCAGAATAAGGTAATGACTACTGGGAAGTGGTTCTGGACAAAAAGACACAGATAAAATAGGAGCGTACTTATGGGGTTTTACTTGTTGTTGTTAATTTTGAGCTTGAGTAACCTCGAATGGTTTAACTGACATATTGGCTTATATCTTGGTAATGGTAGATCCTGGGTCAATAGTTACTGTTAATCATCAGTAGTAAAGTAACTGGGAGGTTCCTTTTAGCTTGGTTAATTTTGACTCTGAATGTCAAACTGATATAATTGCTGACTTATGTTCGCTTATTGTTAAGCCCTAATATAGTACATGTACATATAAAGTTCCGGCCATGTTGAACTTAACAGGGGTTCTACATCTATACTGTTGCTTTGGCCCAATGCACTGTCTAAGCATGCAATCATGTCTATGCAGTGTCTGTGCTCTCTGTGTGGACTGTATATGCAGAGGCTGCATGGTGTCTTTGTTGTGTCTATGGGAAAGCTACATGGTGTCAACACTGGGGCTCAGCTGGGGGCTTCACGCGTTGACTACCCCATACATTGTAGTCACTGTACATCACAAATTTCACCAAAAACATTGATAAATTGGAATTAAATACATATTTGGTATTTTGGGTAAAACTTTGTTGAGGAGTCACAGGTTTAATGCCAAGCATGCAGACTTAATTAGACTGCAGTGTTATTGAATTGAGTATATGCGCTGTGTGGTCTGTGGTATACCTTACCATTGGTGAACCCAGCTAGCAAGACTGTGCAGGACTTGGCTTATGCAACTTTTAATTTGCTCTAGTGGCTGATTTGTTCACAGTTGATTCCATGAAATTTGTTCTGATTTCACTTTTAAATAGTTAGAAGGTGCACAAGTAGTTAATGTTAAGTTGACCAACAAAGAGCCAACATCTTCTGTGAGCATGGCAATCGTGACAAACCAAAACTGAAACCACATCCGGGTACTTGGGGGGCACATTTTGGTTATGGGTCACCGCTATCAATTTTTAAAATAGTTGGTAGAAACATCCCTGTTCCTTTATATCACCACTACAAACTTAGTGTAATTTATTGCAATCAAAATCAAATAGAGCTTGTATTTGTCTAGCCAGAGAGGTAATGTTGATCACTTGACAGAAAGTAGTAAGCAGCCATTTAAGGTGGGCTGAGTGGTACTTCTTTTTTTTTTTTAGTTTTGTTGAGTAGAAGTAGACTTTTGCAATATAAATTTCAAATACCAATATTTTGTTGACAAAACTGGGGTTTAGAAAAAATTAGCTACTTATTAAGCAGACTTAAAAAGAAAAGTAGATTCATGGCAGAATTGATGGCTGGGGTTAAACATATTCCATGCATTTGTTTCAGGATCCAGAGCTCAAAGTATGATGGTAGCAATTTAGAGACACTGCGTGGAACCAAGCTCTCACATCCTTTTGGACTGGCTATTCATGGACGTAAGTATCGTAGTTTTTTCTCCGAGAAAATGTACAGCTGTTCATTTGAATTTTTTACATACTATTTTCATCCTTAACCAGAGAAACATTGAAACCAGTTTTGGATTAAAACCAGCCATTTATCTCCTCATGTCCCTCCCCTCTCGTCGACTGACCGAACAACGTGATCTTAACATATGTAAAGCTTTTCTGCTGTGTTAAATCAACTTTGTGTAGTTTTGTTTTGTTTTATCGCATATTCAGTTATCGGACACATTTCTAAGGGACAGATGGTGTCATTATAACGAGTTTTCACTATAGTTGATTACAGTGGTACGTGATATTGTGAAAAAAGGCATGTGTTTTGAATACTTTTCTGCTGGAAGACAAAAGACTATAAATATTGTCCATGTTAATAGATTTATTGACTTAACTATTTGAGTGCCTCATTTTAGACTGAGTTAACAGCTTTCCTTGGCATTCTTTGGGTACAGTGTGGCCAAAGCATGCCAAAGAAGGCTGTTGACTTGGACTTAGTCTATTATATCCTATGTAACTGTAGGTATGCTGGTATTTGAGTGAAGGTCTTTATACAAGAACGTGAATCTAGCATCCCTATTATAATTCAGAGTAGTTCACTTTTATTAGTTCAACTTTAGTCGCTGTTGGCATTGAAAGAGTTAAAGACCATTTGCAGTGTAAGGCTACATTTTGCTGGCAATAGGGTGATCTTGAACCACAGATATTACTGTCATATGCAGTGTTTCCAAGACAACCAAATGAAAAATTTTCAATTCCTACATGTAATTGCAGCCCTGGTTGTCCAGCCTGGTGTCATGCACATTGTATTGTTATATTTTAGATTACATCTACTACACCGATTGGAGGCAGGAGGCAGTGGTCAAGATAGACAAGCGGAGTCCCAGCAGACAGTCCTATATTAAAGGTGGCATCCGTAAGCTGTACAGCATCAAGATCTTTGACAAAGCCGACCAACCAAAGTTGCCAGGTAGGGTTGTCATGTGCCCCCAGCATGGTACATGTAGTCCCTTGCTTGGGAGACCACCCTGGGGGCTGGCCGAAAAGTGGTCACATAAGGCAGTTGATCTCTCAATGGAGGTTTGTAGATTGATGGGGTTGTGTTGGGTATTGATGACATGGAAGTGTTGCAGACCACTTGGTTTTTAAGATAAGTGGAAAAGAGTAGACCACCAGATGCCTGATAAATGTGGTCTTAAAAGACCAATGGTCTCTCAATGAAGTTGTGTCTCATAAGAGGGAATACTGTACTGCTGGTGTAATACTAAGTCAGGGTCTTGTCACTTTGATGGTGGAAATGTGCTGAACTTTTTTAGTGCTAATTACAACAAAATTGTAGTAACCTGAACAATGTGCTGAAAGGGCACCGAGGAAAGCTGTTGACTCAGTTGAAAATTCAGCACTGAAAGAGTTAGAAAATTTGATTCAGCCACTCTGGGTGAGACCTATACATTTGCAGATTTGCTAGCCTTAGTGTATTCAACAGATGGCAGTGCAATTCTTTCTTGTTGAAATTTTGACATATTTTTGTGTGCTTTCTGTTTTTGACTTCTGCAAAAGTGTCCATCAAGTAGTTCTGAAACTGGATGGAAATGTACGTTGTGGAACATCAGTCAAAATAAAGTAATTGACTAGGTGGTGAAATTTTTAACAATTTTTATAATTTGGTGCTTGTCTGTAAATGCATACATATATTATTACATTCCTTTTAATTACAAAAATCTTAAAAAATGAAAAAATGTCAGTGAAAACCCAAGCTAATTGCTTTGAAATTGCATTGGACCATCTCTGGAGACCTCCTAGAACTTAATTTCTACAGGTGGCACTGCATTTGAAAAAAATTACAATTTTTTTGTGTGTTTTCACTTTTTTTATCTTCCTTTCCAAAAGTGGCACTCAGCTTGTTCATTTTTTGGTAAAGTCTTAAAAAAATCTTCTCCTAAACTGCCATTTCAACTGACTAATATTTTAGCAACAGTGGATCATAGGGCCACAGTTACTTATTAACACTGATAGGAAAGTACTTTTGATATCAATTTTGACCTTGAGTGATCCTGAGAAATCTAACTGACATAGTGGCATTTATCTTGCAAATGGTGGATTCTGTTTTTTGATTTAAGAAATGACTCATGCACAGTATGAGTGAAGACTGATATTACAATTAGTGGTGATGGGCTTAAACAAAGGTGACCTTGATATTCTGAAATTCACTGTACCACTTCACTCTGTGCATGCAAGGTCAGGTGAGCACAGGACTGTTACAGTCTTCTTGTTGCCTAAATGTTGCTAAGACAGGGTCTGCTAATTCAGTGTTCATGTGCTTGAATATTATTTGTCTTGATTGACATTGCAGGTGACCCCTGTGCCTCCCGTAATGGTGACTGTACGAACTTCTGCTTCCCTGTTAAGGACCCCAACTCCCGTGCCCCATTCTCAACTGTTGTGCGTCACTGCGGATGTCCATATGGCTCCAAGATAGATGTGAAAAATCAGCGCACATGTGTTCAAGACCAGAATGAGACTCCTATGCCAGGTTGTCCCCCTAATACTTTTGAATGCAGTAATGGACGATGCATCAATGCCAGGTTTAAATGTGATGGAGATGATGACTGCTTAGATAACTCTGATGAAGCAGGCTGTGCAGGTTAGTGGGTCTTATTCTTTCAATGACAGCTACTTTAGTTCAACTACTTGAGACGTACTGTTCTCAATTATAATGATGATGCGATATTCATATTCTTCGTGAAAAGACCTTCATTCAAGTACCAATAGGCCTGCAGTTCTGGAGAATATGATGGTCTGGGTCAACCGCTTTTCTCGGCAGGTTTAGGGTGCATTGTGCCCAAAGCACATCAAGGAAAGCTGTTGACACGGTCCAGAACTTGGCACTGAAAAAGTTAAGAGAACCTTCCTGCTCATGTGATATGATTCTGGTTTTAGTTGTAGCTATGTATCAGTTTGCTTCACAGTCAAGTGGCTAGAAATGCTGCTCTCCCATGCAGTAACACCTGCTGTTTGTGGCCTTCCCTTTTGCCCCCCAAAAATGGTTACATCAGCAGGTGATCTTTCTCTCTAGCTCCCTCAGGGACCTTATGATGCAGGGAGTCCTACATTTTTACAGATTTAACTCTTTCAGTGCCAATCACATCTAAAGTCGATCTACTTAAGTCATACTTGCCTCAATTATCATTAGGATCCCTGATTTGTATTCCTTGTAAAAAGACCTTCCATTCAAGTACCAGTATGCCCATAGTTCCAGAGCGAGTATCCCAGGTCAACAGCTTTTCTCGGCATGCCTTGTGTGCCGAAAAAAGCTGTCACCATGCCTGTAAAGTTGAAAGAGGTGATTTTGTAATGGTGGGGTGTAGCTTGGACTTCAATGGCAATGTCAGCACAGTACCAGGCAGGCCTATGGGCCTCATATGACATAATCTGGTTGTCCTTGATCTTCTGTTCCAAGGTCACTGAGGAGATAAAGTTAAATTTTATAAGACAGCTTTTGGCACAGATTTCTGTGATAGATATAGTTGTAAACATGAGTGGAAAATGTGCACAACTTACTGTGTTCATTCTAAAAATCACACAATGTCATTAGGAAAACTAAATGTCAAAATATGGTTAAAACAGGCAGCAGAGTAGAATTGAGCATGAAAATCTATGTCATCTATGAGAACCAAGGCTTCTTTTCTCGGAAAAGAGGCTGGTTGGCCTTATTAGGGCACCATGTCCTTATAGAATGAATACATTACATGCAAGTGTAGAAGCAAGGAAGTGTTTATATGTGTGGAAGTACGACACACTTACAAACTGCTAATAAATTGCAACACTGGCTTTTGAAACCTATGTTGATTATACATTCGCTATCAATACCACTGAATGGGTGATATATGAGCTGGATTTTAATTCAGCCCCTAACAAATTTGACTTCCAAAGGAAAAACAGTGAGATGTGCTTTTGACATTGGCATTGATGTAGCAGTTTAACAATACATGCATGACTCTTGCTTTGAGTAGAAGAAAGATGGATGACCCAGCTATTCTCTGGTCAAAAAAAAAATTAACAGAACTGAGCATAATGCAGTTTCCCGTAAGCCTGCTGAAACCCAGTACGCAAGCACGTTATAAAAAGAACAGCAAGTGATGCTGTAGAAAATAATCTATCCTCATGCATTTATTTCAGGTCGAACATGTCCCCCAAATAACCTCAAATGTGACAATGGGCGATGCATCTCTTCACGCTGGAGGTGTGATGGAGATGATGACTGTCGAGATATGACAGATGAGAAGAACTGCCGTAAGTGGGGGGGAGGGAGGGAGGGAGGGAGGAGCAGCGTGGAGGCTTCAGCTTAACCCTTGCACTCCTAATTATAACCAAATTTATGTCTCTATTAGTTGCTATAATGATTTTAACGTAAAATTAATAGTAAAAAGTCTTCCTATTCAAGTTCTAGTATGCCTGTAGTGCCAGAGAAGATACAGATAACTCAGGTCAACAGCTTTTCGCAAGTCATGCTTTGGGCACCACCAAAGCACCCACCAAAAACTGTACACTCAGTCTGTAACTAAGCAATTTAAAGGCTCATTTGTACCTGGAGCATATCAAGGCAAACTGTAGGCTCAGTCTCTAGCATATCACTGATGGCATAAAAAGTTCACAGTGCTGTCACCAGGAACTTAAAAACTTTGGCCAATTTGGCTAAGCAGCATTACCCTTCTTAGTTAAATAATGACTATGTTAGCCAACACCCTGTAGGAAATTCTACATTTTGAAATAATGGCCAAATAAGTCAAAATAATCAGGTATAATACCATAAATTTGTGCATGAAAAGTTGATTATGGAATATCCCAAGCCACCTGACTAAAGCTGACAAAATTTTGTTAGCCAAATCATATCTTTTTAGCCTCTGGCAATTTGGTAGTACTAGCCTAGCTTTACAAAACAATGGACTCCTCTGTGGCAAGTCTAGTAGATTACCCCTTGTCACAAATCACAAGATTATTGGTATAGATATACAGTCTTTGTAGCAAAAATACCAAGCAATATTACAATAAATTGTACAGTATTTAAAATGATAAAGTCTTGCATGTAGTTAAATGGCTTCTTAAAACAAAACAAAAATATTCTACAGCCATACCATCAAGGCAAATAATATTTCATAGGATTTACAAGCCTGTAGAAATTTGAATGTTGCATATGACTTGTGTTCTGACCTGGACTAATGGCCTATTGGTGTGTTCTACCTGCAGCCAGCAACAGAACCTGTAGCCCCTGGCAATTTTCATGCGCTAATGGACTGTGTATACCACGTGTGGCAATGTGTGACACAGAGAATGACTGTGGAGATGGATCGGATGAGACAACTACATTGTGTGGTAAGACTTCGCAGTTTAATACCAAGTCTCAGGTGATACACTTTGGACCAAATTGTTAAAGTGCACTTGTCATTTGGCATGTTTCAGTCTGTTTTCTCCTGTTACATGTGTAACTGATAAATATTTGTATCAGATCAACAATTACATTCTATGTTCAGCTTTTTCCTTGAGTGTCGGGAACATCTTGTTCCTGAAAAAATACACAAAACCTATGGGTTTCTTTTTTTTTTTTTTTTTTCACTCCTGGTGTAAATGTACCCTGTTAAAGAAAGACATTTCTGTCGTATTAAAGTAAATTGCTTGAAAATCCACAGGGGGTATCCTTTCGATTTGCAAGAGACTTTCTGCAGCAGTTATGTAAGTTTTACTGATACAGTATAGTAGTTGTGGATTAACCCTTGAAGTGCTAATCATGGCTTTAGTCGTTTTTTCAGTACCGTTAAACATATAATGGTGAAAAGATTCAAATTCCTCGTGAAGATACCTTTTATTCACATACCAACAAACCCAGTGTAAAGCAAAAAGTAGTCTCAGTTGACAGCTTTCCTCGGGACACTGCATGCAAAGTGTGGCGAGGAAAGCTGTTGATGTCTTAACCCTTAAAGTGCTGATTTAAGATTGAGTCAACAGCTTTCCTGGGGACACCGCAAAGTGTCCTGAGGAAAGCTGTTGACTAAGACTACTTTTTGCTTCAGACTAGGCTTGCTGGTATTTGAATGAAAGGTATCTTCATGAGGAATTTGACTGTTTTAACCATTATATGTTTAATGGTAATGAGAAAGCAGCTATAGCAGTGATTAGCACTTTCAGGGTTAAATCAGCACTTTAAGGATTAACTGGGCTGTGTGATTACTTATTTCCTGAGTGCCAACCACAATTACTTGTATGCACCAATGTACATATTATGTCATCAGTGCAAAAAGGTTCTGGTCCAGTTGAGTACAAAGGCCATGTAAGGGCTGGGATATGCTAAAAACATGCACTGGAGGACACAGTGTTACTTGGCTTCTATGTGAAAATGGGTTTATACTGTTTGTGACTTTTAACACAAGGTGGCAGCACCAACTGACTCAGGTTGTTTGGATTGCTTGAATGAATTGTTTGGAACATTTGGAGGAACTCAAACTGGCAGAACCTTCATGAAGTAGCACCGGATATAATGCCTACACTGGATTGCATGCCTCAAGAATTCTCCTGTTTGGATGTTTCAGACAGCCTGCAGCCATACTCATAAAGAATTTTGATTTTATAAGAAATTTAGGATCAAAATTAAAATCAACTTGTTTTGATCCCATATTCCTTAATGTGACACAGGAAAGTTGTACACAAAGGCCTATGTTGTGATGTAGATATGTGTTTATTTCCAAACCCAAAAATAATCCTGTAAAATGATAACATGTACACTAAATTTCAGGGAATCAAGGAATCAATCACAAAGTTCAAATGAATGTAGAATATTTAGTTTACACATGATCGCGCATGTCCTGCAAAACATTGTCTAAATATTACATCCCATGGTTATATGTGGATAATAATACTGACACCAGAATCCAGCATCCAGACTGCATGATACATGGCAGTGAATCAATCACAATATTCAATCTGTGGCCAATACAGGCGCAGCATAGGTCATTGACCTCAGAAGGTCATCCATTACACATCACAGCTGTAGCATTACATAATGTAAACATGTACTTCAAGCTGAAAATGGTCTGCATAAATTCTTGAAAAGTGAAATAATTTCTAACTTAACAATAACAATTAACATTTGGGAAAATATAGAACAAAATTCAAAATAATATCAAACATATAACAACTCAAACAATATTCATACTAATACAGCTTACCCTGATGGAAACCTGGCATATATAACCATGCATGAACCACCTGCATGAACACAACAGTCATGAAGACTAGGCTCAATCCACTGGAAAGAAAGAGTTACCATCAGCATTCCAGCAAAAACCTATCCCAGTAGTCCAGGTCAACATCATAGCATATCACAATATCACCATCTTGAGTTACACGTATTAACACTGTATATATATTCTGGTCACATGTTCAAAATAACTCCATAGACTTGATGAACAAAAATATAAATAAATATATCTATAAACTTTGGAAACGCAACCATCAGTTGCAAGTAACATCCTTTATAAATGAATTCATTGCAAAGGAAACAGTGTGAGCTGTTTAATATGTATCTGCAGGCAAATCAATTCAGTTACAAATCAGAGCATGTGTATATAAACTAGACTTATTCTGGTTTGTTTACAGAATTACCCATCTAACTGCACATGCCTTGCCTTGTGTCCTGGTACATAGTTCAGTGTATTGATAAATTATGATAATCATGCACTCTTTCAGGAATAGCTAATTACCTTGTACACCAGTGCAGTGTGCAAAGGACAGGGAACACATGTCTGCAGGTCACATGACCATGACACCACCCATATGCATGTCAACCAGACAAACCAGTTTGGAACCACTGGACCATGCATGCATGCTTCTCCAAATGCAACCTGCCTCTAGAAATATTAGAGATTTCATAAGCATGGTAATATGGCTAGAAATTGCAGTTACATCTTACATGTCTTACTTGCACCACTTACAGCACAAGAAATTATCCCATACACATTGATATAATTATATGAACCAAATTACAAACTACAGTATTTGTGGCTTCTGTCAAGCCAGCTTGCATGCTTGACAGCACAGCATGCCTGTACAACTCCTACATTTACCATACAGGCATTTCATCAAAATTACAGAAATTACTTGTTTCAAATGGTAACTTTTACAATATAAACTCTAAACAACACTTTAAACAATATTAGCCAACAAATTAGTAACTTTGGGAACAATTTCCTACCTTTTTCACCACTTTTGCCACAGCTGTCCAGAAATGCTTCTGTCACTGGTGGTGACCACATGTGAGAGAGGGTCAGTCAGGACAAAACCCTGTGTGCCTGACTTGTCAGGGCTCACACTGTAATTGCTCAAATTGACCACGGTGGCAGCAGCGCATACCATGTTCACAGAACATGTGCAATAGTGAAGGTAGCATGTTAGTTATAGTAAGTAAAAAAAACGCTCAAATATCTCTGTCACATTAATCCTAGGTCGCATGAACAATTTTAGTGTAATCATATCTCTTTTATGGCTATTGTACAAAGAATATGATTAACATTTCAGGATTATGGCTTAATCTTAATTTGATCCAGATTTGATCCAGCTTTAAAAACAAAGTACTGGATTAAACTAAGATTAATTTGATACAGTGAAAGTGTTGAAAACAGAGTTAGTATTTTAGCCCAGAACACAGATTGTTTATTCCTAGAAATTTCAATAATTATTCATATATTAGGCCAAAGATTAAGTAGTGCAGGGTCAAAGGTGCACCAATTTCAATTTTAGAATCAAAGTCGGGATCAGATAGAATTCCTTGTGAATACGACCACTGGGAGATAAAGAAAATGGACACTCCTTATTGGTTAGTGGTTGTTAACAGGAAATGGTGTATCATAATAAAATATAGCCCCTAAACCAGTACTGCCACCTACAAGAACATCCTTCATTGTCAGCTGCCCATTTTCTAATCCACAGCGCAGCATACCTGTGATGGCACCAAGTTCCAGTGTACTAACGGCAGGTGTGTCCCTGAACGCTGGGTCTGTGATGGAGACAACGACTGCACCGACAATTCTGATGAGCGAGGCTGTCCACCCCGTAACTGCACCTCTACCCAGTTCCAATGCACACGCAGTAAGAAATGTATCAACAAAGAGAACAGATGTGACCATGCAGTGGACTGTGCCGATCTGTCAGATGAATTAAACTGCCGTGAGTAACCTAACTTCTTGGACGAGTTGCTTCTCCTACATGTAGTACAGAATATAGTAAATACATTTCGAACACCTGGAGTTTTCCAGTTGTCCAACGCCATGTTTTGTGAACATTATACATACAGGAACAACAGTGCCATGTCTTCTTTGTAGTTCTGACAGTTACAGTTTATTCTTGTTAGCTAAGTTTTTTTTCTTCTGTCTCATCAAAATTGTCAAATTGACTTATAACTTGGTAATGGTGAATCCCAGGCACATGAGTACTATTGACCATTAATTGGAAAGTATATATAGGTCCTTTGTTGTTAATTTTGACTCTGAATGACCTTGAAAGGTCAAACTGACATGTTGCCTTATATCTTAGTAAGGGTGGATCCTAGGCCCATGTTCTTGTTCAACATTAATGGGAATGTATCTGTTGGTGTTTTGGCAAGGTTAATTTTGACTTTGAATGACCTTGAAAGGTCAAACTGACTTAATGGTCTATGTATCTTGGTGATATTAAACTTTTGGTCACATATTGGTTAGTGCAAAAACAGTACATGTAAAAGAGCATAAAAATCTGCACATGCAGAAGCAGCAGATTCCATTCAGCAGAACACAGGATCATCCTGATCTTCTAGATATCATCATTATTATTATTATTACAGTTAAACCTTATCAAAACTGCACTCAGACATCCGACATACTCAATATAATGACACAAGTTTTGAATGGCGAAAGTTCATGTTCTTTGTTGTTAGATTCTTGTATCTGACATATTCAGTTATATGACATATTTTTTAAGGGAACAGATGGTGTCATGATAGCAAGTTTTCACTGTGATATACTTTGTTTTATGTATTTATTTATTTTTTGCCCAAAATATTCATAATAGCACATATTTGCATTTGTATTTATTAGCAACCAGATCCACTGATGTCTGCCTGCCAGATGAGTTCCGGTGTGGGGTGGGTGGATGTATACCCGAGACATGGAAATGTGACAGTAGGGAAGACTGCGAAGATGGCTCAGATGAGAAAGGCTGCCGTAAGTTACGTTTGCGTTGTGAAAGGAATGCAGCTATAAAGAAAATCTTTGTTCCTATTGTCAGACTTATGCTTGAATAGACCAGATCATATGAGTTTTCTGCACATAGAACTATCATTGCTGTGGAGCAGTGAGGATCTTTGGAATATTTCTATGATGTGAGCATCAAGTTAAAATATATTTTCAGTAGTACAGGTTGTAGGACACTTTTTTTTCCAGAAATGAGGGTCAAAGTTTCATGTATTTACCTATATTTAGCATTTTCTGAGATGTAAGGGTGGAAAGGGACAATGAAGTGATGGGGGGTGTTAACAAGGGATTATGGAGTACAGACACCACAGTGAGTCCTGAAGGGACAGGCAAAGCATGTCGATCACAAAAATCAGACTCATGTCGTGCAGATTCACTGGACCTACTTTATTTTGGAGTTTGCTCAAGGTGACAACCTGTGGCTCAACATGATAATCCAGAGATGCCAACTGTCTTTCATCATCAAGGACAGTTCCTGAAATTAGCTAAAATTTTGACCACTTTATGGTGTTTGCCCTGGATTGAACCTGAGTATTTTTTTATATATATTCTTTGTTAATATGCTCTGTCCCTGACGTTCTCACTTAAATGTCCCAGAAATGACATTGTGAATGTTGGCATATCTGCATGATACAGAATGAAAAAAGCCCGTAAATTCATAATCATTGTCGCATACATGTACAAAAACTGTGCAGACCATATCGCATTATTCCTACTGTTTTTTTTTGTACTAGCCGTAAATGACTTCACACCTGACCAGCAGAGCATGTCTTTTGATCTGATTTACATCGATTAACACCAGTAGCAGGCAGCCTCACGGCTGTGCTGGCTGTACAATATGGGTTTGTGGCATAAGACGAACTTTTACAATAACAAGTAATTGGCTGGAGTTTACATTCAGCAAAATTAGAACCTTGCAGTATTATGTGAGTTGTGGGACTTAAACTATGTGCGATATTAAACTCTAAATTCAAATGTTCCAAACAGTCGGACCAAACTTCTTACCTGCCCATTTTGCTAGCACTAAGAGTGACACTAAGCCAAAATAAAGTAAAAGATGGGCAACTTTAAATTACAATGAATGTAATATTTGATATTTGATAACAGAAAGTTTATTGTACTCATCGAAGGAAAGAAACTTGGGATTAAGGTTTCAGTTTATTATTTTGAAAATTTGTCCAACAGCATTAATAAATTACCACACAGCTTTTGTTTTAAGTATCTTCATTCTTGAACATCAGAGCATTTGTATAAATTAAATTAATAGCTTGTAACATGTTGAGATCATTCATTTTCATTTTCATTTTCAGCACCAAAGACATGCCCGCCCAACAACTTCCAGTGTGACAGTGGGGCATGTGTGTTCAAGGGGTGGCTGTGTGATGGAGACAATGACTGTGGGGACAACTCTGATGAGGATGCCAGACATTCATGTCGTAAGTACCATCGTGGTGGTGGTCAAATACTGTTTGCTTCAATGGTTTTGAATAATTTCGGAGACCACGAAAAACAGTTTGTGAGATAATTGCAGCTAAGACCTATCACAATAACATGGCCCCATTAACGGCTTTACTTGACAGGAGTTGAGTGTTTATGACTCAGTTTTGACTCGGGGGGGGGGGGGGGAGGGGGAGCAGAGGTTTACCTTAGGTGATAAACAGTGAAACCTGTCTTGCATGGTTCTTTGCTTAGTGTTTTTCATCTTATTTACACCTATGAAGGACCACCTGGCTTGACAGAACACAGTTTTGGTCATAGCTGCATATAGCAAGTGCCACAGTAAACGTGCTGATTTAAAGACGTTAATGCAGCCCTTGCTGCAAGGTGCAATGTAATGCTGATTTCATGACAAGAAAATTCAGGATGGATTTTAAAAAAAAAAAAAAGTTTGCATAGCATTTTTTTTTGGTAGTACAACTGTGTTTTTGAATAGTTTTGATACGGTGGAATCTCCGATTACGCCCATCTCCCCAAAACGACCACTCCCGCATTCAGACCAGATATTCCCAGTCCTGTTAATTTTATATCGTTTAGCGTTGATTTAAATCTCCCCAGTACGACCATCTCTCTATTCCGGACAACAACCACCATTTTCAGTCCCAAACAGTGTTTACGTATCCCCCATTACGACCAAACAAGCCATTGATTGAAGACAACAAAAGTTCTCTTGACAATGAGCGGTTTGTTTGCACAATTCGTGAGCCAGTTGTCACATCGATAATCCCTTAGTGCAACTCGGTCATGGTTAGCCTACTGTCTGCTCGCTTATCAAGTGCCAGGTAGTTTTGATTAGTTTTGTGTTTGTTTTGTCTCATCGGGACAAACAAAGCCAGTTGAAAGGGCTGACCAGTAGGCCCATGGTTTGATTTCATTAATCTTATGAGTGCACCTGAATAGTTGTCACACCTGAGCTGTGCGTCCGCTGTCTCAGACACGACCCGCTTATTTATGCAAAACAGATCAAAGGTCAGCCCTGCTATTACGCAAAAGGGCGATTGCTTTCGCATGCTCAGCTCAATCATTTGATGGAATTAATAAAGTTATGATAATTAATCCTCTTGAACAAATACAATTCACGTCTCTTGTTGCGCAAAATTTGAACAAACTGAATTTTGGTTTCATGTGCACAAATCAAACAATGTTGTTGTTGATATGATGTGCGGCGCATACATTTGATGTTGTGCTGTACGATTGTTTCCGTACCTGGCCACCCTGAAGGCTTAAAATTCCGTTGCCTATTCAATCCCCCTTTGAATTTATCATCAAAAAACATTTCAGTAATATAAGCTGGGCAAAATCCAGCCCAAATCAGAACCTGGTTGAGCCTTGGAGCTGTGCAGTGGATGGTTTTGAAACTCGGAATCTTCTTTGGCACATTCAGTTATCAGTGAAAGCGGTCAAATGTCTCGGCAGTGATGTGAACTCCCCCTGCGGGAGAAGGTCAAAGTGGTAGAGGCCAGCAATCGCGGCGAATCACAACGTGTGCTGGTGGAGGAATTGCAGTAGGTAAAACTCATATTCAGCAGATTTTGAAAAGAAAGGCCGAGTACATGGAGGCATACGAAGGAAACGAAGCCTCCCAGCGGAAAAGACTCTGTGTCCGTGTTGACAGTGACAGGCTTGACCAAGCGACGTGGGACTGGTTCAACAAGTGCAGGGCTATAAACATTCCTGTCTCCGGGCCCATGCTACGAGAAAAGGCCCTTGCATTTTTGAAACAGCTAGGGATGGATGACTTCAAAGCATCCAGTGGGTGGCTTGTCAAGTTCAGAGCAAGACACAACATTTCATTCTCTGCTGTTTGCGGTGAAAGAGGGAGTGTAGACAGTGATTCTGTTGATGACTGGCTTTCAAAGGTCTTTACAGTGTTGGGAAGAAAACATTTTCTCCTGACAAAGAGAGAATAATAATAATTTCTCCAATCCTTGACAGAAATACCAGGAATGTACTGATATTTGCATCACCTTTCCTTCCCTTTCCTTCAGCACCACCACCTTTTAAATGCGAGACCGGGCAGTGGCGATGTCCAGGGACCATACAGATGTGTATCAATGCCACCCTGGTCTGTGACGGAAGCAGTGACTGTCCTGGAGGCCACGACGAAAGCCCAGCATGCAGTGAGTACTATGTTTTTTTTGTTTTTTTGGTACAATTTAGAGATGGAATGAGGAAAATGTGGAGCTTAATCAACTACAGTATACAGGTAATGCATATCATTTAGCTGGTTTGATGTCACATCATGTGTGCACAGATCTGTAAGAAAGGAGGCTGATGTACCCCCATGCAAAACAATGACTAAGTACTTGTACATACTTGATGGTCATTTGTATGGGTGCAACTGGGGGGGGGGGGAGGCTGTCTGTTTGTGGTTGCATCTGTCCACTCTTTCTTTGTGAACACAATATCTCGAGACTTTCTGGCCATATGAAACTCAAATATACATCATATTATATTTTGACATCATTTCTTCACTTGATTACATTTTGGTGACTGTGACATCATTTTCAAGGTCACGAGCCATATGTGTACAAAGGTAGACATGTCAGTCAATGGTTTAAATTGAAATGCTAGTATTTTCATTTTATTTTAATTTATTCTAATTTGTTTTAATTCATTTTAATTTAATTCAATTCAATTTATTTTATTTTATTTCAAAATTAACTTGAAAATTCAACCACAGTCTTCAGTGATTCATATTACTAGATTATTCCCATGTAAAACTTTCCTCAGCCAAACTGCAGAAACTACTTTGGCTTAGTGATGAGTGCTACCGCATATACAGCCAATCTCTGTACATGCACAGTAATGCCATTGCAAATTTTGACCTGAATGCATTCAGTCCAAATGTGACTGTAGTGGTAAAGGATAATTTACTCATGACAACTTTGTTCCCGTTACTTCAGATCAGGACACCTGTGAAGACTTAAATAACGGAGGCTGCAGTCACATTTGCCGCCAGACACCGCTGGGTGCCACCTGTTTCTGCCCCGAAGGGATGGAACTCAACGGAACCAAGGCCTGCGTAGGTAAAGCATGCAGTCGCTGTTTTTACTGCTCCAAAATGCAGCATTAATTTATTTCTTTTCCTTATACCGTCCTCACACATACGTGCATGCAGAGCTATTCAATTTTTACCTCAGCTTACTTGTCAGTCAACTGAGGTTATAGGATGGTCCATTGTCGGTTTTCTATCTCTTCCTCTTTCCACAGTTTATATTTTCAACTTCTCCAAAACCTTTGGCAAGGTGCCCTTTAAACTTGGTGTGGATCCGCCTTGGATGGGTCTCTACCAGGTTTGTTCAAGTTGACATGGTCCTGTTATTTGGATTTTTTATGAATTTATTTTGTTCAAGTTTTGGCAAAATCTGTATCAAAGCTGCTTAGCCAATTGCTTCAAAATTGCACAGGGACACTTCTAGGCACCCCCAGATCTTCCTACGTTCAACGAATGGTGCTGTGTTTTTTTTTTTTTTAAATTTTTATGTGTTAAAGCTATTTTCAACTTCTCTGAAACCTCAGCCCAATTGACCTGAAACTTTGTGAAGATGTCTTTGGGGATTCCCTATTAAGTTCCCTCAAGTGGTCATGCACCAATGTGTTTTTGATTTTTTATAATTTTTTTTTAAATTTTCATTTTTTGGGGGGGGGGGGGCAAAATCTTCAAGTTTTTTATTCTATAAAGCCACTTGGCCATGGGTTTGAAATTCAAATGGCTCTGGGATTGTCATGGTACTGGGTGGGACTTATTGTTGAAAGTATCAAGGTCACCTGAGGACAGGCTGCTCAAACAGTCTTGTTACCTCAACTGACCTGTCAGTCGTAATGAGGAGGTTGCACATGTGTTTCAGTGTTTACTTCAGTGATGTTTAAATGTGCTTTCAGTCCACTGGAAAGAGGTCTCAAATAGCATGCAATGTATTTTGAATACCAAGTGTCCCTGACCTTCATTGTCAATGGTATTGTCTTTCAGCCAAGAACGAGTGCGACCCCCCAGGTGCGTGCAGTCAGACCTGTGTGGACACCAAGTTCTGGTACAAATGCCAGTGTGAGCCAGGCTACTATCTTCTGCCAGACAGTCACACATGCAAGGCCAGTGAGTAATGTTCTATGTTATACTCTCCTAGGCTTTGAAGAACTGAAAATGCATACATAACATGGATTTGTCTGCTCACAATTAGAGTGTATTACTTTGTGTTGGTCAGACTTCAACCTGCATGTGGTTGCTTGGAAAGGGCTGCAGGAGATGGCAATTGTGGTTATTAATGTAGTGTAAAGTAAATGTAGATTTTTCATTCAGTGTTTTAGCATGGGTGTACATGTATTGCAAAGTGTATTTTTGGTGTATTGCATGAAACAGTCACTGTGGTGTTTAATACTTGAATATACAACAGTGATATCCAGTATTTCGCTGGTGAAGAATGAGGTGGAATGATTTTATGGAGAAAAAATATGTACAGTTTGCTGTATTTGGAATCATATATCAAGGCAGAGCTGTAATGTGTGAACCCTGTGGACCCTGAGAGCTGAAATATCGGCTCCAAATACACGGAGATGCAAAATACTTAGATTCCAGAAGGATAATATTATGTATTTTGATTTTCTATTATGGGAAAAGTATTTCTTACAACTCAAGAAACTCAGGACCAATGAATTAATACTTTAATTATGCACAGCACTTTTTTGTACCCAGATGGTTGAGTCAGGATAATAAAATCTAGAATATAAGTATATTTTGTGATCAATTTGGGGAAATTAACGCAGGGTAAAGTTAGTGCCTTTGCTCTATTGTTCCCAGATTTTGAAGGTTTGATTCTGTTCTCACACAAACGCTTTGTGGATCAGTGAAACAGCTGTTAGGAAAGAGAACAAAGAGAACACAGTCGGAGAAAGAAAAAAAGTGGTATAAGCAGAGATATATATCGAGCAGGTGTGGAATGCATACAGGCTTTCACTTTCATTTAGGGATGGTTCAACATTTGCATCTTTTTTAATTTAGAACTCACAGTACGCAGGGGGGGGGGGAGGGGGGTAAGCTTGGTCTGTACACTTTCACAGAATATGGAAAATGATGGTCAATTTTTGGCCTGTTGTGTGCAATTTTGCTATGATTTTTTTTGGAAAATCATCATTTTTAAAGTACTAAGGGAGGGGGGTCATGAAATTCAGTACCCTGAATACTAATTTAAAAATGAAGATAATGTTGAACTATCCCTTATAGGCTTTAGGTAGATGTAAATATACATGTAGGGGCAGGTCAGTGCTTCAAGCACCAGTGGTAGGAAGACATGCATGCCGAAGGTTTACACAGGGACACTGAAGTGTCCATGAAGTAAAACATCTGGGAGCCATGATGAATACAACGTTGTATACTTCCAGATGACACAGGCTTTTTGGTTGTGAGTACCTGGCGTCAGTTGCTGAAGGCATCAATCGGGAAGCAAATGGATACAGATTTGTTGCTGCCTGTTACGTTGTCTGGTATGAAGATGATATCGGCTGTGGCCTTTGATGCTCGCACAGATGCCATCTTCTGGAGTGACATAGTACTGAACAAGATCTATTCTTCCAATACGACAGGAGGAGACATCAAGACGGTTAGTGATGCTTGGACTCAATGTGATGGAGCTGAGCCAAAGCAAAGGTGGCACAGTAAAACATCATTCAAATGACACTCCAAGATACAGTGTATTCACTTGACAACACAAGTTTGGAGGGACTTAAAGTAAAACTCCTTTGTCATTTGGGTCCTTTATCTGATGTGCAGACATCTAAACAGTTTAACATGGAACAGATGGTGCCAATGTAAATTCTTTTGAAACTAATTCACCTTGACAATAACGTCTTGGTAGAACCGAGATTCTGTGTTACGCAATCACGATAACGTGTTTTACATGGCAACACAAAGTTACCCCTCGGCATATATATCAGACGTAACGTCGGTCAGCCCACAGTTCCTGATGAGTTGTGAAACACAACGAAACCGGTCGAACTTCTTCTACTTCTAGCTATTGTGACCCTTGCTCGGTCCTTACAAATATAGCCATTGTAATGTAGTTTCACTTTACTGTGGTTAAGTTTAGATGTAGGAATTCTAAGGAACTTCACAGGATATGGGTGGTAAGGCTGAGTGTTACCTGGTAAGTTGTATGCCAGCTCTCACTGCACTCAGAAGCTGTCACATTGTTGCCAGGCAGTGGCGGAAATGCTTGACTTTGAGACACATCTGCACTTTAAAAAAAATGCTGTTTTTGTGAAAGATTGAAAAAGTTGAATTCTCAGTTTATTCTATTTAAATGTACCTAGGGAAATTGGTTTAGAGATAGGTATGGCGTGAATCAAAGCATTGTACGTAGCATTTGATGCGGATGTTCATGTTAATAGGTTAAAGACGATTATATTGGGTTGTGATAACTTTTCAACTATAAGACCACTGTTGGCATACTCCTTATAGCAAGTAGCACAGGTGTACATCAACACAAATATATGCTTAATATGCCAAACAATGTCATGCTAATCTACTTTCACTTTTTAATGAGAGTATTCCACATGCATATTGGTATGATGTTTTCTTTGTTTAAACAAGTCTTAGTATGTACTGTATATTGTAGATGACCGGGTGTACGGAGTCATTGACAGTAATCAAGTGTGGTCCTTAAGCAAGATTAGTATGGGCAATCCCTGAATATATGTGAATTTTACTTGTCATTTTTCTTATAAATTAGTTCATTTCATTTGATCACACCTGGCAGATTTGACAGACAAATATGTGGACATATTGAATGCATGAAGTAAAAATGAAGTTGATGTGCTACCCCACAGAGACTGGAATTTATTATTCTAACCATCCTGGCTTTCTGAAAAGCATCTCAACCTGTGAGACCCCGCCCTGATAATGAGCACTCGGAAGCGTCAACATGGCTCGATATTCCGAAGTGCACATCCCGCATGTGTGTCAACTTGTACTTCAAACTTCTTTCTAAATGGCTGAGCGTGCATAATATGAGCAGCTGTCTTGTGAAGTATGCATGTGTATTTATAACCAAGGAATGCCTGGAAAACGATGGGCTTTATAGCAACTCTACCGTGATCTTGGTGCGATACGGCGGTGGGTTTGTAGGTGGACAGTGTAACAGTGATGCTTCATGAATGTAGTGCTCTGCTATTGCAGATAGTGAGCAGCAGCGTGGACACTGTAGATGCTTTGGCTGTGGACTGGGTTGGTAGAAATCTCTACTGGACAGACTACTCTCTGGAAGTCATCGAAGTGGCCACCTTAGAAGGAAAGTATCGCACAGTCCTCGTCTCCGAGAACATCACAGCTCCCAGGGGCCTTGCTGTGGATCCACGTGATGGGTAAGTGCTAATAGCAATTTGCATTGAAAGTCCTTGAAAGTAGCTACCGTATTCTCCCCTTTTGGTGACCATGTCCCCTTAAGTACCCCCACGCTTGTTATGACCCAGAAAGTGCTGAAATAACTTGATCATTTTAAATGCGTTAGTGGTATCATAATATGCAAAACATAGGCTGAAACTGGAGTCTCACTGACTGAAAATTTCATAATTGCCAGGGGCACTTAATAGGTATGACATACAATATAGTAGATCTCATAAATCCCTGTTAATCTATGGAAATTGATGCTGGCTTTGACACTTAAGTCCTTGTCAAAAGTCAAAATAGTATTGTACTTCACTGTATTTTAAGCAAACTGGCCTTGAAAAGTTTTGAATTGGACTGCTCTTGAAATGTAGTACTATTAAATTTGACACCTATGACGCAAGCAACTACATGTATATGTGAAAATGTATAGCACTAAAATACTGCCAGTCACTGTTGCCTGAAAAAAAGTACGGAAAACCAAAACAATATTGATACTTGTTTTAAGGATTCCACCTGTCAAGCTTTTGAGAAATATTAATATATGTATGTATTAAAAACTTATCTTTATACTTTTTTTCTGTGTGTGCTCTTCATGTGTTTATTCTGCTGCCTAATTGTTTGTTCAATTAACCATGACTTCATGTAGCTATCATATGTATTGCGGGGATGCTTGGACGAACCAACTCATATTTTTGCTGGTTTAAATTGACAGTTGTTCATACATGAAGATATTTTGTGAATTGAATCATTTTATTTTTAATTTCCCTCTCTTCAGTCCTACATTTTCTGAGAGTCAGAATAGCGTAAGAAGAGTCAGATTACTTTTATTAGATATTTACTGGAATAGGTAATGCATAACAAGCAATAATAATTATTGTAATGTTACAAAATCTAAAGCTGACTTGTAATACATACGTTAGAGAAAAAAAATTAAGAAATATTGTGTAACGAAATGTGGAAACAAGTTACATGTATGGAGAAAAGTAAACATGCATGGGAGTTTCTCCAGGAGAGGGTCATGTGTTGGTAAACACTCTCGGTGAGAGAAGAAAAACCATAAAACAAATAAAAATATGGCAGTGGCCTCTCTTGACTAATTCTGTCTTCTATGCAGAGAACGCAAGATTTTCTGGACAGACTGGGGTGTTAATCCCAGGATAGAGACGGCAGGCATGGATGGTTCAGGACGCACAGTGATTGTGTCTGACAGAGTCTACTGGCCCAATGGTTTGACGCTGGATCTGCCAAACAAGAGAGTATACTTTGCTGATGCTCACCTGGATTATATTGAATTCTGTAACTATGACGGCAGTGGACGTCACCAAGTAGTGGCTAATGATCATGTGAGTAGGGTGGTTACTAAATCGAAATGTCACACTGTCTTGCATATATTTTTATAATATATATATATATCCTATAGTAGCAATGCTCATGTTCTGGCCGACGCTATTGATTGCAGTGCTGTAGGCCCACCTTTGTGAGACCACCCTGAGGGAGGTCCAATAGTAAGTAAAAAGTAAATAAAGTAAAATAAAATAAAATAAAATAAAATGGAAAATGACAGCATTGGCCACTGGGATCTGATAAGTGTTGTCTTGACCCTTTTAATGCCAATTGCAACTAAAGTCTAACTACTTAAAGACAAACTGCTCTCAATTATAATAAAGATGGTGTATTCATATTCCTTGTTAAAAGATCTTTCATTCAAGTACCTGCATGTCTACAGTTCCAGAGAATAGAATGTTCTGGGTCAACAGCTTTCCTTGACACACTTTGGATGCAGTGTGCCCAAAGTGCATTGACGAAAGCTGTTGTCTCAGTCCAAACCTTGGCACTGAAAGAGTTAAAAGGCGAGGGGCGTCTCACTGGAATGGTTTCTTCTACTGTAACGCAAAATGTTTTTTTCTACTGTAAAGCGAAAGCACATGTTGGTTGAAAGTGGTGCGTATCTAAAAATATTAAAGACTCTTCATATTTGATATGTACATGATAAAACCTCATGACAACACGCAGATATCAGACACGTGTATATTCATGCAACTACACAGTTTTTGAGGGACTGAAGTCAAATTCCTTCCCCATTTGACTCATTTATCTGACATATTCTGATATCTTGACTCATTTTGTGGGGACCAGAGAGCGTCACTATAACAAGGTTTCCGGTATATACCAACAGCTCATGTTGCTTGATTTGTGCTTAGTCTTAAACTCCTAAACAAGGTTGAATGAAATGGGCAAATATATGTTAATATACAAAAAGCACTTCTGTATTAAAATAATGCTTTACTACCAAAATCAAAAGAAGAAAATCCTCAACTTACGCAATGTGTTTTTTGATCAAAAGTATTATGCATAGAAGGAGTTCTATTTTCCTCACCAAAAAAATCATATTTTCCCTTCTGCTGGAAAAAATGAATTTATTTCTATGTAAAATGGATATTATTTCAAGGAAAACTTTTGCCTATGCACAGATAAGATTAAAAAAAAGGTCAGATATTCAAATATATATATTGTAACTGGTACTTTTTACATTTCCACAAAACAATCCAAAGTATGGAATATGAAATTAAACCTTTAGTTTCATCATTTTTGAAATACTATTCATGAAAACGTGTACTTCTTGCAATTTTATTTATTTATTCATCCTATGGTAAAATGCTGGTTCTCAAAAAAGAGTAAAGAGGAAATGAATTTTGTTTATTTATTTTTTGTTTTGACCCTCCCCCTACAGGACAATATGAAAATTAATCCAATGAACAATTAAAAATAAATGACCTTTTATCAAAAGAAATATAAGTAAGTTTCCAGATCAATATCTGACTGAGCTGTTTATGTGTTGTGTTGTGTAATTTAGTTCCTCCAGCATCCACATGCCATGACACTATTTGAGGACACCGTTTACTGGACTGATCGGCACTCTCGCTCAGTCAACTCCTGTAACAAGTACAAATGCGACAACAAGACGGTCGTGAAAAACGTGATGTCTGGACCAATAGGAATCGTAGCGTACAGCTTGGTACTACAGCCCCAAGGTGAAATGATTTTTCAGTATTACTCTGCAATAGGTGCTTGCTGTCCAATATTCCCCTGTAAGGACCCATCTTGCCAAAAGCCTCTGCTCTTAAATGTTCTCCAGGTCCTTTCAAACAAAGTATGGGACATTTTTATTACATTGTCACCCTCTACAGAGGCCAATATTCTGATTAAGCCACTTTTGAGGTGCATTTGGGGAGGCTTTACAAGAGGGGGAACCACTGTACTTATGAATGTAGGATACTTTAGAGTTAGTTTCATTTTTGTTTTTGAAAAAGAGATAATAGGACACAGCCATGCTCTATTGCTGCCTTATTAAGTAGTTTTGATGTATGACTATGATACTTTCTCACATTCAAAATTAACATAAAGTGTTCATTGTCATAATTACATCAGATTTTTATTTGATTATTTAAAAAAAGTGTTTGTTTATTAATTTTTGAAAAAATTTGTCATCAATGATATAGTCCATCAAGCATTAGTTTTCCACAGTGCACTTTTGCACTCTGGCCAGAGTGTGGGAAAAAAAACAGACTGAACTGTTGACTATCTTTAGAAGATTGTACCAAAATATTGACCCAAAAAGTGGACTGTGAAGTTGAACGCATGGAGAAATTAGCAAGACATTTCTTTCAGTGACATGTTCATGTTGTGTTCATGTGTTTGTATTAACGAGTCCCTGTCTTGCAGCCACCAATCCCTGTGAACACAACGGTTGCAGTCACCTGTGTTTGCTGTCGCCGGTGGAGACCACAGGTTACAAGTGTGCCTGCCCCACTGGTATGATGCTCGATGCCTCCAATCATAACTGTGTTACAGGTACGGTCAGCATACAATGGGAGATTATCAGGTATATGGGGGGGGGGGCAAAGGGTTACTTGGATGATTTTGATTCAGCATTTTTATTTTGCCAAGATTTTTAGATTGACCATTGTTATATTTCTCTTGTGCCATTAAGGAGCCATGGTATTACATGTGAATCGTGACTATGGTCAAAATTATTTCGTCTGAAACGTGTGAAAGCAAATCATTTTGTATGAGTGCTATCACAGCCTTAAGCCCATGAATGTGTGGCTCAAATCAAATGAAAATGTAAAACATGGTACCTCCCAAAACAGCAGTTTGGGAATTAAAGAGAAATGAACCTCAGTTATAATTCATTATATTTGGGCATTGTAACAATAATACTGTCAAAGTGATGTAAAAGTATTTATTATTTACTGTGATTTTGTTTGTTATCCCCGCCCCTCCCCTCCTGCTGGAGGAGAGGCGTATAGTAATCATTTTTTCCACGTGTCTGTCTGGTTCACTTTGTGTTTGGGCTATTGCTCTTTGTCAGTTGGCTTAGAATCAGGAAACTTGGCGCCATAAATATCTGGAGACAAGGGTGTGTCGTACAAAACAGGAGATCACTAGGTCAGATATCTGGGTGACAGTAATATATCTTCTCATATTGTGTCCTCGGCTATAATTTCTTTCATCTGTAACTTAGAGTCATGAAACTTTACACTCGTGTATCTGGAGACGAGGGTGTGTCATGCGCTAAAAGTAAGTCACTGGGTCAAGCGTTTAGATCACTGTGTTATATCCTTCTCATATTGTGTCTGGAAGAGTTAAAAAAAAATGATCTTAATGCGTTCCTAATCTTGGTTCCTTCCAGAGCACACAGAGTTCTTACTTGTGGCTGACAATCGGGCCATCTCAGGTCTACCTCTGACAACAGATGCCGCTAGTAGTGCGGCTGTTACCAGTGCCTTTGCACCCATCGTAGGAGTGTATGGAATTAGGGATCTAGAGTTTGACAGCAGAGACGATTTCATCTATTGGAGCAGATTGTTCAATGGAAGAGTAAGTGTATAATTTTTCTAAGTATATGTACAAAATTGGAATGTGACAACTGCTGTGAGAGGTGGCTGAGCGATGCTGATCAACGTAATATAAAAAGCAGAGAGCCATAACTGTCCTATAAGTTACGTGAATTTCGTGATCATGTCTGGTTTTTGTTCACCCATGTTCCTTTGTCTAATCACAGCATGAAGGTCTGATCTGAAGTATCCCATTGTGCAAGCAAACATTCCAGTACTTAGCGCCAGTAAAATACATGGAAATTCTAGTCATTGTGTTTTGTAAGATGGCAGATGGCATGTTTATACATCAACGCTTTCAGTGCCACATATAACTCATTTCTTACCAGTCCCTGATTTTTCTGTATATTTACCTAGATTTAAGACGACAATTGCATATTCAAATTTTTCATGAAAAGAGCTTTCATTCAAGTACCAACATGCCTATAGTCTTTAGTTAGTGGTTCTGGCACTGCCTGGCAAGTCATGCTGCAGCTGCCACAAGGGCGGCTGTAGCATGACTTGCCAGGCAGTGCCAGAGCTACTGACCAAGGCCTGTGACCATAGTATGGAATGAGTTAAGACCAAGTCAACAGCTTTCCTCAGCAAGCTTTGGGCGCATGGCACCCAAAGCTTGCTGAGGAAAGCTGTTGACCTGAAGTGTTATATTCTATGTAACTGCAGGCATGCTGCTACTTGAATGAAAAGTGTTTCTATCAGAAACATGAATCTAGCACCCTTTTTATAGTTCAGAGTAACTCATTTTAAGCACTTCAAGTTTAGTTTTTGTTGGCACTGAAAGAGTTTAATGGTGGTCTATTTTTTTGAAAGACAATGCACTGCATGTATTAATTTTAAGCCCCTAGTACCATTTCCCCCATGTCATTGTACCCTCAATGACGGATCACCCCATTGTCGTAGCCCTGGAAATGATCTCCTGAAAGAAGCACCAGTCCACTTCCTATGAAATATAGTCTGAGGTTTCAGGCCAGGAGATAGATGAAACTGTTTTTGGTAACCAATAACCAGTGCCTAACATCAGTAATAAGTTGAGAAAAATTTCAATGCAAACCACTTAAAAAGATACATATTTTTGGCAGAGCACCTGATAAGGAGATTTCAAATAGAACTCAAGTTGCATCAGTCTGTGCTGAATGTTGAGTAAACATTTGCGTTTGAGACAATCAGGTAATAAAAGTGGATACAACTTCGAAAATAACTCTTTAAAGATTTAATCAAATTTTAAAATGTTTGCAGAGAGATAATGTGAATCTGTTTAAATGAAGCAGTTGAACAAATCAGATCCAATCTGTTGTGATATCATTGTGAACAAATCATACTCCTGCCAATCATTTTGAATATGTGGCTGAAGATATATATATCTTAGTTTACTAAACAGGGACTTTTCAAATTTGACTAAAATGTCACCTTTAAATTTTGCTGTTGTAGTGAATAATTATGTACTTTTTGAAACATTTGCATTGAACTTCATGACATATCAACAATGTTAGGAACAAGATAAGATATTTTTAGTGTGTTTATCCCTTGTCATTCACCAAGAGATTTGATTAAAGGTTTGCCTTTAAAACCCAAATACATGTAGCTTAAGTTTTGAATGCTGTTAACAGAAACCTGCTGATGAGCATGTGCTTCTTTTGCATACAAGAATCAAGATGGTTGCATTAGAGGACAGTTATCCCTTAGCATCTCCTTTTCGTATTAGAACAGCTGTTTCTGTCCGTGTAAACATAACCAGGGAAGGAAAATAATTTGTGTAAAGCTGAATACAGGTATCTGTGGAATATCTGCCATAAACACATAACCATCTGCATCTTCAAGACTTCAAAAAGTGAAGTTTCTATCAATGTCAGAATTCAGTGTCATGATAAATTGTAGTAACAGCTAGGCAGCAAAGTATTGAAAGTCAAGCACATTCACCTGGTTTTGTGACATTGTATATAAAAATGTATTATGAATTGCAGTGTGCTTGTACTTTCATCTATGGAAATCAATGGAGCAAAATGCTCAATATGTCAATGGATAATAATTACCAGTTTTCTGACATATCTAAAAATATTTTATTTAATAAATGGAAAATTTTTGGTTATATATTTATGTGTAGAATCAACTGAAATAACATAAATGTACAGTTGCATAGTTTTATTTTTCTCCATCTTCCTGTCTCAAAGTTCCAGGTTGACCTGCATTTTCATGTCCGCAGAAATATTTTCAAAATTTTGACGATTTATTTGAATTAATTTCATAGAAATTGCTAATATATTTTGATCCCTATGAAATTGATGATTAAAGTTCACACACTCATTTCAGCTCCAATGCAACTCACCAAAAACTGAAATAGAAGTTCCTGTACAAAAGGTCAACGTAATAAACCAGTATCAGTCAATTTTTGTTGTTGACCACATCATGTGACCTCCATTGCTTGTATGTTTAGCTTTTCATTGGCTGTCTGACAGTGAGTGCAAGCGATCTATACGATCAAGATGAGCTGAAACATTTCTGTCCAGCATAATACTCTAAGACATCCATAATGGCAGCACCTGAGAAACTCATTCTCCGTGGCCTGTATGCACTTTCGTAGTCCCTGTCACCAAAGATGTCGACCCTATCATGCCAGACTACCCTCCCAGGAGAAACTGCTTGACAGATTCCCAATGTACATTACACTCCTGTTTTTTCAGCTCTATTTCTTTGAACGAAAGACATTTAAGTTTGAGAGGCTGTTACAGGTATATGTTATGTTTGAACTGTCACGTAACCTGGTAACACACTTCCTGGATTGAGGTTGAATAACCAGACTGTAAGAGACATCTCAGGGTACAAAAGTAAATGAATCGCATGACTATTTTGTTGAATTGCTTATTTCATAAGTTGATAGGTGAAATATATAATCATTTGGTTTTGATTAGAAAAAGGGAAAATTTAGAAAAGACATATTACATGTAGATGTAAAATTGGGGGGGGGGGGGTGTTTTTTCTCATTAAACATGACAAATATTTGTGAAAAAGTCATATTGGTAAAACTGTATCAGAAAATTATGAAGAGAAGTCATCTCAATGTATGGAATTTTTTTTTTTTTTTTTGCTGATTTTGATAATCAGTTCTGCAACTTTAGTTTTTGCAGCATTTAATAGTGGCTAAGGCATCATATCATCGTGATTTGAGTTATTCCACCACATCCAGGGGCTCACCTAGCTAGATGATACCTCACTTTAACAAACGATTTCACTTTCTATTAAAAAAAAATGCACCTGATATCTACAAATAATGCATAGTTGGAGATAAAACAACTGCCTTTGAATTGCCTTGGTGGTTCATGGACTTCTAAGCTGGTAAACTGTTAAGTAACAAGTTTGGTGCTCATCATATATTAAATAACTGGCAGGTTCTCTGTGATTGGCTCTCAGTGTCCTCAACCAGTCTCTGTTTTCTAAAGTTCAGTACCGCTATACATGTTCGTGTATGTGAATTTCTCCTATAGTTACCCATGTGGAAATGTGTGGAACAATTTGACGACCAAAATGAACTAAAAGAGAGAATTCGATCGATTGTTATTTTATTTGTAAGCCAATCAGATTATGTAAGATAAAAAATAGTAATTGAAAGTTCTGTCATGAGTGACGTATCTTAGCAAAGCAATGTTGAAAGTGTATAAAAGGGAGTGGAAAAGGCTGCTGCAAGCACGCTTAAACCAAGTAGGTTTTTGACAAAAGCAGGATTTAATGTTCAATGAGAGAAAAAAAATTCCACTTGTCTGTGTCATGAATGGGGAATGGATTTGGACAGCACTCGTTTCAAACCGTTCACTGCCTGCCAAAAGCTTGCAGTGAACAGTTTTAAAACTGGTGCTGTCCAAATCCATTCCCGATGACACGGCTGTATGGATTTCTATATATACCCAGACGTATGTATGTATGTATGTATGTATGTATGTATGTATGTATGTATGTATGTATGTATGTATTTTTCATACCTTTGTAACAAATAAGGGGGGGGTGTCTTAGGTCAGAACTTTCTGTACAATCATGGTGGCACATTAACAGGTAGAACTAAGCCAATAAATAGTATCAATCACAGCTCTAAGTATCAATAACACAAGCTGTAAACTTATACAGTGAAGGCCTCTACCACATAACAGAGTCTATGGCTTACTCATAATGTGTATAATGTGGCACAGGTTTCATCTTGTTGACTTTGCTTTACCTATGTCTTACTGTCAACTTTTTCACTGCGAGAACTACATATTCCGTATTATTCCTCTTTAGTGCCCAGGTCACTTTGGAAATTGTTGTAATGTGAGAATGTATAGTTTGAATACAATAGCATTATTTTTACGTAATAAATGGTAAAAATTACAGAAATATCCATTTTTATTTCTACATTTTGTCAGGCAGAGAAGTGGGAAGAGTGCTTAACAAAGCCAAGGCTCTGAAAGGGATAATACGGGACACATCTTTATTTTAAAAAAATGACATGAAATACTTAATGAACTTACCTTTTTGTCTTTGCAGAGTTACGTTGTTGAAAAAAGAATCTTTCTTATCAGGGATGAAAGTCTTCAGTTTTTTTTTCTCAAAAAAAGACAAAAGTAATGTCCTTTTTGCTTGAAAAGCCTAAATCTGGTAAAAAAAAATGAAGGGGCGGGCTGTGGTTTCAGTTTTTTCCATCAAAGTCACTTTCATCCCTGTTTATACAGCTGTATTTGCAATTAAATAGGTATTGGAACATGGATACCTACATGTTCTGACTGAAAAATGATAACAAGAGGAACATGTTGATTTGGCATCTGTGATATGAAATATATTAACCAAATGTGTTTAAGCTTCGTCTGGTGTATTTATACAAATATGGTGTATAACCATTTATGTTTTTCTGTGCCACGTGTGCTTTTATGTATCATTATGACTCCAAATAAAAAAAAGAACAGTTTATCAGAACTTGATGTGATTCACTCTTGTAGCATGTATGTGACCCAATTAAAGTAAAAAATAGAGAAAGTATCTCCTTCAATGTGAATCTGCATGGTTTATTGGGAATTTCATGGAGTCAAGATTGTGCTTTTAGCAGATTTATGTCTGGTGGCATAAAAACACAGAATTTTAAAAAGTAAGATATACAGATATAGAATATAATGTGCGGATACTAGACACAAGTCTGTGGTCACCATGATTGTTTAAAATGTGTTAGGAAAACAATAAGAGGTGTATATAAGCTTTTTAGAATATGCTAATGTAATGTACACACAGGGTGCCTTGTATCGTGCCACGCTGACAGGAGAAAACAGGACTGAGTTTGCACCAACAGCATTTGCTGGTGCCCCAAGCACCGTTGCTTTTGACTGGCTGTCTCGCAACATGTACTGGGGAAACCCACAAGCTGGAACAATTGAGGTGGTCAAAGTGGATGGTGACCAGCATTTCCGGAAGGTTCTGCTGAATAATCCAGGCAATGATAGTAAAGCTGTGGCCAACCCCGTCTCTCTTTGTATCGACCCGGTACAAGGGTAAGTGGCTGCAGTACATGTATCTAGTAACTTCCTGCCTCAAGTGCACTTTGGGGGGGGGGGGGGGGGGGGTGAGGGCGTTGGGGTGGATGGGTGGGTGGCACTTACATGTATGGCAAAATTTGGATTTTTTTTTTCAAAGAAATTGTAACCCACACATTTCTTAGTCCATATTCAGGGCATCAGCACAATTATTCAGTTGTCCTGATTTGACCTAGCCCAACAAAAACTGCACTAATCCTAGTTAAATCACAGATTGGATTTCCTTATTTGGGAGATCCTTATTTTTAAATCAGACATAAGTCTGATTTGAAGAAGATCATGATGACTTAATAAGTCAATCATTGCCAATCACGCTTGAACGTAAACACAATACACATGTGTACGGTAACAACAAGCGTAACTCCACGCAGGTATATCAGGGCTAAGGCTGTCTTCCTAACCGTCCCTGATGAGTTGAATAGATCAACGAAACTGGTCAAACACCAAGCTTCTCAGACTTAACTGCCATTTGCTTTGTCTCATCTCATAAAAATTAAGATTGTGCTTAAATGCTCACCTTAAACCACTTTGGAGTATACCCTGCAGCATCAGAGGTCATGTGACCTTTAGAAAATTAAGTCACACCACACTGTACAAATGTGGTCCCCCTTTGCTTGGATGATTCTGCCAGTAGTGATGAATCCAAATTGAGGTGAAGCTCACAAGTAAACAGACACATGCCCACATGAACAGCAGACTTGCTTGATCACAAGCGAGCAGTTGCTTATTGCCATTTGCCCTCAGTAGACCATTTTACGACCCCAGAGGGCAGCACTTGACAGTGTTATATGCATATGATTTGTCCATTTGCATATCGGTAAAAAAAAATGGTTTGAAACATTCATAATGTAGAAGGGAAGTTTGATGCAAATGAACACTCCCAGTTAAGTGCTGCCATCTGGAGTCTTGTAGTGCACTAGTTTCCCACTGTCTCGTAGTGATGGTACACGTAATTGCTTGTGAGCCTGATTTTGAGTTGACTTAAGTACATGTATGTTGATTCTGTGCAAGGGGTCAGGTGCAAGATTCTCTTTCATGCTGTGACGTATTTGCTGTGAAGGCAAGCAAATTTAATGTGCACATGGGTCAAAAGATGGAAACTAATATAGACAGGGAAAAAATGGGAAGGTACATGTGCTTACTATGATGTAAAAACGTATGCTCTAACATCAATGTGTTCTTTGTTTTACTTGAAACAGTTGGCTAAAACTTAAAGAGAGGATCCTTTCTTGTGTCAGTACATCTTGAAATAGAAAGTATACTTAATTTGTTGTAAAGCTATTTCACCATGGACATCCAAATAAACAGGTGACGTTGGCTGGAAGTGCTTCAGTTTTCATCCCAAAATTGAAGACTTCAGTTTCTTCACCACACTTTGTTTGTGATTTGCCCATTCATGTCAATGAAAGCTGTTGACCAACACCGTGTTTTTTTTTTTTTTTAATTTTAAATTTTTTTTCATCAGGATATCAAGGTGTTCTAGTACTTGAATGAATGATGTCTTTACAAGGAATTCAAATCTGGAGACATTGTAATACTTGAGTTGAGCACAACTTTGGCAGTGATCAAGACTGAAAAATATTATGCCTCCATAATGCAATTGTTTCATCTTGATATTTTCATCATGGTTCAGAAAGTTATACTGGGTCGACGAAGGTGGCGTGGGAGTTCCTAAAAAGATTGGTAAGATGAACATGGATGGATCTCAGCCCAGTATTCTGACACAGGACGTACAGAGCCCTGGGTTCATCACAGTCGACACCAAGAACCAGATTTTGTACTGGTCAGATAGCCATGCACAGCGGGTAAGTACATGTGTTTCAGCCATAATTTAGACTATAGTTCTGCTTCGTGGTGACTGTTGAAGTCAGGGACAACAACATTGTGTTCTGTGGACAGATATTAACTTAACATGGATTTACTTTGGCATTGGCAAAATTCCCATGCTTCAAGAAAGAAACCTAGTCATCTCATGTCATGAAATATTAAGTATTGGAATTGTTTAAAAGTATTCACATTTCAAGTACAACTTCTCAATACATGTTATGATACCAGATTCTTCATGTAAAGACCTTTCATTTACAGACCAGCAGGCCTGTATTGCCTGACATACATGTAAGAATGGGCCACATCAACAGCTTTCCTTGTCGTGCATTGCACCTTCAACTTATTGAAATCTGTTGACTCACTCTCACGCTTTGCACTGAAAAAGTTAAATTATTAATGTGTTTTTATCCTTTCAATTAATGCCCTCAGTGTTTTGGACCATTTTTATCTTTAATTGTAATTTTGGAACTCTCATGCTTTGAAGATAGAAAAGTACGTCTTAAGCTCAGGAGTAAAGACTACCATTGTGGAGAACGTACACAACCCCCAAAGCGTTGCAGTGTACAAGGACAAGTTGTATTATTATGATGCTGGATACGAGCAACTTGTGGAGGTGGATTCAAATGGTCAGAATCGCAGAATCATGAAGCGGAACTTCATGTCCGTGAAAGCACTCAAAGTGTTTTCTCCGAGACATCAAAGTGGTAAGCCTACCTCAGTGACAAATTTCACCAGGGAAAATGAACTGTTGGATTTGAAACAAAAATGAATGAATATAAGAGTTAGGTGAAATAAAACAAGACACAGATAATGAAATATATTGCAAGTCTACCTTAATGAATCATTTTCCTACAGTGTCACGTCACATTGTATGTACCACCTGGTAGATTACGTGGTACAGGGGCCAAAAAGTGGAAAAATTGAAAATGCCCTTGTGTGTTTGATTTTCAGTGGATCTTTATGAAATTTGGCGGAAATATTCTGGAGGCAGTTATGTATAATCTGAGTAATACTAGTGGCACCACCTGTTGGTGAATGGAAAATGTGGCTTATTATTTGGTAATTAAAAATTTATGAAATTTATCATTTTGAGAAATTACAAGTCTAATATCACCAAATGTACGAAAAATGTGTATTATGTCAATGATGGAATATGACATAACAATATGGGTGGCCGTGACCCATTTTCTCAAGTTCACGGAGGTAATACATCTCAGGAAATGATTTTTTTCATGATGGTTATTATGTCTGTGTGTCAACCCAGACATATTGTTTTTCTAGGAATTCTTTCTTTCTTTTTCTTTCCTTCCTTCCTTCCTTCCTTCCTTCCTTCCTTCCTTCCTTCCTTCCTTCCTTCCTTCCTTCCTTCCTTCCTTCCTTCCTTCCTTCCTTCCTTCCTTCCTTCCTTCCTTCCTTCCTTCCTTCCTTCCTTCCTTCCTTCCTTCCTTCCTTCCTTCCTTCCTTCCTTCCTTCCTTCCTTCCTTCCTTCCTTCCTTCCTTCCTTCCTTCCTTCCTTCCTTCCTTCCTTGTCCGACATTTCATTTGAAAAGTATTACACGTAGAAACTCCAAACTTGGCACAGTTATACTTCTATGGATAAAGTCTGGCCTTTTTATAATGAGAGGTCATGCCTTTCAAAATTATGCAAATGAGGGCTAATTAAAGTTTTAAATCTTCAGTATCTACATCTCAGGAAATGATTTTTTTCATGATGGTTATTATGTCTGTGTGCCAACCCAGACATATTGTTTTTCTAGGAATTCTTTCTTTCTTTTTCTTTCCTTCCTTCCTTCCTTCCTTCCTTCCTTCCTTCCTTCCTTCCTTCCTTCCTTCCTTCCTTCCTTCCTTCCTTCCTTCCTTCCTTCCTTCCTTCCTTCCTTCCTTCCTTCCTTCCTTCCTTCCTTCCTTCCTTCCTTCCTTCCTTCCTTCCTTCCTTCCTTCCTTCCTTCCTTCCTTCCTTCCTTCCTTCCTTCCTTCCTTCCTTCCTTCCTTCCTTCCTTCCTTCCTTCCTTCCTTCCTTCCTTGTCCGACATTTCATTTGAAAAGTATTACACGTAGAAACTCCAAACTTGGCACAGTTATACTTCTATAGATAAAGTCTGGCCTTTTTATAATGAGAGGTCATGCCTTTCAAAATTATGCAAATGAGGGCTAATTAAAGTTTTAAATCTTCAGTATCTTATATACTATAGTAGATGTGGTTCCGAGTGTACAGGAGTTCGATCAGAGCAAAGTAAAGGTCATCTCAAATGTCAAGGTCATGTCAAGGTCAAAGGTTATGTCAAAGTCAAAGGTCAATTTTAAGCCAAAATGTCATTTTTGAGGTCAAGGTTCACTTCAGGTAGAGGTCATCTCAGGGTCAAAGGTCATTGCAAGGTCAAAGGCCACTTTTGATGGTGGTTTTCTTCTAGCCATAACTTGGTCAATTTTTATCCAATGATCATCATGTTGGGCTCAAACTGTAGCTGTTGTGACACTGCACTTTTTTTAAAATTTACATGTGACCTCTAAATGTCAAAGGTCAAGGTCATTTGGACCTTTGAAAGTTTCATCCAGTCATATCTCAGCCAATTTCGATCCAATTCTAATCATGTTGGACTCAAATTGTAGGTATTGCAACACTGCTCATTTTTATAAGAACATGTAAGCTCAAAAGGGCAAAGGCCAAGGACAATTGGCCCTTTGAAAGTTTCATCTTGCCATAACTTCGTCAACTTTCATCCGATTTGGTTCATGTTGGGCTTAAATTGTGGGTATTGTAACACTGCGCAACTTACATGTGACCTGTAAAGGTTAAAGGTCAAGGTCATTTGGACTCCGAAATTTGCATGCAGCCATAAGCTTAATGTAATGTGAAGTGCCACAGGATAAAAGTTGTAGCATTTAATATTTACAACTTTTGAAGGCACACAGACAGATTTGCTTTGAAGCAAATCTTCTTTTCCAGTTACATCTGAATTTGTTGGCACACGTCCATATACCAGTACAAGAATATTATACACACGAAAGTTTATGAAATGTGAAGCCATGATGGTGTCACTGGTAGTAATTATTGGCGCAAACATCATTGGTATCAAAAACGCATTAAATACATCACTGTGATAATAAATTAGCACAGAACTACAAAAGTTGCACCAAATATGTGTTAGGCCATCGGTCAAATGTTGTGAAATTTTGGGTGACCATGACCAATTTTTCAGGGTCATTAAAGACTTGGTATGGGGGACATTCAATTCAGTATTTTGAGAAAGAATAAGGCTAATGATACCAAATATGTCACAAATGTTTATCATATGCACATAGAAGGTTGATATTGCATAATTTGGATGACCCTGACCTACTTTCTCAAGGTCATAGAGGAAATGCATTTAAGTAAAAGAATTTTTTGTGATGGTCATTACATGTCGCCTTGTGGATATGTTCTATGTAGCCTTACAGGAACATTTTACAGTCAAGTTTCTTTTTTCATGTGAAGTCATGATGGTGCCACTGGTGGTGTAAATGGGAACTACCATGATAGATCAAAAACATTAAATTCATTTTTGTGATAATAAATTGAGATGGAATCGCCAAATTCACACAAATTATGTGTTAGGTCAGTTGTCAAATTTGGCAAAATTATGAGTGACATTGGCCCATTTTTCAAGTTCCTTAAGCACTGTAGAAAAGGACACTAAAATTCAACATGTTGAAAAAGAAGACCAACATTGCCAAAATGCCACAAATGTTTATCATATGTGGAACTTTGATATTGCATAATATGAATGACCTTCAAAGTTTGTGACATGTTGTGTGACCTTGACCTATCTTTCGGGGTCATATATAAGCACTTAAGAAAAGGGAAGACAATTCAATATGTTGGTAAGGAGTAGGTGTATGATACCAGATGTACCACAAATGTGTACCATGTGGAAGTTTGAAGTCGCATAAATTATAGATGACCTTGATTAATTTCTGTAGGTCGTAGAAGGAAAGCATTTCAGGAAATGATTTTGTGGTGATGGTCACCAGCAGAGCACTGGGCCCATGGGCCTCTTGTTTGACAGAGTTAAAGTAAAAGTAAGACATTTTAAGCAACAAAAAAAAATATAAAAAATAAAAAAAATAATGTGTTGTAGGCCTGAAAAATTGCTGAAATATTTGTAAGAATGGTGTGTACTGTGTTGTAGGTCAAACGAATGCCTGCAGTAGTAATAATGGTGGCTGTGAGCAGCTGTGCCTTCCTACTGGAGTCAACACAAAGGTCTGTCAGTGTTCAATAGGATTTAGGGCAAGCAAGACCACTGGCAAGTGTTCTGGTGAGTACATGTATGAGGCCACACAAATTTAGTTTTGTCAGCACTTTTGAAATAATTCTGATGAGAAAAGGAGGCTTTTTTAAAATACATATTTCACACTTCTCCAATATTGCCTATTTCTTTCCCTGTATATAAAATCAGCATTACTAGGAAATTCAGCAGCATTGGCATAAAAGTATCTTCAGGAAGAAAAAAGGTTAAGTTTTTTGAGATTATAAAATAAAGATGAGGAGGCCTATGAAACTAAATATTCACTACTTTCTGCCTAATGTAACCGTGCTGTGCTCCTCATTATAATGATGATGGCAGGATCCATGGATAAAACAGTTTTGTTACAAAACTGTTGAACTCTTATAAATGAGGAGACATTTAACATAGAAGCAATAGGAAAATGGTTTCTTGGTGGCCAAGGGGCCCACATGCACCATGCTATATATCAGAACCCACTTTGTAAAGAGGGAGCACAGTAGTTTTACCTGTACCCTCAGGGTTTCCCTGTCAATTTTTTTTTCTGAGGGTCATCCACACTCTTTAAGATTGTTTTGATGGGTCTCCAGTATTTTGAGAGGGTCACTGGGATGAAAATTATGAATTTCTGGGGGATTTTCAAGGGGTCTCTTGCACCCTTTAAGTTCAGATTGGGGGTCACACATTAATTTCTGTGCATCAAGTATGCACGGTTGTGCTTAAAGGGAAACACTGACCTGTAAACTGGTTGAATTCTATGTTGCTTAGACCTTGCATCAGTGTTTTTATATTGCCTGGCAGGTCATTCCCCGGCTACTTTTATGGCAGCTGGAGCAGGATTTGCTGGGCAATACCAACACCAATCACCACTTCATGTTCAAGACCCTCTCGCCTACCCAATTAAAAAAATTCTGAAATTATTCTCCAGGGCTCTGCAATTTTCATGTCTGCCAGCCCAGGACAAGTCATTCCAATCAGGGCAAGTTAAAATCTCAAGGCATATGCCCCAGGGAGAACTAGAGATTTTGGTTTTCTCAGCGAGATTTGAATAGATGGACAAGGAAGTTTGAAAGGAGGGTTGGTGTAATGCCAAAACTACTTGCCCAAGGTACTGAAGCAGATAAAAAGAATTACAGAGCCCAGTCCTCCATTATTATCCTTCAAAAGTAAATTCAGCTGTTATATGCCAAATATAGGTCACCACTTTAGACTAACTTCAGTTTAATTTTCTAAGAGGCCTGGGCACTGAAATGGATATAATGGAAAACATATTTTAGGAGTGGAAAGTTGTAACTGATGGGATGTTGTTTTCAATGACAAAAAAGAAGCAGCTGTCATTTGTGACATCAGATTTTTGCTGATAATTTTTAAGGGCCAAAAAAAAAATGGCATACCAATACATAGTGTTAGGTCCCTCAGGGTTAAAATGATGATTTTGATGCACGTATGGATCATCACCTTTACACTCAACAAAAGCAGTACATTAATCCTGAACCTAAAAGTTCACCCTGCCCTACCCTGGAGTGTTTCGTCTGTGAAAACTTGTGGAAATAAGTACTGTAGGGCATGTCAGGTGGAGGTGGTACTACATGTAACCTCCCCTTGGTACACAACTCACTGGTGGGGACAGTGAAATTTAGATTCACCCATTGGTCAGAGAAGATCACATGACAAGGAGATAGGTGCTACCACCATGCAGTTCAGTACATATGACGGGCCACATTGGCATGCGATTGACTTTGCACCAAGGGTCCCCATACCTTACAAAAACAAAGGGAGACATAATGTTCTATGATGTGAAATGCAAGTTACTATAACCCTTCCCTTCTTGAATCAAGACTGAGTTAACTCATTCCATTCTATGGTGACAGGCGTTGGTCAGTGGTTCTGGCACTGCCTGGCAAGTCATGCTGCTGCTGCCCTTGCGGCAGCTACAGCATGACTTGCCAGGCGGTGCCAGAACCACTGACTTAAGACTATAGGCATGTTGGTACTTGAATGAAAGCTCTTTTCATGAAGAATTTCAATATGCAATTGTCATCTTAAATCTAGGTAAATATACGGAAAAATCAGGGACTGGTATGGAATGAGTTAACAGCTTTCCTTACCGTGGGCTGGGACAATAACACATGCCAAGGAAAGTTGTAATTTGGGGCATTCTATCTTGATAGATCGCATCTCGTTTAAGGGGAATGAGCTGAATTTACCAATAGTCAAAAGTAAACTGTGTGAAGCCTTTTGTTTACCAAAGGTTTAACAGGTAAACTCTTACCAAGATATAGAAACATTATCCAACCTGTAACGAACTCGTTTTCATTTGTGTCGTAGGCATATCATCATTTTTGGTCGTCTCACAGACAAGGCTGCTGCGTGGCTTCTCACTGGACAAGTCCCATGAAGAGGCTATGGTTCCAGTTGCTCTCAAAGGTAATTATGGGTTTTCGTGTTTATACCTGGACCCATGTGAAATCTGCTGTGTTCATATGTGAAAGTATTTGCATTTGACCAGTTCAAACACCAATTCTGAACAGTATCGCCAATTACTGTAATGTGTGAAATGTTTCGGACCTGATAGAAGATGTTTGGATATGACAGGTGTTCACGTGGAGGTGTTGTGTATATGTAGTTCAGATTCCATTGTAGATTACAAACTGCAAGGACAGATTTTGCATCAATTTAACACAAAATAACCTCTGGAAATAAAGATATGATCTGATTATACTTTTGGCTTGGCAAGGTAATGAGAACTGCCAGATTTGGACTGCAGATTTGGGGCTAAATATTGATCAACATTTTCAGAATTTAATAGCTGAAATCGTATATTGACCTTGACCCCCTAACCCCTGTGTACTCTATGTACTTGTGAAAATGTTGATAAAAATGGCTGATCCCTAACAGATGCTCCAGTTTATATCCTTGTACATGTTAGACTAGATTTGGCAAAAGCTTTCTGCAAAGTAGGTGAGTTAAAGTAGGCAAATAAAGTCCTGATGGGGCATATTAGTCTCATCAACATCCTTAACCCTTCAATTGCCAAGTTTTGGAGTTAGTCCCCAGCTTTCCTTGGCATGCTATAGGTGCATTGCACCGAAAGTGTGCCAAAGAAAGCTATTCCCCCAGACCTTTCTATTGTCTGGAACTACAGCCCAGGCATGTTAGTACTTGAATGAAGGTGTTTTCACAAGGAATATGAATCCAGTGTCTTTATTATAAATGAAAGCAGTTCGTTTTTAGTAGTTTGACTTAAGTCTCAGTTGGCATTGAAAGAGTGTCTTACCTTTTTTAAAAGTTACTCACACACTGGTGCTACATTTTGATAAGGAAATCTGTTAAAGTTTGCTGGGTCTGTTAAGATTATGGCTGCATAGTAATCATGAATTTTCACTGGAGATTAATGTGCTGTTGTGTTTCAGGGCATTTCCATAGGAGGCATTATGTTTTCAGAATTTTCTAAGATGGATTATATTGTTTTCTAAACTGCTGTTTGTACCTCCCTGGTGAATCCAGCTAAAATGTTTATTTGTTTTTTTTTTTTTTTTCATTTTGTCCCGGACAGGTAGTACTGCATTGCACCTAGACGTCCATATGGCCAGTGGAACAATTTACTGGTCAAACTTCGCACATTATAATCTCAGCCTGCACGGCATGTTCAAGGTGAAACCAGATGGAACTGGTTTAGAGCAGGTGCTCAAGTCCAGCCATTCGCTACGTTCTACTATCAGGGGATTTGCTGTAGACTGGATTGCAGGTCTGATATACATAGTGCTTTTACTGTAATGTACTTTACAGAGTTTTGTTTTGAAAATTCAAGTAGATAAAATGATGCAAATAGCTACAATCTTCTTCAGTAGTGTTTCTAAAATGTGTGACACTTTTGCCTCCCCTTTTGAATGGACACAGCTGTTGTTACAGCAAAACAAAACAAAATTAAAAAAAAAAAAAAAAAAAATGACCAGAACTGTGAGTGAATAACCATCATCAGTACTCGGGTTAGTTGTTAGTGCAACCATGTACTGGCATGGCAGGTAATTATTTCCAGATACACATAGATGAGAACAGCTGAGCACTATCATGGCTGTTCTGATGGAGCGTGTCACCCGTAGGGGGCAACACCCTAATGTACCCTGGCATCTTCCTGATGCTAGTGGTGACATATTGGTGATAAACTAAACATGCTTCACTTTAAAAAAAAAAAAAAAAAAAAAGCTTCCCTTTTTGGTTGAAAATGTCATGTTACACAGGAAGAAGGTGCTGCCACCGTGCAGGTTAGTGTATCGTGTGCCCTGTTGAGACATTAAACATAAACATACATGTACATTGAGTAAATTTGAAAATTTGTCACAAGTAGAAGATTGTAGGACAAAGTGGAAGCCCATGCCAAACCATGCTTATGTGCAGCATTGCGATGTTTCAGGGAACCTGTACTTCCTCAACTCGGTGACCTATCTGGAGACATTGATGGAGGTGTGTCGTCTGGATGGTTCAAACAGATTGGTGCTGATGAAGACAGTAATCAACCAGCCTCGCTTTCTTGTTGTCAATCCAATCAAAAGGTATGTCCATGGGCAATTTTGGTCTAAGATTAAATATTCTGTCACCAAAAGTGATACTTCTGTGTTCATATGGTATTCTGCACTGAATAGTAGTTGGCTTTGGCCTTGTTCAGTTCTCCAGTGCACCATGTTTAATGCATGCCTTCTCCTCCCTCCCCCCCCCCCCCAAAAAAAAAAAGGCTGAAGGATAAAATATCTGCTTCAATATATTTTCAGCTTTGCTGATCATAGGTTGCAGAGCTTATGCAATCACTCATGTCATTGCGTCAATCAGTCTGTCTGTCCGTCCGTAAATATTTGCTCATCAACACTGTAACGTCTTCAATTTTAAGTTTGCCTCCCAAAATTTTTTTGGACATGCTGTGTGCATAAAATACAGGTTTTTTCCCATATTACTGGTGAACTGACATCATAGGTATCACAAAAACACTTTAGATTCATTCTTGTGATAATAAATTGAGAAAGAACTACAAAATTTACACTAAATATGTGCTATAATAATGGTCGAATTTGGGGTGACCTTGACTCATTTTTCAAGGTTAATAAGGCCATACATGATACCAAATATGTCACAAATGTGTATCAGATGTAGAAGGTTGATATTGCATAATTTGGATGATCTTGATCTACTTTCTGAAGGTCATGGAGGGAATGCATTTCAGTGAAAAAAAATTTGTGATGGTCATTACATCTTAACCTGTGGCCATATATCCATGTAGCATTACAGGAACATTTTACAGTCAAGATTCTTATTTCATGTGAAGTCATGGTGGTGCCACTGGTGGTATTAATTGGTACTACTACCATATGTATCCAAAAAACACCAAGTTCAGGCCTCTCTTGTTATTAATTTTAGTGTTAACAAAAATGGAAGTAGAGATGATCCCCTTAAGAACAGTTTGCTCAAGGTCAACTGACTTTCGGGGCTTGTGTTGGGGGCCAGGCAGCCAACTTTCTCCAAGGAAAGCTGTTGACTCATCAAAGTTTTATAGTCCAAAAAGTCTAAAAGACTTGTTTCCACCAGGGTCTTGATTAAATGAGAGATGGGAGATGACCATCATGAAGAGCAGGTTTGAACTAAAGTCCTACCAGGTAAAAAATTTCCTCTTAAGAACGGCAGAATTTCAGTAAATTAAGAGTAATTGCCCACACTTTAGAAACAGGACGCTGTGCCAAACCTAAAACCCCACTGGAGCACAGAATATGTTCTCCCCCTGCCTCCCCCCCCCCCTCAAGATTATACATCTTGAAAGTGATATTTTTATTGATATTGATAAATTATTTTAGATTTAATATCTCTGGGACCGCTATGGAAATAAGCCAAGCTTAATTGCTAGCTTTTTAGCGCTATTCCCTTCATATAGTTTCAGGTTATAATGTGCTTTATTTCTTTTATTGGTTATGACGCGTATTTATATTTTAATGTCGTACTGTCTTATGTTTAGTTGTACCTGATCTATATGATGAATAAAATCAAATCAAATAATAATAGATTAAGGACACCAGGTGGCAGCACCTGATGGTGCTCGGTTGCATGTATTTGACTATTAGCGTGACAAAAGCTTCAGAGGGATTTATAATAATGCAAATAAGTAAAACTATGCAAATAATCACCCTCAAGTGCTGCCCTCTGGGGTCTTAAAAGGGTCTATTGGAGGGGAAGATGTTAAGAGTTGAATGTGTGTAAAATGACAATTTTCTACCCACAACTTTCTCATCTTTTCAAGAAAACGGCAAAGGTGTCATGCTTCATACAATTGCACTCATTACACTGTTTACAACCATAACTGATAAAGTACTGGATTAAACTTTATGATTTTGAATATTTTTTTAGCTTTGTTAACTGGTCAAGCTTTTCCTTGCATTGACACATTTCAGTTTAAAAGTTAATTGAATGACATTTTGTGGTAAAATCTTGTTACATTTTGGTGCATGGTAATGTTTTGATGCATAATTAGTATTTTGGTGCCTAATTGGATGATATTTGCCATAAATAAGTAATAAGTTGTTGAAGGTAACATTAGGTAAGGTAGTTACAAAAATAATATGTTATTATTGCTAATCTGTAGCCATAAACATTTGCCTTTTTCTGCTCTGCACAGATTTGCACATCAAATAAACAGACTACAGTGACAGTAGCAGTTTAAAAAAATGATGTCATTTGACTTATAAAAGTAAAAATACCATTTCTGTTTGTTGCCAGATACTTGTACATGGCCATTGAGAAGAAAAGTCCCAGGATAGACCGTGTCCTACTTGATGGCACCAACCGCACCACCATAGTGAGGACTGGCATCTCTGCTCCCCGGGCCATGTGTGTAGACATACAGACGCATGAAGTCTACTGGGTGGACAGTATCATTGATGCTATACAGGTGGGAGTTTAGTTTAGACTTGGGTGAACTTTGTCTGATGTATCGCACTTGAAATAGAGATTAAACTGAGCTATTGTATGTATAATTAATTTAATGTGTAACCCAATACACAAAAATAATTTCTGCTGGCTAGAAGTACATATTCCTCACCTGGTCCTTACTGGTCTTGATAAAGTCTGGTCCCGACATTGCTGTTGTTTGGAAATTTATATAGTTATGAACAGCTAAGCTTATGTGATGCCCAGGTGGACCAGTTTCATTGTATATTAGTTCATGTAACTACTCTATGCACATATGTTTTTACCTTTTATAGGAACAACGAGCTTAGCGAGTAGGCAAATGCAAGGCTATTTTCCTTTTATAGTTTAAGGGGAACTAGGCAGATTTTTAATGAGATGTCAAATCACTGTTTAAAGTAGTATGTGGCACATTTTACCGTATCAGTTATTGTAACACTTCAGCCGCTGTTCCTTCAATCATCTTTATGCGTATGCAGCTTGTCATTTGACTATCTAATCAGTCATTAGCAAAATAAAAAACAACAGGGGATTGTAGATAATGGAAGAAAAAGTCAAATATTAGCGTGCAAGGGCATGGCATACACTGATAAATTTTGGGGTCCATAGGGATATTTTTTTTTTGGAGACAGGTTTCACTGTAGTCATTTAATACATATATATGTTAACACAGTACTTTATTTGTACTGGAATAATACAATGAACTGGGCTGTGTCGATTATGGCATTCACGCATACCTGCCTCCATTGAACCATTCTTTTTTAGGAATGGGAATTTGGTACAGCTGGTACATGTATGTGCATTTCCCATTTTCAACCAGGTGATTGGTGCCGATGGTTGTTGGTTCGAGACCTGGCTGTTCCGTGATCGCAAAACATATATTGTCAGGACATAGCACCGTATTCCTCTTAATACCAGTAACAAGATCTGTCACACATGTATTAAAAAAAAAAATACTGTTTATGGTTTTTGTCATATTTCAGAAAGTGTCCTTTAGTGGTGGCAATCGTCAGTACGTACGCAGCAACTGTCCGTACCCATACGGCGTGGGCATATTCAACAATTATGTGTACTGGACAGACAGGAACCTGAAGAAAGTATGTACAAAGTGTTTCCCAATTCATATATATATATATATGGCAGCAAAGTAGAGTTTTATTGTTTGGACACTTTCATAGTGAGGAGTAGGTGTCATCATAGGGCTTGCTTTATATTTCTGGTAAAGAATGTTCATTGTTACAGTACTTGTTAGGATTCTCCTTGGGTTGTACAGGTGGTCTAGCTCTAGCTGTTTATTTTATAATCACTGGGACTGAATATAATTCCCCAGTTTGTTTCTACTTCAGTTATACACTGACAGGTGGTTTAACTAAGGTAAGCTATTGACCTAGAAAGGGTACATACATGTACTGGTTCAAGGGTAAGTCAAAATATTCTTATGTGAACTTGTACTGTACAAAGTTAATAATTATGTTTTAGTTTGGCAGGTATTCTTTATTCATATTGAAGCTCTGCATTTGTAAACAATTTATTCATTATTTTGTGGGTTGCCTTTGCTGAATATTTATCTGAGACAAGGAGCCACTACTCAGAGAGACATGTACGGGTACAGGCTCCGGAACAACATGTTCTGAGTAGTTACCCACTGAAGACCCTTTAATATATTTGGGCTAATACAGCCTGTGTCAAAATTCTACAGAAGAACTTGTGCAATATGTGCAACAGTACTTCCATATTTATATAGGTTAGAGAGTGACAGGTTAGCTTATGGAGTGAACGAGTTTTGACCTCAGAATAGGTTTGCGATGACAAGGAAGTGATTCTGGACAAAACACAGAAATACTTATACACATATACATGAACTTAAAGAAAACTCCTTCCTGCTTGATGTAAGACTCCGTGAACAGCTTTCCTTGGCATGCGTGGTGTCCTAAGGTCCCAACCCACGCCACGGAAAGCATGTTATTTTGATAGGCTTGATCTACTGTTGAACTTAGTCAAAAACATCGAAACAGACATCATGTGATCACCAGCAGGTTTTGGTGGGTTTAAGGAGCTTTTATAAATTATTACTACATTTGTGCTCCCACAATAATTTTTCAAGGTACTAAGCAGTGTTCTATGTCATGTGCAAGAGCAAGCAAGAAGTGAATAAAAGGGCAAGAGTATGCATTTCTTTATCTGTGTATGGAATCTCAAGCATGTCATGATACCAGATATTCTCCACAAGAGGGAGTTGGAAGCTCTAGTGCCAGCTGTGAAACCCAGTTTGAGCTGGTACTTGGATTCACCCTTTCTGGGGCCCCCAGTCCCTGAAGTACCCTCTCCTACTCTTGCATCAGAAGTTGCTGAAGTAATGTAATAATACAAAACTGTTGCCATCAACTATATAAGAATTATTTTATGTGAAGGTGACCACATGTGCTCATTTTTGGGACTAATCTATGCCAAAATAGTGTATTTTCCAAGGAGGATATTATAATTTTTGATGGGTCCATGCCAAAGAGGGAAGCTCATTACATTTTGGGGGTCCTTTGAGGAGACTGTGTTGTGACAAAACCTCCTGATAAAAACGGGGTGTTGAACATGCAAGTAAGTGCTTCCCATGCCAAAGAGGGAAGCTCATTACATTTTGGGGGTCCTTTGAGGAGACTGTGTTGTGACAAAACCTCCTGATAAAAAGGGGTGTTGAACATGCAAGTAAGTGCTTCTGTGGGAGCCAAGGGACCCACTATGTCATATCAGAATCCACCTTGTAATTAGGGCTTTATAAAGATAGAGCACTGTGTCTATGAAAGCAAATACAATGACAATAGGCATGTACATTCACAAAGGGAATATTAACTCTGATTGTCTTTTTACAGGCTTTCCGTGCAAGCAAGACCAATAGTTCAGCTCCACAGGAAGTGATTCTCGCCAACCTGGACAATTTAGGCCAAATTAGAGTGTATGATAAATCTGTGCAGCCAGCAGGTATGTATGCCTAGCTTTGACTGGAAGGCGTATAGATTTCAAACATCAGATTCAACATGCCCATCAACTTTTCAGTCGGATGCTTTTCTTGATTTCTTGTCTTCAATTTTTTTTTTGGTCAATGAAAATGTAGATGATCGCTGTCACAAAATGGTGTTCATCTCTTCCTGGGGCCTTGTACACATGTGCAAGCTAAAGATACGGTCTTCCCTCTGAAGGATGGTGACAGCTTCCATTCAAATTTCCCTACATGTAGACTTATTGAGTCTTTGATACTGGACACTGTTGACCTTGTGGTAACAGCATTGTTCATGTATTGTATTAGTAAGCCTAATGCATAGGTATACGCATGTAGAAGGCACAGCTTGTGATTATTGTGAAGGTACATCAACTTGTCCATCATCAAAACTTCATCTGTTAAATCTCGACCAAATTTATCTACTGTGTAAATTTTTGCAAAGGAGGAATATGCATGAATTCCTTCCCCTGGGGAGGTCCATTCAGGAATATCAGACTCATGAATTATTTTCTGTATGTAGATATGGAATGCAATTCAGGAAACATTGTGGGCAAAATTAAACACTGAAAATTCAGTTTTGGGGTCAAATATGATTACATACATTGTATTCCTTTACCTCAGTATAAGCGTCAACCTTTTAACCATTTAAAAGCTGCACAAATCATTGAGTGTATGTGAGTGGAATTGAGTGTGTGTGTGAAAAGCTGATCAGAGTATTGTGGCAGTATGCATGTGAATTTAATAGATAAAGATAAAAGTACAAGGAAATAAGAAAGGGTTCATATGAACAATTTCCAAAATAGTTAAATGTCTCAAATGCAAAAACTGTGGAAATTTATACACATGAAAATAAGTAAATTTACAGTAAGTGGATGGCTTCATATGCATTATAAATTTAATTGATTCTCTGTTTTTCTTCACTTGAATTCAGTAAGTTTGTCAAAGTAATAATCACTGCAAGTTTGAATTTTTGTGTTTCAGGAACGAGTCCGTGCACCACTAACAATGGAGGCTGTGCCCAACTGTGCTTTGTCCTGCCAAACAGCAATGTACCAAAGTGTGCTTGTGCCACTGGCATACTGGCTGCCAATGGAAAGACATGCGATCGTAAGTACAGTCAAACTGGCAGCATCTTATCAAAGTAAAAGATCAGGTTAGAGCTTGGACTTGTATTCATTGGGCCATGTTTTCTGCCATGGCTTTGTGCAAAATTATCATGATTATTGCGGTAAATCAAAGTCATGCCTATGCTGAAAAAAGAGTTTAGCAAGAGATCAGTTCATAAAAAAGTGCTTTTAATTATAGTATATAATCATGTGTTGGTAGTACAGTGGTACCTCAGCTGTATGTGTCCAACCCTTCTGCCAAGAAAAAGTGGCCACCTACAGCTGTTGACCTGTCACTACAGGCAAATTGTACAAAGAAATTAACTCCTATGTCTGAGCCTAGTGACCACAAAAAGCAATGTGGCTGTGCATGGCAATGGTTGCATACTGCAGGTATGACTACTGATATTTTTTAATGTTTTTACAAGAATTGGTATCCGACCATATTGCAATACTGGAATTTACAACCCCAGGTGGCAGCGCTTGACAGTCTAATGTGCGTAAATTAGGATATTTGCTTGATAAAAACTTGAAAGCATTTTGTTCATATGCAAATAAGTAAAATTATGCAAATGATCACCCTCAAGTGCTGCCCTCTGGGATTCAAAAATAGTCTATTGGGATTAAAAACTTGGAGCCATATTTTGATATGAAAAGGCCATAAACTATACATATTGAGATGCAAAATACCATAAACTGTTTATTACTGGTTACAAAAAGATTATAAATTAGCTGTATATTTGGACACATTTAGAGTGTAAACTTGTCATGTTGGGATACAAAAAAAATCACTAAACTCTTCTCCAGAGCATTAATTTTTATTCTTGTTTTACAGCTCCCAAAGAATACCTGATCTACGCCATGACCAACGCCATCTTCAGTCTATACCTGGACCCAACTATCACCCACAGACCCTTTGCACCAATAACGGGAATAAATGGAGGAGTCGCCCTTGACTTTGACTTTAAGGACAAAATCATCTACTTCTCTCAGGTCAAGGATAAGAAACTCAGCATGGTCAACATGGCTGCTGCTAGCAAGGCTGTGGAAGACTTTGCAGTAAATTCAAATGCTTCAAGTGAGTTACACTGGTGGACAGTGTGTGTGTCCAGATGACATTGCTGACATTTTGCATGCGTAGAGCTGGAGTTATGATATAACCTAACAGAAATAGGCCTTTTGCTTTTACTAAGCTGCTCTAGATATAGAGAATCCAGCATAGGTTGTCTATTTTGGGATGATGCCAGGATCACGAGTTGGTGGATTTTCATATTTTTGGAGGCTTTCTGAGCCAAAACACTAATCCCCTAATAAGTGATCCCAAAGTTATCCCCAAAAGGCAATTCATACTGGATCTTGTTTCCTCTTGTGTCGCAGAAGCACAATACCAACCGAATTGGTGTGCTATCATGAATTCTAGTTCGAAAAGGATGCCATGTTTGGTTACAGATTCACAAATTAGGAAAAGTGGGAGGAGCCTACATTTTAATAATGTGTCAAGGCTTTTGATTGGTTGCATTTCTATATTAACATATCAAGTGACCTACCAAATGAAGGCTTGCAATCCAAACCTTCTCTCTAATGGCCATCATAGGTAAACACATGTGAGAAAATGCGGTCATTCCTTTTTTGAGATATCACCCCAAGGGTAGTTTCAGATGGGTCATGTAAAACGTGTGTTATCACATAATGGTTAAATAACAAGGAAAAGAAAGCAAAAGTGACCTTTGAAAAGCAGGATGGTCTGTTGGACTGGTCTGTCAGAAGAGGTTCTGTACTGCACTGTAGCAAAAATATGCAGTGAGAAATGACAGAGAGATCATGGCTTCTTTGCAGAGGACGACCCCAACCAGGCAGTGTCTAAGCCAGAGGGCATTGCCTTTGACTGGATTGGAAAACGGGTGTACTGGACTGACTCTGTGTTAAACCGGATCTTCTCTATGAAGGTGGATCGTACACAGCGGACAACTTTAATCGTTGTCAGCCGCCCACGCGCCATCGCTCTTGATCCATGTAGGGGGTGTGTATATGTGAAACCAGGGAACATTATAACATACTTTTATGTGTCCAGCTGACTTCCTGGAAACTTACTTTATTTCACATTTAAAAACTAATACCCATTTTTTGATGGGATTTTTTTGGGGGGGGGGGTATTTTTTTAGTTTTGTTGCTTAGATCATGTAAGAGACTACAGCTCATGTTATGACCTTGTATTTAAACACACACACGCACACATTTTTACAATACATTAAAAGAATAAGGGTAATTGCTCACAATTTTTTAAATAACATTTGAATTGACTCTTTTTCTTTTCTGACTTTGGAAAGTTATTTTATTTCACATTTAAAACTGAAATGCAGTATGGCAGCATATTTACTGTAGTTAGGTTTCTCAGATCAAACAAAAGACTACAGCTGATAAAATGACCTTGCCTTTGAACACTACAAAACTAATCATGATAATTATCATTTCAACAAAATATTGGTAATTGGCCATAATTTGTCAAAGAAAATATTTAAATTGACTCTTTCTCCTAGCTGATATTTTCCTTGATACATTGTTAAATTTGAAGTATGCACATGTAAGTGTTTTATTCATAACAAATATTCCAATTTCTTCAGTTTCATGTACTTTTCTGAATGGGGACGCACTCCAGGAATCTATAGAACTAGCATGGCAGGTCGCAACAAACGGTCAATCATTAAACAGGGATTACGCTGGCCAAATGGGCTAACCATCGACTTTGCAGATGACAAGATATATTGGGCTGATGCGAGCTTGTACGTAACTAACAGCTCTTTTTAATGTGTGTCTCTATTTATTTATTGTTAATTTCAATGTCCTTTTGAATGGTTTGTGCTTTTTGTGGACTTCTGTTGGTCTGTGACGATTAAATTTTCTTTACTTTCCCTAAAAATTGTATTGTAAGTGTTCAGTAATAAATGATGAAAATGTTGAATCACTTGCACATGACGCTTACCTAAGATCCAGGACATGAAGTATTGATATCACATTCATGTGCTCTGTACAGCAAATGAGAGCAACTAGTACATGATACATAGTCATATCATTGCTGTTAACCCTTTCCCCCTCAAACCGGTCAAAACGTGCTGATGGTCAGATGTAGTCTGCTTCAGTGTTTTCAACTGATTTCAACAGCAATGAAAAACAATTTGACTGAGAATTGAAGATGAGACCCGTCAAGACAACATGACCCAGGTCAACAGCTTTCCTCGGCATGGGTTGGGCACTTGGTGCCCAACCCATGGCGAGGAAAGCTGTTGACTCAGTCTTAATATAAGGGGGAAAGGGTTAAACAGCAGTGAGCATGAGCCAAGTCAGAGTAGTGCATCCCTTTTACATTAACTTGGGAGACGAGAATAGAGACCCGTACGAGAGAAAGCATGTCATTATCAGATGTACACATGTTAGCAAGCACAAGTAAACAGATTACAGCTGTGATGTTAATTGCTCGAATAGTGAACTACAAGTTCGAGCACATTGTGGTAGTGTTACAGTTCATGAAGACTAATCAATTAAAGAAGTGGCAAGCCTGTATTTTCTCAGTTTGAACCAAAAAGAGGAAGTTGCAGAAATTGATAAAAAAATATGCCCTCATTTGTGTTATATGTATATATATATATATATATATATATATATAGTGTATTGCTCACTTAAAAAGTAACATTTTTTTTCTAATGATTTATTGATTACAAAAAATGGGGCATTGTGAATATCAAAAGGAAGTGTATGGAAAACTTTGAACTTGTGTTTGTTGCAGAGATAAGATTGAAAGATCTAACTTGGATGGTAACTACCGAGAGACAGTCGTGAGTACTGTAGCACACCCATTTGCATTGGCAGTGTTTGGGCATCATGTGTACTGGACAGACTGGAAATTACGTGAGTATTTTAAATCAGTGTTAGGACATTTATTAAAAATATGTAAAGTCTCCAGTAGTATCATCATTATTTTGTTTTCCCTAACTTTTGTTGTTTTTGCCTGCTAAGAGGGACCGTGTATAATTCTGATTCAGTGTTCCCTGGCTTAAAAGACCACCCCAAGAGCAGACCCAAAAGTGGTCTCTCACGACAGGTGGTCTCTCATTAGAGGTAGAAAAACATGAAAAAGATGGCAGCAAAGACCTGCCAAATGTGGTGTTACAAGCCAGGTGATCTCATTGAAGGGTTCTCTCAAGACTGGGACCACTGTAGTGCTGTATGCAATATGCCCAGAGGGAGACATCCCCAGATGTGGGAGAGGGAGGAAGGGTACTCCCATTTGCTTTGCAATATGGGGAGGCTCTGTGGGAAAGACCTCCATTTTTGAGGCACTTGTCACTACCAAAGACTCCCCTTTTCAGTGGCATCTCTGATTTAAAACTGTGGGTAGCATATAATGGTTAAAAGATTCAAATTCCTCATGAAGATACTTTTAATTCAAATACCAGCAATCCTAGTTTAAAGCAAAAAGTAGTCTTAGTCAACAGCTTTCCTCAGTGCACTTTTTGCACATTGCACGCAAAGTGTCCTGAGGAAAGCTGCTGACTTGGTCTTAAATCAGCGCTGTAAGGATTAATATTGTGCCTGTAGAAACTTGTCAGTTCCAGCTTCCAAAGACCTCATTTTCGCATTCATTCAGGTCCCATTGGGTCTGGCGCTTAGTTTCTGAGGCACCTTCCATGTCTTTTTCTTACATTTTCTGACCAATACCAGTTTCCTTAATGGTGGTGCTAACTTGCCCAGGGATTTTGATTTTGTATGGTGTAATACACCAACAGTGTGAAAAATGCAATGTAGACATTTAAAAAAAAAAGCCTCTCTACATCATCAATTTGATTTCAAAAGTGCCTGAGAAACTGAGCATTAAATTTTTGTGGCCTTACATTCTTGCGTCTGCAGACTTTTCTTGACGCACCATCAAAATTACCAGTAGCACAATGTGGGTCTGTTCTGCAGGCTACTGTTACTTTAACCCTTCCAGTGCCAGAGCAAAGTTGTGCTCACCTGAAGTCGTATAGTAAATCTAGATTTTAAAAAATCCATCTTTATTTTTTCAGTGCCACATTTTGGACTAAGTCAACAGCTTCTTTCTGTGCTTTGGGCCCAAAGTGCCCTGAGGAAAGCTGTTGACCTGGACTATTATATCCTATGTAACTACAGGCATGCTGGTATTTGAATGAACGGTCTTTTTCCAAGGGAGATAAATGTAGTATGCGCATTGTAATTCAGAGCAGTTTCTTTTAAGTCGTTCAACTTAAGTCACAGTCAACACTGAAAGGGCATTCTTATATGGATGGAAGTGAAAGACATAGACCAAGTAAACAACTCTTCTTAGCATTCTTTGGATGCTTTTGCATTCAACATGTGCCAAAGAAAGCTGTTGACTTGGTCTGTAACTTGGCACTAGAAAGGTTATATATCAGATGCTGGTACATGTATTTAACCTCCCAATGATTGTCATCACAGGTGGCATATTCCGTGCAGAAAAGTACACTGGTGCCAACCAAGTCACTTTGCTGCGTGGGTTAAACTCCAATCCTATGGACATTCACGTCTTTGCGGAGTCGCAACAGAAACAATGTGAGTATAAAGACCACAGAATAATCAACTGCTACATTTTCTCTGGTAGCTGTGTAAGAATATATAATACAAACACAAGGATGTCAAACACACGCTCTGACACTCTTCCAGAAGTATGACAGGAACTAATTGCATGAACATGTATTAACTATTCATGGTATGGACCAGTGTTTCTGGCATCGTAACTATAAGCATATCTTGCTTTTTGTTCAGGAGCCCATGTTACGTTGGGTAAGTGTTCCTCGTATTTATGTAAGGCATCCTTATAAGAACATTGGGTTGATGGTTAGGTTTACAAGCATGCTTCACAATTACAGCATTTAACTTCATGATATATCGCAGGTTGTGCTAAGAATATTAATGAATGGTGTAAATGTGATATCAGATTTGCAAGGCCTGCAGGAGTTTCTATATTTCTTGTTACAAGAATTTATCTGCCAAAAATTCACCCAGAATAGGAGCACCATTATGGTAGAAGTACTTGGTATTCATCACCAGAATGTTAAACCTAGGTGTCAGAGTAAATACTATAAACTTAGCTCCTATTTGGAAGTAATGTTCTGTTGTTAAAGTCAGAGGTTGATTTCTTCTGGACAGAGTATGTTTAATATTTAAAAAGCTGTTTGGTCAGTACAGAAGAGAGGGCATTTTACATATACACACACCTGATTACAAGTTCAAATCAACTGTTGTGTGTTTGTGATTGCAAAAGATGCACTAATCAGGAAAATTCAGAGAACAGTATATGCATGCATGTACAACCTTGTATATGAAATATTAGTACTATAATTTAACTCAATTTCTCAGTATTTTTACTTTTCACTTATGTCACTGATGGCACCAAAACTCTAAATAATAATGCAATACGTTTAGTAGAAAGTGTGTCCAAAATAGTGGGAAAAAAAAAAAAAAAAAAATTTAATTCAATGCCTGAAGTACAGAAAATGGTGAAAATGTGTACATTATATCAAGTACATCTACAGTAGGGTGCTTTCATTCTCGTGCTAAATTGTGAAGTATGTAAACTAGCAGAATTCAGCGAACAAGAGCAGAATATACAAGTGATATATATAAGTATTCAACATGCAAAACATGTCAAGGTTCATGATTTACATTATACACACTGCTGAGAGGAATGTTTTATAAATTTTCAAATGGACGTATAGGCTTTACGGTACATGTTTGTGTACATGTTGTATGTCACTTGAGGTGTTGTCTACCTTTCAGGTACTGATCCGTGTGCCAACAACAATGGGGGTTGTTCAGATATCTGTCATCCTGCCCCCAATGGAGGAGTGGAATGCTCTTGTCCCGATAACAAGGGCCTAAAAATTGGTAATGGAGGCAAAATGTGCATTCCAGCAGCCCATAATTGTTCAAGTGAGCAGTTTGTGTGTCGCAATGGCAAGTGTCTGAATAAAAACTGGCTCTGTGATATGGATGACGACTGTGGTGACAAGACAGATGAGGACCCAAGATTGTGTGGTACGTACTGGAGAAAAACACCCCAGTGTACACTTTCCCACTCACATCGTCTAAGCACGCGTTCAGTAAATTGCTGTCTGCATCAGTGTGATTTTTTCTCATTCTCATTGGGGATCTTTGTTAGTGGGAAAAATGACCTGTGGCCTGCAGTCCCTTGTGATTTTGCCGACTCACGATTCGTCATGAGAGAAAAATAGTAACTCACTCTCAGCCATGTGAGATTCTCTATGTGTATAACGTTATGACTACCTATGGCCTGTCAGGAAAGTCACACTTGACTAGACTTGGACCATTGTCCACTTCACAAGCTGGTAGGAGCTTTGGGGGTAAAGGCCTTTGGACACGGTAGTATTGACCACTTTCAGTTTCGGTATAACTGGTCACTTTGTTTTGCTATGAGATGCAGATGGTAGGAAAATCTGGCTCATGTTTACACACTATTGAATAAGCTCCTTTTCTTTGATTAAGATGGAAAACTTGTTAGCATGATCTTGGATCTTACTGCTGGAGATATGGTCAACAGCTTTCCTGGGCACACTTTGTGTGCATAGTGCACTGAGGAAAGCTGTTGCTCTGCAGTGTTCCTGTACTTTGGTGAAGCTATAGACGTGCTTGTACTTAAACGAAAGATTTTTGTATGAGGAATTTGAATCTAGATTCATAAAAGTAATTCAGACTCTTGTTGTGAGTAGAACCGAAATAGTAAAGTAGTGTTTGTGGTATGTCATGCCTGGGATGATGTCCCTGGAATTTTTATTCAGAACATATGTGCTAAAATTAAATTGCACTGAGGCACAAAATTGAATGATGAGAAGGCTACTGCTGCTCTTGTTAAGGGAAGGGGTTGTCTCTTTGCATCTTATTCTACATAATATATTATCATATTTAGCGGACCACACCTGCCCTGCCCATACATTTGTGTGTGACAATGGACGTTGCATCAGTCTGCGTTGGCGTTGTGATTACGATGATGACTGCAAAGATGGGTCTGATGAGAGAAACTGCCGTAAGTTTTAAAATCTTAGAAACAACCCGCCTCCCCCCCCAAAATTATCATTTGTTTTTTATGTTTCTTAATCCAGAAGTTGCATGTATATAAATTCATGTAAATGTGTAAATAACAATCGGTGCTTGTGATAAACAGTCAGATATTAATAATGAAATAATTTTAAAGCCCTGGCAGAGCCCTGCCCTTTTCTGTCCCAAAAGTAAAAGTCAAATTAGGATACCATGGACAATAATTTGGAGCTTATATCTCTTGAGTTATAGTTCAGTGGAATATCATGTGCAGGTTGAAGAGCCCCCATGACACACATAATTGTACATACATGTATGCTAATTGGAGGTTGCTAAATGCTTTGACACATGCTCACTTTTCTCAAACATGTTAGTCCTTGAAGGCAAGTCCATATGGAGAGGAGTTTGAGGTTTTTGCATGGACATGTAATTCTGTTTTTTTTTCGTGGAGAAGTCTATGATATTTATGTAAATTGTACAAGTCAAGTTGAATTAAATGAAATCAGTGTGACAACAATTTATCTCATGTTTGACAACTATAAAAAAGCAGAATTTTAATCATAACATCATGTACAGTAAATCACATGTTGAATCAAGTAAACTTGGTTCTTCATTGACGAAGTTATGCTGGAAATTACAGTAATTTGATTATGCAGAAGCCCAATATCCTGGTTATCTTTTACCCCCTGAATCCACCTGAAAAATTCAGGATTGTGAGCTAAAAACTTACACTTTTTAAAAACAGGAAAAAAAACGATAGGAAGTATAAGAAACCTTTAAATGGTGCAATTCCAGTTAAAAGTGGACAGACGATATAGAAAATATGTAAAACTCTGGGTATAACAAGATACAAATCTTTTGATCCTCCAGCATTCCCTACTTGTGGACCAGGAGAGTTTACCTGCAAGAATTCCCGCTGCATTGATGCAGCACAGAAGTGTGATGGAATTGACCACTGTCGAGATGGCAACTTTACAGACGAGGTGGGATGCCGTGAGTATTCCGCAACATCTGCCATTGTGTAATGGGTGTGTGCTATCAACTGAAAGATGATTTAGAAAATATTTTAGGGGTTGACCAAAGTAAAGCGTACACACATTTTAATCGTTTTGGATTGGTATGTCTCATGATAAAATGGAAACTGTAATTATTATGACAAAAGAATAATGACAATATAAAAGTAACTGTTGTGTCAATTTGCTTTGCATACACACACATACTTTTTGAGCTGCATTTTATTTTCTCTTTTGGTTTCAACAATGAACAACACACACATTGAGATGTAGCTGTTTGTAGTACTATATGTATTTTGTAAAATTTTTACTATGCTTCACTCTTTATGTACCAATTTAGCTATAACACCCCCCCCCCCCCCCCGAACATTACTTTTTAATATAGCATTTAGTCCTCAACAATGTTATGAATTTTACTTGTGTCTCATTTGCTAAAAAACTGCAGATTTTTGTATTTTGTATGAAAAATTTTCACAATTAACACCACACAAGTCCAAGTATCAGTACAGGGTACCTTTGATTTCACTACTGTTTCCATAGTTCTGGCAGTCAAACCCACCAGCAAAGCTACTGAGTAAGGACTACTTCTATCACATTTTCCAACAGGTGTGATGAATACACCACCGTTATGCCAAATGGCATAATTTCACGTGCACATAACAAAGGACTTGCCTCTTTTTGTTAGTCGCAAAAAAAAAAAAAAAAACCCCACATATATTATAAAATTATTTTCCATAACTGTGAACAAAAGAAAAGATATTTTAGTTCATTTTGTGGTTTCTTATAAGAATGGTGTGTGGCAATGCCCAGATGTACAGTTAGCAGCAACATGTTCAACCTACCGGAGACTCAATCAGCAGCTAACATACTACTTTTGATTCAAAAAAAGAAAAAAAAGAAGGGGACATTTGCAACGCTGGACACTCTGATGATTTTCTGTGAAAGAAATAGCAACTGTTGTATATGTGTGTCTTTTCAGCTCCTGGGACTTGTCCTCCTGGTCGTGTTAAGTGCCACACTAACAATGTTTGTGTGCGACGCCGCTGGCTTTGTGATGGGGAAAATGACTGTGGAGATAACTCTGATGAGAACCCAACCTTCTGTGCCATGACTACATGTGAACCAGGTACTGTGTCTGTCAGTGGTGAGGGATATAGTCTCCTTTCCCACTCAAAGCAGCAAATACCAGCTTCTTACCCATTTTTCTTCAAGTTGATTCATTCTATCAAATTTTTTAAATGACATCTGTAAGAAATATTCTTTGGAATCATGAACCTGTGGGTCAACAGCTTTCTTTGGTAATCTCTGGGCATGCTAAGGAAAACTGTTGACTCAGTTTCAATTTGATCATGACAGGGCGACCCAGAATGGTGAGAGTCCATAAGTATGTGAACTCGAAACATATCCCGTATCCACTTGCAATTTTTGGAGTCATGCAAGAAAATAGAAAGCATTTGTACTGGATAATCCCAGGGAAATAATGCCTGAAGACTTGGCTCAATATCAGGTTATTGTACCCTTCTCTCATGGATTGAGACAGTCAACTACTTTCCTACGCATCCAACATGCCTCAAGGAAAGCTGTTGACATGGTGTGCTTTCCTGATTAAGGTGTCCCCAATTCTGTTTCAAGTTATTTTTCATTAATGTAAAAATTCATCAAAAGCAATGAAGCAGCTGGCACACGAGCACCCATGGTTGAAGGGAAAAAGGGTTGCATGATCTATTGACTACCTGTTGTTGAAGGGGAAAATGGTTGTATGATCTATTGACTATCTGTGGTTTGAAGGGGGAAATGGTCTAATGATCTATAACTACCCATGGACTGCCAACATTTTAAATGTGCAAAGCATGTCTTCTAGTTTTGGCAGATAACTTAATTTTGTTGAATCTAATGTAGCATCACAAATCCCATATGAAACATGTTGAATTTAAGAGCACCTTGGGTGAATATAGGATCTATGATTCACTTTGATGAAACTTTCTGAGGTTTTGATGGAGAATGTTAATGTGTTTTTCAGGTGACTTCCGCTGCCAGAACACCAACCGTTGTGTACCAGCCAGCTGGCACTGTGATGGGGACGATGACTGTGGTGATAAATCAGACGAGCCTGTTGAGATTTGTAGCAAGTATCTTTAGTATTCATGAAACTGTATTGTCTGAGTTAGACCTTTTTTTTTTTAAACAAGGACAACCAAAGAATGGCAAAGTTATGTATGGTTTTACAGGTGCTTTTTCTTACTGATTATGCTGAAGAAATGTAGATAAACATGTGTATTGTTTTGGAAAAGAGAAACGTTTGTACACTGAAAGAAATTTGCCAAAGTGCTGATGAAGAAGACGATCGAGAGTTGGATTCATGTAGGAAACTTCAGTGGAAATTTGCATTACAGAACTTGATTGGTGATGTTTGAATGGGGTTTTGAGATAAAAGTGTATATTTGTTACTGTAAGTAACACCGTAGTAGTCATAAAGCAGCCAGATGTATCAAGGTATGCATTATAATTTGGTTCAACAGGTCATCCCAATAGGACATGCTTTGGAAACCAGTTCACTTGTGCCAATGGTCGATGTATTTATGACAGATGGGTGTGTGACGGGGACAATGACTGTGGAGACAATTCTGATGAGGCTACCATACTTAATTGCAGTGAGTTCTGGTCCAAACAGTGACTGCTCAGATGTTTAACAGACTGTATAATCATTTGTATTCCTGGGGACAAAATTTACCAAATACACTCCAAATCACAATTTCACAAGTTTTATCTTCCCAATTTTATGCAGGCTTTCATTCCACATTCAATCTGCTCCAATTTTCCAAGTTTAATATACCCAAACTGCATTTCCGTGGAAAAATTTTGGGAATATTTATGCCTTGTGAAAATTTATGATTATACAGTATTTACTCTGTTACATATATTACATAGTCTACAATGTTAACCCGTTATATTTCAAAGTAGCACAAATGTAACAAACGATCAATGCACTCTGTGTAGTTGGCCAGTCATGGGATTTTGGCAGATTTAAAGTATGCCATATTCAAAGTCTTTTTTTGTTGCAAAAAAATTCTTATTGCACTGGTGCTCTCTCAAGACAGTGACCCCTGTGTTAATGTTACATGATGTGGAAGTGAGGATTGTAAAAGGCTTTGTTCCTGTGAAACGGACATTTGATTGGCTGGTTTCACAGAAGGGGAAGTTTGATGTCACATGCCTGAAATTTGATTGGTTGGTTTCAGAGGACTGGACATGTCCACCCAATACTTTCCGCTGTCCATCCAGTCGTGGAGGTGGCTCCTCCTGCATCAGCACGCAGGCTATTTGTGATGGAAGACGAGATTGTGCAGATGGGCAAGATGAGCAACAATCTTGTCCCCCCAGAACATGCAAAGCAGGTAAAGCTATGGAAGTAATGTGAAGAACAACCAAGGACAAGCTCAACCCTTTTTTTCCAGAAACCAGCCAAGGCGAGCTGTTCTTCCTCTCATGTTATGTGCTTCAGTGTTTTGACTGATTTCAACAGGAATGAAAAACAGTTTGAATGAAATCTGTAGATAAGATGTATCAAGATAACGGGCTCCAGGTGGGCAGCTTTTCTTGGTGTGGGTTGGGCACTTAGTGCAAAACTCATGGCAAGGAAGGCGGTTAAACCAGTCTTAATTCAAGTGGGGATAGGTTAAAAGGTTAAAGTAGTGATTTTGTAAGGTATCAGTTGTGAAGTTCTTCAGCGTGTCATCATGTTTTTTTTACGAAACTAAGAAATTCTGACTTGTAGAAGCTGCATGTAATAATAGTACTGTGGCTGTCAACTTTTGTGCCATGGTCCTGTGTAACACAGGTGACCTAGGAAAAGAGGAAAAAAAATTAGATGAGTTGGAGGAAACCATGGAGGTGGATTGCCAATATGATATGACAGGTCCCTTGGCTCCTAATGAAGTTTTTTCGCGTGAATTTTCATTGTACTTGAATGTTAAATGCTATAAGACCATTTTGTTATAACACTGTCTACTCCCTACTCCATGGGCCTCATCAATAGTGGTATACTGAGGGAGCACTGTATCGGACCTACATGTAGCAGTTTTATGTGTAAGAGAACTGTCAGTGACAGGATAGTGATGCTAATTTTATGCCTGTACTTTAGACCAGTTCCGTTGTGGCAATGGCATTTGTATCAGTACACGCTGGGTGTGTGACCATGACAACGACTGTGGGGATGGCAGTGATGAACCCAGTAATTGCAGTGAGTATTAACATGGTGTTAACAGTTGGTATTAAGTTACATTAACATGTTGCCAGACATATTAACAGTGTTGTCAGTTACGTTTAGTGTTATGAGTCAGTATTAACATGCTGCCAGTCAGGTAAACCTTGACATCAGTCTTTATTAACACAGTATTACCAGCCTGTGTTAATGTAGTGTTACTAGTCAATATTGCTAGTTTTTCCTGCAGGTATAAACATAGTCTTGCCAGGGAATATGACAGTAGTCTTGTCTGATTTACTTTTGGTCTTGCCAGTGAGTATACTGTGTCACCACTTAAGATTAACTGTGTTGCTATTATCAGATAAAATGGTCTTGCCATTGTTTATTAGTGTGACATATGTAGTGCATATACTCACTGGCAATAAATTACTGACCACTATTTTAACACTCAGTGGCTAGACTTAATCACTGACTGAACTATGTTAATACTAGCAAGACAACCATACTCATACCCACTGGCAAGGATTGAGAATCAACTGACAGTTGGTGGCAACATACAGGTTTCAATACTTGTTGGTTAATAAGTCACTCTTCACAGGGTATTCAATCTCTGTTTATACCAGTATAGACACAAATCCATATTTTCTTCAGCATATCCAACCTGTGGTGCCGACCAATTCACATGTGCCAACTCCCGCTGCATCTCCAAGAAGTATGCATGTGATGGGGATAATGATTGCAGAGATAACTCTGATGAGAAAGAAGAAATGTGCTGTAAGTCCTTAATGAATATGGATCATGTTTTTCTGTACTACAGAATAGTATACTTGTTAAATTGTCCAAATCTTTTCATTGAAAGTTTTTGTCAAATTTTGGCAATCTACCTCATGAAAATCAATCTATTTCTTAATACTTTTTTTATGATGATACAGAATCTCCCCCATTAGAGCAAAAAATCGCCCATTTCTTGCCATAACAGGTTGACAGGTGTGAAATAGCACATTTTGGCAATGAATAAAGTTTAGAAAATTTCAAATACTGAATAAAACTGTTGCGATTGAGTTATACTGAAATATGGGAACTTAATTGTTGTTCCTTTAAAGAAAAGCTTCACTACTTTGCAAGTAGATTGCAGTGAAAAATGCAGGAAGAAGGGTCAGTTTGATTGGAACCCTTAATCCCAATTGATTTATAAGTTTAGTGTGTTGATTTTTGTTTCTTTTTAACTTCTGAAATATTTTCCGGAGTTAAAGAAAATGCAGTTCAAACTGATAGGGTTTTTATGGTGACCGGTATGTTGGCTCAGTCTCATAAATTTTTTGTCTAATTTTGAATTTTTTTCCAGTGAGCCCTGCACCAACTTGTGCAGGGGGTAAGTTCCGCTGCAACAATGGTAACTGCATCCAATATCAGTTTGTTTGCAACAAGAATGATGATTGTGGTGACAACTCAGATGAACCTCCTCACTGCAGTAAGTGTTTGTACAGGAGCAAATTTATAGACATGTATAAGAGAATCCTCATAAAGTACTGCAAAACTCGGGAACTGTTGAGTTTTCGTGGATGTCTCTTTCAAATTGAGTTACTTTTACTCATGATTAAAAGTGTGTGGATTTCAGAGTGTGGGGCTGTGGTAGAAGGTATTTAGGAACTTCGTGTTCTTTCATACCAAAGTGAAGATGTCACAAGTTTGTCAAAATTCAGAAAAAGTAAAACTAAAAGAAAAAAATACACACTGTATTATGCAAAAATAAAGCAATTGCTAAGTGCAGCATAGAAATACTTAAATGTGCAATACTGTATTCATTCCAACAGTACCATACTGTGCTAATGCAAAGATTTCCTGGAGCAGACATGGTTTTTAAGAAGTTTTTGTGATAATGATATGTCTTAACTTATAATACCCCACGCAATGATGCTTTTTGTGGGATCCATATACCATGAATATAACAATGAACCCTCTTCTTTCATCAGAAGTGGTTCATTTTTTAAACTATTTAAAAATACTGAATTTTTAATAAAACCCCCAAGATTAAAACTTGGGGGTGTGCTACTATTAGGGCATGTGCTACAATAAGAATGAATACAGTATATATATATGTATGCATGTATGATTCTTTTGGGCACCTCCTAAGAGCAGGCTCAAAAGTGGTCTTTCGGGCCAGTTGGTCTCTCAATAGAGATCTGCAAACATGAAAGCGATCATCGCAGATCTGAATGAGGTTGCCTCTAAGGCACGCATGATGATTGCAGTCATGGACGAGACTGACCGACAGTAATGTGAAGTTTTAAGATACCAACTTGCCATTGACAGTGGTGGACGAGTGCGCAACTGTGACGTCTAACCAGTGTGAGCACAAGTGTGTCAACACCCTGACCAGTTTCTACTGCCAGTGTAACAAAGGATACACACTTAAGTCAGACAGGAAGAGCTGCAGAGGTGAGACTCTATATACATGTGTGTGTGTGTGTGTGGTGTATGTATATACAGTCATGTATACAAAACAGCAATGTATATATGTATATATTTGTGTGCGTGTGTGAACATTTTTGGTAACTTTCAAATTGGTTGTCAATCAAGGTAAATGGTTTGTACACCAAATTGTTACATACTCAATTACATTTGCATGATTGAGTATGTAACAACTAAGTTTACATGGAGAGACTAATACCTTTCATTAATCAAAATGACTACTGACTTTGTTTTCTGTAGCAGATATTTTCATATTTTTGAATTTTTTAAGAAAATTTAATGCTGAAATTGATTGGTATGAAAAAAGGAAAAACAAGCAACATAAGACTATGAATATAAGAGGGTTTCAATTATTATTTGGCTGTGAAAATAACATTTTTGGTGTCTAACCAAGTCAAAATTTAACATCACCCAAAGAAAACCCCAAAATACCACTAAATGAAAGATAACAAATAATTATAAAGACCTGGGATGGAAGAATGTCTAGAATTAATTGAATACACTACTGTCAGTGAGAAGCGATAAAGAATTGGGGGGTGAAGAAAATACGTCATGGTACAGCGAAAATTAAAGAGAGCTAAAATATAAAATATAAAAATCTCTGGAAAAGCAAAAGTGGAAGAAACGCTGTTCAGTGCCGTGATCATCAATCAGGTATTTTACAAAACTAACTGCTGCATGGAAGACTGTTCTGCACTCTTTTAATTCCCAGTTGTGTGGCCCAGATTTCTTTATGGCTGTATGGCCTCAGCATTGTCACTTCCATGGGACATTAACTTTAGGAGGTGGACTCTTGCAATGAGTTGGTGAAGATTTAAAAAGTTGACTTTTCGGAGACATACTCTGAATGTTTTCAAAGTGGAGTCTATATTTTCCAGAAAGTCAAATGGCCTGCAGCACTTCCAAGTCATTAACATCAGAAATCTGTAAGCCAAGTTCTACACCCACCATGTCCATTCTCCTCGCTGTGTACCACAAACATTTAAATACAGAAGCATCGCCAAATTTCTTTTTTATTCTTACTTTTATCAAAACACCTTCAGCAGATAACTTTTCAAAAAGGCCACATTAGCTTCAAAAATAATAACAGGTAACAACTTTTTGTCTCAGCTCAATAAATCACACCAACTAGAATCATGAATTCTACTATACATGCGTTTGTATTCGTCCTTGCTCAGACATTGATGAGTGCACAGAGAGACCAGGCTTCTGTACACAGCTGTGTGAGAACACCGTGGGGTCCTTTATCTGTAAATGTGCGGAGGGATACCAGAAGGCAGCTGATGGCAGGACCTGCAAGAAGAAAGACAGTAAGTCACACCTGGTCCAGTTTATAAGATTTTGTTGTCACATGTGGTGTTCCTAAGCCTTTCCTTGGTGCAGATATGGTGCATTGTACCCAGCTGTCATTTATAAGGTTTTGTTGTCACGTGTTGTTCCTAAGCCTTTCCTTGGTGCAGATATGGTGCATTGTACCCAGCTGTCATTTATAAGGTTTTGTTGTCACGTGTTGTTCCTAAGCCTTTCCTTGGTGCAGATATGGTGCATTGTACCCAGCTGTCATTTATAAGGTTTTGTTGTCACGTGTTGTTCCTAAGCCTTTCCTTGGTGCAGATATGGTGCATTGTACCCAATATGGGGCTGGGTATGCCATCATGAGAGGCCTTGCTTTTTATTCCAAACAAAAATGTTTTCTGTTAACACAAAATTTAAATAAGGAGCTTAAAACAGAAAACAATATTACATCCAGGTGCTTTTGGGCTGTTTCTGCAAAAAAGGGGAAAAATGATTGTCTCTAATCAGCTCAACCTTTTGATGTGAAATGAATTAGCAGGAACCAAAATCATGCATACAAACCAAACCAGAATCAGATCATGTGTGGTAATGAATGTTGTTACTGTCAGTTTGTATTTTGGCGTAAATGCGCAAGAATTTATAGTTGGTTTTTAAAGAACACTGATTGGATATTTCTCTATCTGTTATTTGTTATAATGTGTTTGTTTTATAAGCATTTGACTAGGTTATGGAAATAATAAGATGATCCCTGATCTATGAAACCGATGATCCCTCATATTTCCAGGTGTGGAGCCTTGGTTGGTATTCGCAAATCGCTATTACATCCGCAAGTTGGCCCTGGATGGTCAATACTACACAATGTTGATGCAGGGATTACAAAATGTGGTGGCCATGGACTTCGATGTGCAGGAAGAGAGGCTGTACTTTGTGGACGTCCAGGCACACAAGATTCAACGAGCTTTTATCAATGGCACAGGGAAGGAAACAGTGGTGCGACATGATCTTATAGGTGTAGAAGGCCTTGCAGTGGACTGGGTTGGAAGGTAAACTGCCATAGACACACACACACACACACACACACACACACACATGAGGAGTGGAGTGTGTTGCTGGTTGTGCACACTGTGTAAGGAGTCACATGCAGCTGCATGTGAGTCACAGAATGCAATGAATGATATAAAGAATCCCACATGATGGGGTCTTGAGGAGTGGATTGAGACGGCGCAAGTTTGAAAATGTTAACTGTGAGTTATTGAGGAGCAGTGAACTGTCTCAAATGAGTGCTGTCAGAAGCCGTTCCTTATGATGCTGTCATTTGGATTTTTTTCCTATGAATGGATAGCGTACAAATTTGCATCGAATTGTGCATGTTTGAGAGACTCATTGTTGTGAACTACGCCACTTTTACTCCAGCCATCTATTGTGTGGTCAATGATTTTATATCAGTGGTACATTACTTTCATTGCTAGGAAATGTCAAGCTGTGAATGTAGTTCCAGCTGCTCATTTTGTTATATTGAATTTGATTGGATAAGAAAATCTAATAAGAACAAATAGGTTTTAGCTCTTTTGCTACTTTTGGTTGAAAAAATTGGCACCATTGTACAATGTTACCAATTTTGTTTCCTGATAGATATCTGTAGGAGAAATGGACTTGAGTGCTGATTTAGGAGTCAATGCAGGCACATCCACGAACCAAGGATTTGCAGGACTAAAGCTGTTAAGCATGGTCAAGGGCAATCAGAGGTTTATGGATGCACTTGCAGCGACTTGTGGACAAGTACTTAAGACTGCTCTGTTATTTTACATAGTAATTTGCTTGGAACTTTACTTACTGTTCTAGTCTCTTATCTTCTACAAAAGCCACAGTTAGGCATGCAGTGTTCAACTGGGCATTAAATGAAATTCCAGGTCATGGACATACCACAATGGCTGGCTGTCCTGTTCTCTGATTGGCTGAAATCCCCTATCAATGACATAAACGTAATAAAGTAGTAGAAAACTTGTTTTACTTAAGACGGGAGCAGATGACTGGCAACCCTGTTCTCTGATTGGCGAAGTCCCCTATCAGTGATATAAACACAATAGAGTAGTAGAAAACTTGTTATACCTAATATAAGACTGGAGCAGACATGCTATGTCAGCCTCATTACTCTGTCCTTGTTAGCAGGATGCCCAGTCAACAGCTGTCCCTGGGGGCTGGGCAAATTGCAACCAACCATTTTTCCCTAGGGCACTCTGATCATAATGTGCCCATAGTGTACCAAGGAAAAAGTGTTGATAATTGTCTTTATCCCATAATGGGGCTCTTGGGAGGGTAATAATGGTATATGTTACAGCTATCACGTCTGTTTTCCGTATCACATAGTACCACTCAAAAAATAGATCAATTCATCTGCGCATGGCAGTGTTGCGTGGTTATGTTTTTCTATATATTTCTGCTCTTTTTTGCTTAAAACTATTGTTTGTTGATTACTGAAACAGAATGTTCCATAGAAATATTGTGGGATAAATACAAACCAGCTTTCGCGTGTGCTTCTGGTTGGGACTCGATGACAATGCACAAGGAAACCACTCACTGCTTCGCGGCTCGTGGTCATATTGCACCAAAACATTCACAAATTAATGTGAAATTCATTGACTTTGATGTATTGACAGGAAGCTCTACTGGGTTGATAACAGCAATGGAGGAATGTATGTGTCAGAAATGAATGGAACTTCTCGACGTCGACTCATTCACACAGACATGGCAAACCCCCGTGCCATTGTGACTCATCCGTTCATTGGGTAAGTACCACTTAATGTGTTGCTATCTTTCTCTCATCAGCAAAACTGAAAGAGATTCTCACAAACTTCCCGAAGGAAGGAGGAACCATAGGAATACATTTTGGATTAACACTGTTTTTACATCCTTGTTTTGATTGACAAAATGTTCAGAAAACTGTATGGGCTCATATGGTATTTTTCGTTGATAAAGTATTTTATAGATACACAAGGCAGTAAAACCTGTCTTAAAAGACCACCTTCAAGAATAACCAAATTGTGGTTTCACAAGACAAGTCTTTCATAGGAGTCATAAATAAGATGCAAAACATTGAGAAAAGGTGGTCTTTGAAAACAGTTTTTGTCTGATTGGAGTGTTCTGTGAGACAGGTACCACTTGCCATCCTGTAAGGATCACTCTATTGAGAGACCACCTGCCTTTTAGGACCCCATTCTTTGTAATCCCCAGTGCTCTCTTTTCCATGTCATTCGACGACCAAGAGACCTGCCTTAGGGTTGGTCTCTCAAAGGAGGCACTGCTGGATTTTCATCTAAATCTACAAATCCAAAACGTTAGCAAGCCAACTTGAGGTAGACATGTCCACAATGACCTGTGGTTTAGGTAGATTATCTGATGTTTTGTTGTTGACAGTTATGTGTATTGGACAGACTGGAGTCTGGCGCCGTACATTGCTCGTATTGGTATGGATGGCACAAACCGTAGTAGGATCGTCACCACCAAGCTGGGCTGGCCCAACGGACTTGTCATCGACTACATAACAAACAAGATGTGGTGGTGTGATGCACATTTAGACTTCATAGAGTGAGTGTGCCCCTGATATCCTGCCAGTCATTAAAACTTTAGAGATGAGGCTTTCCAGATTTTAACCCTTAAAGTATTAACTACTTTTATAGTTACTTTCTCATTACTGTTAAATGTATAATGGTTAAAAGATTCAAATTGCTCATGAAGATATCTTTCACTGAATTACCAGCAAGCCTAGTCTAAAGCAAAAAGTAGTCGTAGTCAACTGCTTTTCGCTGCACTTTGCACACATTGCACACAAAGTGTCCAGAGGAAAGCTGTTGACTCAATCTTAAATCAGCACTTTAAGGGTTAATCTAAAATAAGATTTTCTTAGCTGCTGCTCAGATTATTTTAAGTGTTATATCAGGATTGCAAAGAGTTCAGTGCCTGAGGATTTTTTAAAATCATGTTGACTGATGTATCTCATTTTAATTAGTAACTTGTGCTGAAAGTAAGTGAATTGATTGGGATTTATCTGTATATATATATTATATATATATATATATATATATATATATATATATATATATATATATATATTATATATATATCATTGCTGGCCAATATATAACACTAAGCAGGTGGGACTGAATTGTTGTGTTGCCATGTGAAATTATATCTGATTTGTTACTGCACATGTAAGCTCATGTGGGAGTTCAAAGGTATTTTTCAAGGAAAATTTAAATAACCTTTAATATTAGTACATTTGACAAAGAATTTACCGTGACATGTATTTCAGATTATTACCGGTATTTTTATTTTTAACTTCTGATGCACAACATTTATTGTGCGTGTAACTCAATAAATTCTTTACAGAATTATGCACAGTCTCTAATAAGCAAAAGGCAAAGTGTGTTCCATGCTGGCCAATTTAATTTTCTTTTAACCATTCTTTTATTTTCAATATAGATGTGTTGCACTAAAGTGGAGGAGACTCCATATTTCATTTTTTGATCCCCAAGTTTTACTTTTTTTTGTGTGTACAAAAAAGTGATGTTAGGTTTAATTTAACCAGTGTAGAACTACGTTGCATGAAATTGAAATGTACATGTGTTTTGAAAGTGAGAATTTCTCACAGTAATTATGTCTTTCAGAATTACTGTACATATACAATAGTTTCCAATTAAAGTCGCCTCAGTAAAAGGAACCATTTCGAGAAGAAAATACCACCAATTTAAAATCCCAATTTTTATTTATCCTTAATTAAATTCTATCCCTATTATGACTACTCATCAGGCCACATTTTGTCAGCCCTTTGAGTGACCTTAACAGGGAGATTCCACTGCATGTTCAAAATCAGCCAGTCAAATCCTTTCTCATTTTGTATGCAGCATAACACATGTCACTGGGTGTGCATACATTTCACAAATCCACTAGTCCTTGGGACAGATGATTTCAATTTTTTCACTTGTCCCTCTTGTAACATCACTTAGCCTGATCGGGCTGACTTTGATACTGGACCACCATTTACTAACAAATTAAACAAAATTTAAATCAATGAACACTCAAAAATGCATGTATGCTGGCAGTCGTTGCAAACATTTTAAAGAAAGTTCAGATTGTGGCTCTTTACCATGTAGATAAAATTTGAAGATAAAATTGATTGTCCAAGGGACAAGTAAAGCTTGAAAGTTAACTGTCTTTACAAAGATTTTACTTATCCCAGACAATAGAACAAAGGAATTTTCCAGCCCTGTAGCATAATAAGCCTTTGTTTCAGGTTTGCAGACCTAGATGGCAGCAACCGCCACATGGTTCTGAGCAGCAGTGCCCCACACCCTTTCTCCATCACAATCTTTGAAGAATGGATGTACTGGGCTGACTGGAACCACAAGAGTATTGAGAAGGCCAATCGCTTCACAGGAGCTAACCGTCAGGTGCTGAGGAATACAACGCATCGCCCCATGGACTTACACATCTACCATCCTTTGCGGCAAAAGCTAGGTGTGTTATATGATGGACTTGCTGTTTGGTATGCTCATCTATCTAATATATTGTTTCATCACCACAACTATCTGGTTGAGTGTGCTCTGCTAGTGCAGTTACAAAGTATAATTATATAGTTTTTTATGTGGTCCTATACACTTGGCATCCTCCAGTTTTTGGATGTATAAAACAATACAGTACAGTGTCACTGTTCAACATCATGACCATTAGCACTTTCCTCCCTTTTCTGACAAAAACTTGCTTTTCACCCACTTCATTCTTTGTAGCTAATTTTAGCAGTAATGGAAAACACTTTGAGAATTATTGATAAGACTTATGAGGATAACATGCCCAAATAAACAGTTTTCCTTAACCCTTTCCCTTTGAATTAAAACAGCTTTCCGTTGCATGTGCCCAACCCATGCCAAGGAAAAGCTGTTGACGTGGGGCATGTGTACTTGATAGATCTCATGTACATGTCTCAGTCAAATTGCTTTTGATTACTGTAACAAGTAGTTGAAAACACTGATGTAGACGACATTTGACCACCAGCCAGTTTTGGCCGGTTTAAGGGGGAAAGGGTTTACCTAGGTTTGGTGCTTAGCATCCATCAAGGCTAAAGAAAGTTGTTGCCTCAGTCTTATTTCAAGGGGAAAGCATTATGTACACAGGTTCTCATTATATGTGTGTGCTCTTGTGCTAAAATTAAAAACAGAAATACAACCTTGACTTTCATTTATGAAACTAACTTCTGCAGGTGCATTCTTGTGCCAGGTAATAGTATTGAGGTGTAACTTTTTTTCGGCAATGCAGAGAGGCCACTCCACTGACAGAGCACCTGCCTTTTAAGACCACATGTATTGGGTCTCTTGTGCTCTCTTTTCCATGCTATTGGACCTATATTGGGAGATTGCATTCGTTATGTGGCTTGTTTGGGCTTGCAGTAGGGCTTGTTTCCCCATAAGAGGGGCTACTGTACTGTAAAAAATGCCCCTTCAAGTTGTAAATTCTTCAACTATATTCCAAGTCTGAGACAAGACTAATTTATTAAAGGGCTTAAAAGAGCAGGAAGGGAACTTGACACTAACAGAGACCTCTTCTTTTTCCCAGGTCAGAATCCCTGTGGTGAAAACAATGGGGGTTGCTCACATCTCTGCCTGATCGCACCAGGAGGAACTACATACACTTGCTCTTGTCCTGACTACTTCATTCTTGCGCCAGATGAAAAAACGTGTATAGCCAATTGCACAACCAGTCAGTTCCGTTGTGGTGCCAGTGATGACCGGTGCATCTCACACCTGTGGAAATGTGACGGAGAGAAAGATTGTAAGGATGGATCTGATGAACCAGCAGATTGCCGTAAGTTGACTGCAGTACTGGCACAATTACATGTAATGAGAGGACTAGGCAACTTATGTCTAGTTAATATGAGCTTATAAACATACAAACAAGAAACTGCTGAGTGTCAACATATTTTGGGTGCCTTTGAATAAATGCATGTACAAAATCACTGCTAGGTATATGTAACATAATTGTCCATTTGTGCATGGGAACAAATGTCATAAGTATGTAATATTTGGAGTTGTGGTATAGGCATGCATAGGAGCATGTCCCAGTTTTGATGTTTAAATGCATATAGAGTAAAACGTCCCTATACTGAACACCCTTGGGACCGGAAAAAAGTTCGGTATAGCGAGGTGTTCAGTATAGGGAGGTTTGCTTACATTGGAAGTATAGATTTTGGACTGAAAAAAGGTGTTTGGTATGCAGAGGTGTTTGGTTAGCGAGGTCTTCTGTATGTGATTTGTGTCAGTCTTACTTCCTGCTACATGAAGGATGTAAACAATAGTCCTATCTGGTTCTGATGAAAATCTTTGAATTGAAAATTGTTAAGGCTCAACCTACAGATAGATTGAACTGGGCTTGCTAGTTTTTTCAAGCTCCAAAACAACTGAGGGAAGTATTTTATTGACAGTTATGACAGATAAATTGTGAACTAATTTAACCGAAAAAGGGGGGCAGGGTAGTGGAAACGCCTTCAATTTTGTTATACAAAGGTTTAAAATAAAGGTAATATTATTGCACATGACTTTCTGTGTATCCGCACAAAGATCAGTTTTTGAAAGAGGGTATTTTGTTCCCAATCAGATGGGACAACCTGTAGCCCCTTGTAACCATGATTACTGTTTTTACAGCTGTGCGCCACTGTCCAGCTGGCCAGTTCCAGTGTACCAACCTCAACTGTACACTCCAATTCAAAATCTGTGATGGCACAAATGACTGTGGTGATAGCTCTGATGAGAAAGATTGTGCCACAAGGCAATGTGAGCCCTGGCAGTTTAAGTGTGGCAATGGAAAGTGTATCCCCAAATCCTGGACTTGTGATGGAGACAATGACTGTGGGGACAACTCAGATGAGAAGGGCAATGAAGAATGTGGTGAGTCATTCAGGTCCAACTGAAATACGGAATAGTCCCTTTTTGCTGCCAATGCCCCCCTAAGTGTGAACCCTCCCCCCCAGCGCTTTTCTTACTCAGAATATATTTAAATAATATAAATGCTCTGATTTTTACCTCAGCTGACTTGTTAGTCAGCTGAGGTTTTTTGAGGGTCCGTCGTCCGTCGTCCGTCCGTCCGTCCGTCGTCCGTCCCTCCGTCGTCCACAATTCACATTTTCGACTTCTTCTCAAAAACCGTCAGCCAGATTCACTTCAAACTTGGTGGAGATGTGCCTTGGGTGGGTCTCTACCAAGTTTGTTCAAATGGTCACGGTCCAGTGATTTTTGGATTTTTAATGAATTTTTTTGTTCTTTTTTGGGTAAATCTTAAAAAATCTTCTTCTCCGAAACCGCTCACCCAATTGCTTTGATATCACACAGGAACACTCCCTGGGACTCCTAGTGTTTAATTTGTTCGCCTGGTGGCGCTGCAATTTTTTCCTAATTTTTTATGAATTTTTGTGTGTTGTAGCTATTTTCGACTTCTACTCCAGAACCGTCACTCAGATTAAGCTGAAACATGGTGGATGTGTTCCTTGTAGAAGGGTCAAACAAAGTTGTACACTATGTGGGAATGCTGCGGATTCCTGATTTTTAACGGTTTTTTCAATTCTGGTACTTGTCAGTCAATGCAGCTTTCCTATTGATTACTATGGAAGTCAATGGGCATTCTAATACTAATTCACATTTTGGACTTCTTCTCCAAAACCGTCATCCAGATTATCTTCAAACTTGGTTGCAATGTACGTTGGGTAGGTTTCTACCAATTTTGTTCAAATGTTCATGCTCCAGTGATTTTTTGATTTTTAATGAATTTGTTGTTTTTTTTTTTTTGGACAAATCTTAAAAGATCTTGTAAGTCAATGGGCATTCTAATGCTAATTCACAGGACAACTGACACGAAATTTAATGTTTACTTGATAACTTGAGATCTGTTTTGAGTTAGCTACACATGTTAATTATGCTGTATGAAGGTCATGCTGAGACAGTACATGAATGACCTTGACCTTGTTTGTGGGGTCACAGTGCAACATACATGAATTTTACTCTTCATAATAACTTGAGAACTACTTGAACTTTGATGTTGCACATGTAAGTGTTCTTCTATAAAGTTCAGACTTACTCAGAACATGGTGTCCTTGATCCTTTCCCAAGTTCTTAGAGCTGCAAGTGTGATGAATGTCAAGATCAGCTGAGGCATGGGCTGTTCACACAGCCCTCTTGTTTACTGTTATTATGGTGCCAAAAATTACATGATAACATTGGACATTGGTCTTCAAATACTTAAGTTTGCGCAAGTTCCCATGGCATTGAACCCAGGACCCCCATAATTTGGCCGAAAGGGGCTGGAGGTAAAGTATTCATCCGCATCGATGAAATTTTTTCGATTTTTTATTAACAAAAGGGAAAAAATATAGAAGAATTATAAATAGGAACTTTATGAAAATAGCAAGTCTCAGGCTGACAGCTCATCTTGGGACTCATGGGCACTAGCCAGCTCCATGGGAAGCTGGAGCCTCAGTCTTCAGTCAAAGGGAAGGGCTTAACCCTTAAAGTGCTAATCACGGCTATAGTTGCTGTCCCATTACCGTTCAACATATAATGGTTAAAAAATTCAAATTCCTTGTGAAGATACCTTCCATTCAAATACCAGCAAGCCTAGTCAAAAGCAAAAAGTAGTCTTAGTCAACAGCTTTCTTCAGAACACTTTGTGCACAAAGTGTCCCAAGGAAAGCTGTTGACTTTTAAATCAGCACTCTAAGGGTTAATAGGAAGTATGTTGTACACATACGAACACAATGATGACCCTGGTACAAGGCCTCCTGACAAGAGACCACCCTGTCTACCCTGGCCACTTTGTCATGTTGCAAGTGTTCTGTTTTTATTGTACTTGACCATTCAAAAGAGTGTCTTCCTAGGTCATGCTTATGGTGGACTTAGGGTGGCCATGTCAGACAGGGAGCATGCTAATATGGAGCTGCATGCCTACTTTCTTGGCTTTTAGATGACAAGGTTACTGGATTAACTTACAAAAGCATTCTGTATTTTGTTTGCTTTCAGCAACAAGAACATGTTCGCCGGAACAGTTCACATGTGGCAATGGTCGGTGTATCCCAAAGACGTGGAAGTGTGACTATGATGATGACTGTGGGGACAACAGTGATGAGATGCCTGTAGAACAGTGTCGTAAGTACAATCAATTATCCATATATAGTTGCTGAACCCTTTCCTGCTTAAACCAACCAAAAGTGGCATGGGGTTAAATTGCGTCTGTTGCAGTGTTTTTTGTCCAATTTCAACAATAATCAAGTACAATTTGAATTAGAATTGTAGATGATACCTAGCCAGATAACATGCTGTAGGTCAACAGCCTTCCTGGGTTTGATTTGGGTGCTAAGCTAAGTGCCACACACAATCTAGGGAAAGTTGTTGACTCAACTAGAATTAGAGTAGGAGAGGGTTCAAGTCCTAATAGGTGACTTTGTTTTTTATTTTGTGCAGCTAGTGTCACAAACAAGCAGTTCTTGCAGCATAGTCCCCCCCCCCCCCCAAAAAAAAAAGAGCAAAAAAAAAAAAGGTCGAAAAAAGAAAAGACCTCCCCCCTCGATTTTAGGCTGAGCATATCAGGACTTCACATGAAAAGTCCTGTGGATAAATTATCAATACTCGTGTGGGATATAATATTGCACTTTTATTTCAACTTAATAGACATGAAAAGCCATCAACATTTTGGGATTCATGAGTTACTCCTAGGTTAGGAGTAATGCTGATGGTAATGATCAAATGTAACAAAGGCAAGTGTGCTATTTGACAGAGACCTTACATATTTTTCAGTGATGACTTGAAATTTTATACTTATTTTAATTCAAAAAGATAATGGAGGGAAATTGAGACAAGAATAATGACTGTCTCTCCTTTTCCAATAAATTTAGTCAAATTTGGCATCATAATATATAATCCATTCTTGGATTTATTTTCTTTTCATAATTATTTTTACAATGATGAGGAAATTGCCGATCAGAACTGTAGCTTAGAAAGATTTGTCAGTCTTTTTTTTTTTTAATACTTTAAAGGTCCATAGGATCCCAAGCAATGTGGTTTTATCAGAATGAATTTAGTTTTGTTTCAGACGTGCTGTTCATGTATAGCTCTTTCCATGCCTGTAAAAGTTTGTTCAAAGTGCGTGTGACTTGCTGAACTCCTTTGTTACCAATCACAGGGAGAAAAATAATTTCATAAGAATTACCATAGTGATTGCGTGTTCAAATCCCTGGTTAACCCTTGAAATGCTACATTTTGGACTGAGTCAGTAGCTTTCCTTAACATGCTTTGGGTGCACTGCACCCAAAGCACACTGAGGAAAGTTCTTGGCCAAGACTTGTATATTCTATGTAACAACAGGCATGCTGGTACTTGACTGAAAGGTCTTTTCACAAGGAGCATTAATCTAGTAGCCTTATCATAATTCAGATCAGTTCTAAATAGTTCGGCTTTAGTTGCAGTTGGAACTGAAAGATTTAAAAGACCTTTCATCCAAATGCCAGCACTTCTATCTTTCCACAGAGAAGAAAAATGATTGAGGGGAACAACCTTCCTCAGCACCAGACCCAAAGCATGCCAAGCAAAGCAATCTCCAGTTTAGTAGTGAAATGATTCCCATTCAAAGGGACAATGTGAGCTAAAAAGTGAAACGTGTGTACTTTATACTCTCGCAGCTTTTTGGTGGGTGGGGTACTCTCGTCGTCATGTGTGGGCATACTTCTGTCCTTGGTCCATTATTGTTGTGGAGGCAATAACTTTTGAACAACTTGAACTACTATCCTGAAACTTGTACTGTAGAAGCATCTCATTGGAAGATTGGCCAAGTTAAGAATCCAGTGACCTTTAGCTGTTTTCAAGGTCACCATGGGTCATCCATGAATGCAGAGGTCTAAAAGTCTTTCAAACATTATGTTTCTGCATATGTTTACAATTCCTAACATGACTATTTGAAATACATCTTGCCCATGTATTTCCAGGGAGCCAGAAGTGCGCAGAAGGTTGGCAAAAATGCAAAACTAACTATCGGTGTGTGCCGAAGTGGGCGCTTTGTGATGGCAAGGATGACTGTCGAGACAATTCTGATGAGGACCCAGCCAGCTGTCCCAAGTGTCATCCCACAGGTGCGTTAGGCTTGAAGTTGCAGACTGTTCCATTTTGCATGATGAAAACCATCATCCTGAATAATAAACACCTTGCTATCTGTGCTGCCCAGAAATGGAAGAATGTTTGTAGTTTGCCATGTAGCCTCATATAGTGGAACCATGGTATTTCAAAATGGTTTCAGATTATATGATTGTGTCATATTTGGCACATGAGGCAATGTTTTTACATGTGGGTTGTTGGCTTTATTTCTATAACCATGCACATCATATGTCCGCAAGGTTTTTGATTAGATTGGATCAAATTTGGAGAGAGATAAAACATTTATACAGTTACGCCCGGCTAAAGGTTAACAGCCAAATGTTTTTTTCGCGTTTTGCTGGTGTTTGGCTTGTGTTTCGAAACGTTTGAAAACGTTTGGAATGTGTGTGGAAAGTGTTTGGAATGTGTTTGGAAAGCGTTTGGAAAACGTTTGGGAAAAATCTCAAACACTTTTACAAAACGTTCGAACACTTTCACAAAGCTACCGAACACTTCTCCAAACGCGTTCAAACACTTTCCAAATGCGTTGAACAACTACCTTGAACGATTTCAAACACTTTCACAAACGCATTCAAACACTATGCATTTCAAACACTTCCATTTAAATGATGAAGAATCTCCAAACGTATTTTCAACAGGTCCAGCAATATATGATGTACCCACATGTAAATGTGCACTTATCCAGCATTATAGGTTGTATACATTTATATAAAACACGATCCAAATACGTTTACCCAAGTGTCTAATTCAACTAAGATTAATTAAAGACTTAATTTTTCATTTAAGATGTCATGAATACTTCATCTTTCAAAAACTGTTTTGGAGTATAAATGAAGGCATGCACATGTTGTTGGGATTTTTAGGTGCTGATAAGCTTTATAGACACTTGTTAAAAATATTCCTGTCATTAGAATTAGATTACCAAGTGTACATGCACATGTATCACATACGTTTGTCGCAAAGTATAAAGTGTTTGAAAGCGTTTGGAAAAGTGTTTGAAAACGTTCGGCTTTCACCAGACGCGTTCGGCAAAGTGTTTGAAAGCGTTTGGCAAAGTGTTTGAAAGCGTTTGGCAAAGTGTTTGTAAAGCGTTTGGAAAGTGTTTGCAAAGTGTTTGCTACGCGTTTGCAAAACGTTTGACTTTCACTGAAAGTGTTTGGGAAACATTTGAGAAACGTTGGTGCGTTTGGCTTTGTTAACTTGAACGGGAGCGTAACTGTAGATTGCCTCTTTTGGGGAAATTTTGTGGAAATGTGGAACTGCACAAGGGTTACAAATTGGATGATAGTATCAAATTTGGCACAAGAAACCATCATGCTTGAGACACTGATGCACTGCTGGGATTTTTTTGTGACTACCAGTTTTATTACATTATGCCAATATGAATATTGACAGATGAGCAATGTTCTTACATTGTTATATTGAAGTTGAAACACTTTTTTAAACATAAAAATATTAAATTAAGTTTTTATCAGATGAATATGAATTGTTTTGTATTGTACCGATTTCCAGGAGATTTCAAGTGTGCAAACAAACGCTGTATTCCCTTGAGGTGGCGCTGTGACTTTGACAATGACTGTGGGGACAACTCGGATGAGGACCCACTTTTGTGCAGTGAGTATGGACATGCATAGCCAGGCCTGGCAAAAAATATAAAATCAGTACTCTCTCAGGAGAATTTTTTGTGTTTTGGGTGTGTGTGAAAAACCGTATAAGAAATGAAGATCTGTAAGTGAATTCATTGAAGTCAGATTTGAGATACTTGTGTTCCTTCACTGTTGGTTTCCCATAATTAAGAGCAACGTTTGTTCGTGTGTAGTGATTTACAATGTCAGTTTACAAGTGTTAACTTTTTCAGTGTCAGTGCTAACCAAATTAAAATCATGTTCTTGTTAACTACTATAATTACAATAATTCCAGATTCAATTTTTCGTCAAAAAGATCTTTCGTTCAAGTAACGGGCTTAGCATGCCTATTGTATCGGCCAAAAAATTCCATATTCACAGTTTCCACTAGCACGCTCTGAGTTAATTTGTGCAGAAGAGAGCTTTTGATAGTGTCTCCAACTCTGCACTAAAAGGGTTGAATACCTGGATAAAGAATTGATTTCATGTTTTTCACAGAATAACAGGGTTGTTCACTGGCTCTCCCTTTCCCCTTGCTATATTTATACTCCCTGCCAAAGATAGTCTCATTTATAAAACAGATCATAAGTTTACAAAGCGTCTCCAAAATGATTATCTTTTTGAAATAAAGAATACTTGAAGACCTTAAAGAATATTCCCAAACATGATTTTGCACTTTTGCAAATAGAAAGTGTACTTGAAAGAAATTTCTTGCAGCACAAAGGTGCTTGAAACTTTTTGAGCAGGATGGTTTATGTGCTCCCTGCTGAAATATTTTGTTGTGTGGAGCCCAGAGTGTGGTGTACAGGTATTTCCAGTGGGATGCTGATGATTAAGAATTCATTGGGGGCACTATGATGGTCATTTCAGAGCCACTGTACAGAAGCTGTTCAGAATCGGAGTTTCGTTGTGCCAATCATAAATGTATCCAAGGCCTGTTTCGCTGTGACCATGACAACGATTGCGGCGATGGCTCGGATGAGAAGAATTGTCGTAAGTAGCTGTAGTGGGATGAGCAGATCAGGGATAGATTCCTTTCTCCCCCTTGGGTTGGCTTTACCCTTGCTCCCAATCTTAGAGTTTGTCTCTTGCCATGCGTACTGTATTAATTCACCACCAGTTTTGGATAACTTTCTCCATCGCTGTTGCAGCTAGCTTTCAAATAGGCTATTTGTTGAGTCACAACCAAAATGGCAAAAAAAGCACAATAGGAAATTGGGATCTGATTCAGAGATAATTGGCGATGGCTCGGATGAGAAGAATTGTCGTAAGTAGCTGTAGTGGGATGAGCAGATCAGGGATAGATTCCTTTCTCCCCCTTGGGTTGGCTTTACCCTTGCTCCCAATCTTAGAGTTTGTCTCTGGCCATGCGTACTGTATTAATTCACCACCAGTTTTGGATAACTTTCTCCATCGCTGTTGCAGCTAGCTTTCAAATAGGCTATTTGTTGAGTCACAACCAAAATGGCAAAAAAAGCACAATAGGAAATTGGGATCTGATTCAGAGATAATTTTCAAGTGCTTGGAAATATAGGTATGTGAGAAACAAAATCTAGCATTGGGTGTCAGTTGCAAGTGTTTGTGGCAGTCAGTGTCAGATTTTTGGTTTTCACTTTGCAAATTTGAACAACTTGTGAAACAAATGTTTTCTTTGCTCAATCCCAAATTCTCTCTCTCTCTCTCTCTCTCTCTCTCTCTCTCTCTCTCTCTCTCTCTCTCTCTCTCTCTCTCTGTCAGGAGAAACAATAATTTTTTGTGAGATCTGAAGGTGAAGTATACCCTTCGCTAAGTTAACTATCTTCCTTGTTAATTGAAGCATAAAGCGGTTATCAATAAGTTGGGCAGGCTGAGCAGGCAATCACAGTTTGATTTATGCTTCTCATGATACACTTACGACAGACGCAGATAATGGCAGAGGCTAACCCTGGTAACTTCAGAGTGACCAAAGCTGCTGAATTTTTTCCAAAGCTACCTGAAATAGCTGGAAGTATGCTTGTCATATTTGTAAACAGGATTTTTTTCACATCTGTATTGGCTAAATTTGCTGTGATTAACAATTCTGCATATTAAGTGAAGTGCCCTCACTTCATACGATAATAAGCCGATGAAGAAAGAAAATATTGCTGGGAAGGTATGTAAATGTTTGAACTGAAGTTTCAGGCAGGTAGTGTATATGGAGAATCTCCATGGCGTAACTCGATACAGGTTCACAGATGTTACGAGGAAGTTCCATTTGAGTGATACATTACAACACGGAAGGTGGGGTAATGTGTGGCTCAAATGGAGCTTCTGAGTGTCATCTGTGAACGATTATTCAGTTGCAAGATGGTGATTTTATTTATCCCAAGTTTAAACACAGAATAGGCACAAATTTATGAGAGTGTTTGTGCAATAATTGTAACATGTTAGGGTAAATTGGTCTTGTACATGGTGCCAAGGGCAGAGGAATTAAAGTCTAGCAAAAGTGATTAAGCATCACAGTTTGAAAATGGAGCTCTGCTGTTAGGGCTGAGAGAAAGAAGAAACAAACCAGAGGATATTAAAGAATAGCTGTAATAATGTGTGACTTGACTGACAAAAGGTGAAAGCAGTGAACAGGAGGGAATGAATGTCATTGACATTATGTCTTGCTGCACAACAAAATGAGAAAGCATGGCCATGGAAGACTGTCGACAGGCGGAGAACACGCTGTTTTAGGCCTAGGCCTATTGGTGATTTAGTCATGCTGACAGTGGTGTTACTGGACCATTAAAATGCCCTCCTGCAAACATGCCAGACCTTCAGGTATTGTCAGGGACATCAGTGACACAGTGTTGAGCTCTGGAATTATAATGGACATAGCGGGTCAGTAGTGGTTGGGACATGAGTTGAGGAGCAATGTGAGAAGACCAGATAGCCAAATGTTTGGCAGACATCAAAGCAGGATACGGTTCCCAAGCAATGTCACTTCAGCTGGATTGAGGACATCCAGGATTTGAAAAGTTGCTGCACAACATGTGTTGTTGATTACAAGAGGCAATAGCATGATGACCACTCAACTCCATAATGGTAATTTTCTACACCCACCTGTAGATGATAAAATTAGCAGCATTAAATAGCTCTGGTTCAGAGTATGGAAAATTCCAGTGTCATTTGCCATATAAGGATAGATGACATGGGTCATGTGCCCTATAAGGAAAAGCAACAATGCAAGGATCATATACAGCTCAAAAGAAATGGTAGTTTCATATTGGCTCTGTTATGGGGTCATGCTAGTGCAAACTTGGGATAATAAAGGGGGAAATGACAGCTGAAAGTGTTTGTGGACAGTTCATTCAATGCTTTGTACTTTATTCCACAGAATATCGCACCTGCATGCCCAACCAGTTCCGCTGCACGAGTGGTCACTGCATTTCCAAGAACTTTGTTTGTGATGGCGACAAAGATTGTCAGGATACGTCCGATGAGAAAAACTGTCCTACCCGCTTCCCTGGGGGCAGATACTGTCCTGCTAACAAGTTCCAATGTGGTAACACTGTGAGTGCTGCAAACTTTGATGTCATGTTGATATGAACTGGGCAGCTCCTGCCTTAAAGGAGGCATGGAAAATGTGTATCACAAATCCATCAAAATAAAAAACTCCAAATGTGTGCTAAATGATATTTATTTACCTAGTTACAGCTGATTGTACAAGTTCAAACATAGCAAGTCATACTTTGGCCTTCCAAATTACTAAGAATTTTGTATTGCATGTTTTGTGTTTCACCTTGTCATTCTGTTATGATAATATACAGTTTAGTCATTTCAAAGGCCTTTTTAAGCTGAACTACTGTGTAATCTTCAAATTTTCCAGTGAGATGAATGTCCCAATTCTTTTTTCCTGGGGTGGGGGTGGGTGGTGGGGTGGTCCATTCCTGAATATTTGACTTGGTGATTATTTCTCCATGTATGAGGTTGAATGTTGGCTGTGGTGGTCCCTCCTTCGAAAGACCACCCCTATTGCCAGTTGATAGTTGGTCACGTGAAGCAGTTGTCTGTTAATGCAGGTATATAAACATGACATAAATGTGTCCCTGAGACATTTATTTAACAACATGCAGTGGAGAATATCATGCATAAAGGAATTGCGTCTTAATTATACAAATGGTAGCAACAGTGTTGTCCTTAACCAGGAAAACACAATCCAATCTCTCAAAGCTCCATGAGCAATCTGATCAGCCTTTGCCTAAACCTATACCTTAATAACCACTGGCGTCAAGTTTAATACAAGAATATATTGAAAATTAAAGGTTTTAGTAGCCAAATGAATTTATCAAGGGATCCAATCCATGGGTTCCTGTTCCTGTGGAAGTCTGTGGGATTCAATGGGCAATATTTGTTCAATATCTGAAAAGTGAGGGCCCCCAGGGATTAATGTGAGATACATACTTGTTAGGGAAGGTCATCTAAGTATAATGTAACCTTGACATCTGATATTAAATATGTAAAGTTTTGGAGATTTTCTGGAAATTTGCTAACAGTACAATCCAGACTCTGTTACTAGTCCAGATTTGTCTTTGTTCATAGAACTATGGACCTGATAAATGTGATCTTCAGCATTCCTGGCCAGCGTATGACTGAGTCCATAAGTTTCCTTGGTGCGGTTTGGGTGTAATGCACTCCACCTGTGCCAAAGAAAGGTATTGACCGAGGGTTTGCCATTATGAATGGTTTTACATACAAATCTCAGCAAAATTGTTTCCTAACAAGAAATGTAAGTGAAAATCTAAGGCAGAGGACAATTTTTATCCAGGTCCTTTTGGGCATTTGAGCTGGAAAGGGTTAAAGTGCAGGTGGTCTCTCTTAGGATTGATCTGTGGAAGGAAGACTACAGTGCTTGAAAGAAAGATTTTTGTACGATTATCTTTAACCTGGAAGCATTATGATATTTCAGGTGAGAGCTACTTTTGTGGTGATTGGCACTGACCAAGTTGATACAATGTATGTACTTTCTTGGCCATAGATCTGCATTGCACGAGACTGGCGTTGTGATGGCGATGATGACTGCGGTGATGGTACAGATGAGACTCCAGAAGTTTGTCAGCAGATTGATTGCCCGAAAGAAACACGCTTCAGGTGTGACAATTTCAAGTGTATTCCCAAATGGCGTTTGTGCGACAAAGTCGACAACTGTGGAGATGGGTCAGATGAAAATGATCATGAACGATGTGAGTGTGTGGCTGAGGTTCAGCAAATAAAAATGATATAATCTTCACTGATAAAGTTGATCAGTTTGAGTTATTTGAAATTAGTTCATAGATAATTGATAATAAAATTTACAATTACATGAAAAACAATTCAGTTTTCAAGGAAGCATATTGTGACTGGAAAGAGAAAGGAGGTCAGTATACATGTGATTATGGTTAAGTGCATTTTTATGGAATAATGCTAAAAACAAGAATTTGATGTCTACATTTTTGTTGGTTACTTCTGTAATTTTGGAGTTGCATCTTGTAAACTTTAAAAGTAAGTTATTGTTGTCTTAGCCCATAAAACGTTACAATTTAAGTTGATATACCCAGCAAATTTTAAAGTAGAGGTGAGAATATGGTAAATATACTTATATTCATGTGTATACATTTTCAATTTTTGCAATTAAAGGATACAGCTGAAATTTAATTTTCCTATTTTGGACATTGCAACTTTCACACCAAAATACTGTTTCATGGTGTTTATATTTTAGTGATTTTCTTGCATCAGCAAAATAAGTGGAAATAAAAGTACAGTAAAATTGAATGAATTGACATTACACACAAAAAAACATCTAAGTGTTAACCCTTCTGTTTGACATTAACATTTTTTTCTTTGGAGAAAGTTCTTCATAATCACACAGGCATGGTCATTTCAGTTCTGAAATGTGCATTTATCGTTCTTTTAAATCAGGTGCACCACGCAAACAAGCATGTCGCCCAGATCAGTTTAAGTGCTCTAACGAAAAGTGTGTTAGCAGTACAGCGGTATGTGACAACTCTGATGACTGTGGAGATTCTTCTGATGAAAATGGCTGCCGTAAGTATCAGAGAGAGCCGTTTATAGAGTGACGGTTGTATGCAATAGACAGGTTTATTAGGGGACCGCCAAAGGGGAGTCCCCTATAGTGATCACTGGTTCTGTCTGTCTGGCATTCATCAAGTCAATGTTTTCCATCTTTTAGCGATTGAGATATTGGATTGTGTATCATATAAGTGCATTCTCAGCAGTGTATTCTATATTGAAACTTTTGTCCATCAGGATTGTTTCCATATGATAACTGCAGTAGTTTTTGAGCTAGGGTTTTCATATTGCACAAGATTTTAGTCTCTATAAGGGCTACCTTAATTTTTAAGATGGGTGACCTTGACTCAACTTCCAAGGTCACAGAGCCACATTAATGAATTTGGCGTGGGCATGATAAATTGAGAAGTTTCTGAGCTAGGGCTTTCATATTGCACAGGGCCATTGTCCTCTGTAAGAGATGGGTCAACTTCAAAGATGGATGACCTTGATCCAGTTGCGAAGGTCACAGAGCCACATTAGTTAATTTGATGCCCACATGATAACTTGTGAGGCTCTTGAGTCAGGGCTTTGATATTATACAAGATTATAGTCCCCTGTAAGGGCTTGGTCATGTTCCAAGATGGGTGACCTTGACATGATTCCCAAGGTCACAGAACCACATCTGTGTAGGTTATTTCCATGATAACTTGAGACATTTTTGAGCTAGGGCTTTCATATTGCACAGGATTTCAGTCTCTTTAAGGGCTACCTTAAGTTATTAGATGGGTGACCATGACCCAATTCCCAAGGTCACAGAGCCATATTAGTGAATTTGGCATGGGCATGATAACTTCAGAGGTTTTCAAGCTATAGGGATTTCATGTTGCACATCATCATAGTTTTCTATCAGGCCAAGGTAAAGTTTGAACATGAGGGACCTTGACCTAATTTCCAATGCCACACAGCCACTTTTGTAAAAATTCAGTGTCTGCGCAATAATTTATTAACTTTGTCATTTATGGGTTTTAGATTGTTCATGATTATAGTCCTCTATGGGGCCAAGGTTAAGTTCAAACATGAGTGACTTTGACCTACTTCTCAAGGTCACACAGCCGTTAATTTGCTTCTGGACGTCAGATTTTGTGTTCAACAATTTATTACTGTATATAGATGACTTTGAGCCCGTATCCAAGGTCTGTTTAACCAACGTCCATTAGCATGGCTGCTGTATGTAACAGATGCTCAGTTATTTTTATGTGTACCACATTCTGCAATAGATGCTCTTTGTGTCTCGCTATCTTTTCACAATACATGTTTCTCCAGGTTTTAAAAAGATTGTTACCAAGTCTCATCACCAGCGCCCACACAACAATTACAAAGGTTCACCCTCCTGAATTCAACCTTTCCCCCTTGAATTAAGACTGAGTTGACAGCTTTCCTTGGCATGGTTAGTGCCCCCGACCCATGCCAGGGAAAGCTGTTGACCTGAGGCATGTGATCTTGATAGGTCACATCTACAAATCTCAGTCAAATTCTTTTTCATTACTATTGAAATAAGTTGAGAACACTGAAGCAGACGACATTTGACCACCAGTTAGTTTTGGCCAGTTTAAGGGGGCAGGGGTTAATTACCATACATTTTGGGCATGATTTCTATTTAACCGAGGTCTGTTTCTCGTACGGTTGAAACAAATGTGATGGACCATGATTAGATCAGGGATATGAAAGCTATTGAATAACTGTGTCCAGCTTTGTGGGGGTTGGATATAGTTCTTCTCGGCCATTCTGATCAATATACAATATAATCTGTGACAAGTCTGACTAAAATATGTGTCTCTTGAAACAATATTCTGGATATAAAATTGTAAAAGAGGAAAATTTTAAATGTACATATATTTGAAAGTTCAGGTATCATGACAGTTCTTAATTTAACTGATTGGTAGATGGCTAGATATTTTTTCAGAATGGATGGACATGTGTTGTAAGTGATTAACCATCGGACTGTGATTTCAGACAAAGCATCTGAAGGAGGCTGTTCCAAAAACAACGGAGGTTGTGAGCATAATTGTACAATGCTGAGCCAGGGAGGCCACCTGTGTCACTGCTACAGGGGCTTCTATGTCAGTTCTGTGGACAAGTCCTCCTGTCTAGGTAGGTCATTGTGGTGGCATAAGATGCAGTGAAACTTCAGTTTAACGGCACCAAGATATCCGACATATTCAGTTAACCATAAGATTTTACAGTACAGCTCCTGCATCTGGGACCACCCAAACTCGCACAGTTTTACACATGCTTGAGCACTGTGTCACACATTGTGCATGTCGCCAGCTAGATATGCTTGCTAATGGCGTGCTCAAACTTGCCCACATGTCTTTTTAAGCATGCATTTTAGTGCTCAGTTTTTCTCGCATCTGGCAACTGGCGTGCTACAAAATGCATTGAGCCTAACGCACATGCTCAATGGCTGTCAGGCAAGGCTGAATCAGTTTTTCAAACCATGCACATATAGCCTGTCAGTGATTCTTGTTATGACACGTGGTTGCTTTGGACCAATCATAACTGACATGTTGACCTCAACCTACAAAAAACAGCATGGAGGAAGAAGTAGGGACTGTTGATGTCAGGGCCACTTCAGAAAATGATTTAACTCTCAGCACGCCAGTTTTGCGTGCATTCTAACAGTGCGCCATAGCGTATTGCTACAGATGTCCAGTACACTTGAACTGTTGAAGTGGCTGATTCAAGGCCGTCTCAAATTGAGATGGTCAAACATTTTCAAGTTGTGAAACACGTCAATGAACACCCAGACGTGAGCTCTTTATTGAAATAAAGATTTTAAGAGTTGTAATTATTAAATCTAATAAATAGTTATTTCTTTTCAAAGCATATGTACTTGATAATGATGAAGTGGTAGTGGCAGAAGTTTGCGTACCTGCGAACGCCCGCCCTGGAGTTGAGCTGTTGAAGTTGTGCATGTGGGGTTCCTCCAATTAGTGAGCACCTGATTATATGACCACTTTTTGGTTTGCGATAGGGGTGGGCGCTCAAGAGAGGGACTACTGGATTTTTTTTATGACTTTGCAATGCCAAGATTTTATATTTTACCATTTATGCAAATTTGAAATGTGAGCCATAGAGGACCACCCACTTTGTCAAATGGGTATGGTAGCTACAAGGCACCTGGCATATAGCACAATGTGGTAGCTACTTGCACGATGCTCTCTTGCAATTCACACGATGTGCACGTAACCGGACACATTGCTAGCCAAATGCAAAGAGAGAGGGCACGCATTAGCATTCTAGCACACTCAAATAGAACGCTAGCGTTCTATTTGAGTGTGCTACACAAGACCAGCTCTTTTTCTGGCTGTGTGCCAGCATGTTCAACAGGCAAGCAATTAGATCCATTTGGCAAGAGCTGTACTGTAAAGACTATAAGTCAAATGTCTGCGCCATGAGACTCATTTATTCGATATTTCCAGACATCTGATGCATTTTGCAGGGAACAGTTGGAGTCATTATAACATAAGATTCACAGTACCAACTTATCATTCATAGCCATGAAACATGTGTATCCAAGGTTAATAACACAGTACCAACTCATCATTGATAACCATGAAACGTGTGTCGAAAATTATATCATACACTAAACAGAATACAGCAACTTGGATGGTATCTTTAAACACCGAGGAACCCAACACAAAGAGTGATGTGACCACATGCAACTTTTCCTCATTGGAAATTACACCACAAGTGTGTTGTGTCATAAATAACACTTGCAATTTTTTCCCATCAATATTACCAGCAAGTGTCTTGTGTAAAAATTGTTGTGTGCGGAATAGTATTCCATTAGTCAGTAGTTTTCATCTGGGTGTATTGTGCCTGGAGTTCAGAAAAGGAAAGCTGCGGCTTAATCCCCTGGGGCCATACTCAAAAAGAGTTTAATCAGATGCTGAGTTTAATCCTAAAATGAAAGTCAATGTGCCTATGGGCCTTGAGCTACTGAATCATTGGCCTTATGTTTGATCTAAACTTGCAGGATTATCTAATCTTTACTTTCTTCTGTAATATGAACTTTCGAATTAAAGTTTCCATTTTATCAAAATTAATCTTAATTTTATCCAGATTTTAATCCTGGATCAAAAGATTAAATACTGGATCAAACTGAGATTGATTTAATAAAATGAGCCTCAAAATCCTTTAATTAACTCATATTGTAGCCAGGACAATATATTGCTTAATGCTTGAAGCTTTGATCAAACACTGAGCCAAGGCTTAAGCAGGTTAGAGCACAAACCACATTGATTTTAGTTTTGGGATTAAAGTTAGGATCAGATCAAATTCACTTTGAAAGGGGGGGGGGAGGATTTTTGGCCCCAAGTCAATAGCTTTCATTGGTGAGGCTTTTGCCCAACATACACCAATGGAAGCTGTTGACCTGGTCCTATTGTGACTAAGAAAAGTATAGTATGCCTGATACATCCCCAGAAAACGAAAACTATAGACTGAACAGGAACAGGTTTATGTGTAAAAATTTGTCAAAGCTATGTTACAGTGATCTATTTCTTGCTTCACAGACAAAGATGAGTGTGACAAGTGGGGCAACAATTGTCCACAGAAGTGTTTCAACGTAAAAGGGTCGTACAAGTGTGGATGTGACTCGGGTTTCCGTGATGTTAGCTATGGTCAAGGAACTAACTGTAGGGCCACAGGTAGGTTCAGGTGTCAAACTGATGGACACTTAACATGACATCACCAGTTGTGAATGGTTCATGTACTGGTACAGAGGTTACTTGCTATTCATGGCCGCATTTTTAACTCATTCCACCCTGATAGAAGACTGAGTCAACAGCTTTCCTTGGCGCGCTCTGGGCGCAATGCGCCCAGAGCGCGCCAAGGAAAGCTGTTGACCATGGGCATATAATTTGGAATGATCTTCCATGCAAGTTTCATCCAAAATATTGAAAAATAGTCCCTAAATTAGTAAAATACAATTAGCAGACGACATTTAGATATTAGCGGGAAAAAGCGTCATCAGGGTGGAATGAGTTAAGGGTCTGCCCCGTGGGGGCACCCCTTATGTTTTCGGGTTGTCAGTCCCTGTGGATTTCCGCCGTTTGGATATGCACATTTGCGTTACCGCAATATCTACTGAATGCCTCCATGTATTTTGTTCATATTTGGCAATATGCTTATCTTACTTGGCAAAATGAACTGATTAGATTTTGGTGTCACTGTGACCTAATTTGGGCAAATGGCAGACCCTTCAGTCAATGATTTGCATTGTAGGTATGTCTAGTTCAGGACAGGAGTCCCATTTCTTTTTATTTGCCTTCAATGACAGATCTATTTATTTGATGTATGTGGCCACTTTTTTGTTGCAAAAAATGTGGCTACATACAGCAGATCTCTATCACTGTACCGTACTCCATACTATGTCAATGATCTGCTTTACCTGGGTACTGCTGGGATAATTTGCCAGTTCGCCCTACATCTAATGTTTCTTCTGTTTGGCTTCCAAAAAAAAATGTTAAAGACAAAATTACTAATTTGAATATGAATTTTTGGAGAACCTGCCTGAATTTCAAGTAATTCTGCATCAATATCTCAATTTTGCTCAGGATAGATCACTTCAAGATGTATCCCCGATGGCCTTTAATTCATATTTCAGCTGTTATTTTCACAGCTGGAGGATGAATTGCCTAGCAATGCCAAAATCCTTAATTTGCAACTATGCATCAGTATACATTCAACAACTCTGATGAGGACCCTCTCATGAATGGCCACCCTCTTATAAGGCCACTATCTATGTTGATACAAAGAATGACACTCTATATTCATGTTGTCCTGTCCTGTCAAAAATGTAAAAGGCCACTCCTCCAATTGGACCACTTGCTTTGTAAACTGCAAAAGGAGTTGCTGTACTATACATGTATGTGTATGTGTGTTTGGTATGTATATTTATATTATATAGGCCTATACACACATACATACAGTGGAATCTCCAGTTAAGACCACCTCCATGGAGAGGCCATTTCTATATTAAGGCCACCAATTTACAGGTCTATTTTTGTTGATCCTTAATTTATTTCCATCATTAAGGCCTCTCCTGTTAAGACCACATTTTTCAGTCCCGTAAATGGTCTTTAAAGGGAGATTCCACTGTATAGACACACACATAAATGTATATATTTGTCAGTGGTCGAGGATACTGAGCTTAAATAGCTTACCATTATATGTCCGTTCTTAGATGGATTCTGTTGCTCGAGAACTCAAACTGAGCTGTCACTCGCAAGAATCTCACAAAATTAGATGTATATAAGGCCTTGCTAAAACATTCATACAAAATTCGACCCTTTTATGATCCCAGAGGGCAGCACTTGATGGTGTTTTTTGCATATCAATAATGCCCTGTAAAGCTCTTATTATGTCAACAACTTTTCACAAATGATCATCCCAAAATGCTACCTTCTTTGGTCCTAAATTCCACTTTGACAGGTATTGGTACAGAATTTACTGATGTTATATATATATTGCAGCTGGAAAAGAAAAGATCTTGATGTTTGCGATGGGCCAGGAGATTCGACAGTATCGACCAAATGCAAAGAACTTCAAGTACTCGGATGTGGTAATCACGGAGAGAAAAATACAGGCATTTGATATAGACCCAAGTCGCAAACTGGTCTACTGGACAGATTCCTCTCTGAGGACCATCAAACGTGCTGCTATTCCTGATGACCCAAAACAGCGAGGTACACCTCAGGATTTGGGTATTACACAGATACATGAGCCCAGGGGGATTGCCTTTGACTGGGTTGCCAAGTGAGTCTTATTCTTGATTGATGTTAGATGATGTTAGCTTTGATAAGGCCAAAGGAAAAAGTTCAGTTGCTCAGCCTTTCTTTGGAAAAAAAAAAAAAAAAGACAAAAATCTTGTGTTTGCAAACTGCAATGCAGCCAAAAAAGCCAAGGAAAGGCACTGAGCTGAACCATTCTTTTTTCCTGGGGAATAACAGGGTATGAAGGTATGTAAATGAAAGATCTGTTCACAGGAAATTGGAATCTGAAACCATTATGACAATTCAGGTAAGTATAACTATGTAGTAAAAAGCATTGAAACAGTTCCATGTATATATACAGAACAGAGTAAACAGCAATGTAACTATTAACTCTTTCAGTGCCAAATGTTGGACGGAGTCAACAGCTTTTCTTGGAGTGCATCGGGTGCATTGCATCCAATGCACACAGAGAAAAGCTGTTGACCTGGGATATTCTCTCTGGAACTATAGGCATACTGGTACTTGAATGAAATGTGATTTTACAAGGAAAAAGAATCTGGGACCCTAAAGATAATGCAGACTAGTTTGACTTAAGTAGATCAACTTTTGTCATGATGGGCACTGAAAGAGTTAAGTGCTGACTCATTAACTTGAAATTGATGTGGTCCTGCTTGCTTGTGTTCCAGAGTGTTGTACTGGACAGATGCAGCCTACGGAGAAATCTTGGCTGCCATGGAAGATGGACGATACAGGCGTACTTTGCTCAAAGACAAAAATTTTGAGCCTACTGCCCTCGCACTGGATCCAGCAAGGGGGTAAGTTACATGGTAAAGTTGCCTCCTCGTTGCACAAGGTTGATGTGAAGAAATCAAATGGCTCAAGAACACTTGTATATGAGAAAATAAACAAAGGGGTGTCTGGGTTTTTTTCTTAACCCTTTCACTGCTAAATTTTGGACTGAGTCAACAGCTTTTCATGGCACGCATCGGGTGCAATGTGTCCAATGCAACCTGAGACAAGCTGTTGAACTGGGGTATTCTCTCTGGAACTGTAGGTATGCTGGTACTTGAATGAAAGGCCTTTTTACGAGGAATGTGAATCTGGGATCCTAATGATAATTCAGACTTGTCTGACTTAAGTAGATCGACTTTAGACGTGATTGGCACTGGATTAAAATTAAAATTACTATTGGATAATTATGCCCAGGGACAGGAACTATCTTGTGATAGCACTGGTCAAGAGGTATCATGACATACACTGGCCATAGTATTGGCTAGAATAGGTCAGGTGACCTGTTTTCTCACCAGTGCTGCCATCTATCTCTTGCCTCTCAGCTTATGCTGTTGTTAACAATTGAAGTTCCTCAAATGCAAAACTCTTGGAAATTTACACACAGTGGCCTTCCTTTAATAAAGCCGACCCAAGTGTACCAGAAATGTGGCAGGGCTGTCCAACTGGAGCATTGTTCCAAAATTTTGCTACAAAACTCATCAAAATTGCTACAGATTTTCTCAAAAATAAGTTTTTCTTATATTAAGAAGTGGAACAAATGCTACAAGTGAAGAAAAGTTTGCTACAGAGATTTTCAGGTGGACAGCACTGTGTGGCCTATCACCAGGAGGAGTAGCTGTTCTTGAGGGGGGAATAAAATGAAGATAACATATTTGTGGCATGGCGAAGTGACCTCTGTCGAACGGACGGCCTCTTGAGAGGGGCCCTTTAGAGGGGCCCTTTAGAAGAATACCGCTGTATTTGATAATAAATTCACGAACCTTGGACTAACCAGCGTTACTAAATAAATGGTTTTGTATTCATGACTGAAGAAATTATGCTTTGTTTTTTTTTCTTTTGAGCTGTACGATGTATAACTGGTATAGCTAATTGCTGTTGTTAACAGCATGGGTGTGTTCTTTGATGGCAATGTAATACCATATCATTTCTATTAAGTGCCCAGAGAGCTTAGGGAATTTCCAGCATGTCAGTTTCAAGTTCAGATCCATGATTTGAATATTGTGACTCTATTTTTGCATAATTAATGGTAAAGATACATACTATTTACAGTATTTTTAGCATTTTCTGAGTCCTAAGAAAGAGAGGGAGTATAAGGCGGCAGGGATACCAAAACTGATAAATATGGTAAAATGTTTTTACAGCTGGATGTACTGGACTAATGTGTATCCTCATAGACCAACCATAGAGGCTGCTTGGATGAATGGGAAGAATCGTACTATACTGGTCAACTCTCGCCTGGGTAGTCCCACTGGTTTGGCCATAGACCATCGCATGAATAGCCGCATCTATTGGTGTGATAGCAAAAATAATGTCATCGAATCCATGAAGCCAGATGGCTCTGACAGAGTGGTGGTGGTAGGCGCAAGTGAGTGACACTACCAAGGCATACTGCATGATTCCTATGCAGCACTTGGGCAATTTATATAATCTCAAAGAACTTCAGAAATATGCTTTGAATATTACAGCATTGTCTATACATAATTTCTGGTGAAAATTAGAATTATATGTTGCATTTTGTGAGTGTAAATGACAGTAGGGGCCCTGAAAAGGGATAATATATCAAATATAGGAGAACACCGGGGCAACTAGTTAATGTATTTATCCTGCAAAGTCAGATGTCCCACAACACTTAGAACTAGATCATCAGTGCCAGAAATCTGTCAGCCAAAGTCTATAGTCTCTCTGATAATTCACATCTCTACGTACAATGTATTTCTAACATATAGATACTGAAATTTTGAAGAATATTATGTTTATATGCTACATAAAACACACTAGGCACAAGTTATTGTCACCCCATAAGTTAATCACGGGTTTTCAGTGGAGCTTGTAATAACCACAGAGGTCTGTGAGAGTGGCCTTTTGCCTCTACAACAGACAGTTTCCTCACATTGACTTGTCCCATATTCCTGTCTTTGTGGTAGCAGTAATTGTTATTTAGTGTATGCATGTGTTTACCTTCATGGTACTTGTGGATGAACATGATTTCTGGGATGTTAATTTTCACAATCTTTCTGGCAGAAGTTTTCCAGTAAATTTTAGAGTGACAAAGCTATATTTGAAGCTTCTTTTTAAAGAATTTCCATGTCTGTTTTTCTAGTTCAGTCTTTTCTGAAATTATTAAGGGTAGGGAGCAGAGAAACAAGTGAACAATTGTGGTGGGGTCCACAGAGCAGGCAACTGCCTTACAAAACGTGGACTTTGTACTGTCTCAGTGCCACATTTTGGACTGAGTCAGCAGCTTTCCTCGATGCGTTTTGCATGCTTTGCACCCAAAGCGCATTGAGAAAAGCTCTTGACCTGGACTTTTATGTTCATTGTGACAACAGGCATGCTGGTACTTGAATCAAAGGTTGTTTTACAATGAACATGAATCTGGTGCCCTTTTTGTAATTCAGTGCAGTCTGTTTTAAGTAGTTAGGTTTAAGTCCCGGTTGGCACTGAAGGAGTTAACAAAGAAGTAATGGGAAAAGTACTTCAGTGGGAACCATAAGCCCAGCATATTATGTGAGAAACTTGTAACAATGGCTGTTATAGAGAGAGAGCTGGATCATACATGTATTTACTGTTTGCTTGTGCAGAACTGAACCACCCATTCAGCCTGGATGTATTTGAGGGCGACATGTTCTGGGTCTCCAAGTTGACAGGCGAAGTGACTACCATGGACAAGTTTGGGCGTGGGATCAACCAGACCCTTCAGGCGGGGCTGGTGCTTCCCCATGCCATCAAGGTGTACCAGCAGCAAAGATACGATCTCACAAGTAAGTGTAGGCCATGCAAATTAACGAGTAGCTTGGTAAACTTGGTGAGGCAGAGCCCTCACAAAGAAAGACCAAAATTACGCACCAAAGAACATTTTATTTTCCTTGAAATAGAGCATTGTGGTGATGCTCTGAAACATGCAGGCCTGAAAAATTCAATAATTAGTGTTTTTTGTTATTTTAATTTTTGCATTATCTTGGATGAGACTGCTAAGAGGGCCTTGAACATTGCATTCATGTTGCCTAAACACAGTAAATACTTTTTTCTTGGCAGAAATAACATGCTAAAATTGCAACTATCTATGAGATGAAAAAGAAAAATAGAACAGAAAACTATTTAAAGAAAAATGATTATTTCATATAAACTATTTTTGGTTCCTACACATCTTAGGAAGAGCATATCATGTCAGACTAACATGGACTATGATTATGCTGAGTGGACTGTTTGCATCCTATCCCCAAGTTGTCTTGACAGGATTGTGACACCCATATTCTTGACAGAGAAATGCCTACTGTGCAGCACAGCTCCCCCCCTCCCCCCATCATCCCAAATGCACCAGAAGTGCTGCCTTTTATTGACACATGGCCTATCTTGAAAGGCAAAATCAAATGAAATAATCAGACTAAATGGAGAAGTGGTCTGTATAGAAGGAGCAGGCTCATACTAGCTCAGCTGACTTGGTCAGTCATCCACCCATCTGGCTGTCCACAATTTACATTTTAGTCTTCTCCTGTAAAACCATGGCCAGTTTCACTTCAAACTTGGTGGGGTTGTACCTTGTCTATAGGTCTCTACCAAGCATGTTCAAATGGTCATGGTCCAATGATTTTACGATTTTTTTTATGGATTTTTTGGTTCATTTTTTTGCCCAAATCTTAAAAAATCTTCTCCGCAATTACCAAGCCAGCTGCTTGAAAATTGCATTGGAACGCTTCTGGGGACCCGTAGACCTTAATTTATTTACCAGGTGGTGCTGCATTTTCTTTTAATAAATTTGTGTGTGTTGAAGCTATATTTCACTTCTTCTCCCAAACCATCAGTTAGATTCTTCTGAGACTTGGTGGAGGTGTAGCTTGTCAAAGGATCTAAAAAAGGTATTCATTGGGTCATGATAATGTGCATCTTTGATTTTTATTGAATTTTATAAATTTAGTACTTATCAGTATATCAGTACATATTCACATTGATTAGAATGCAGTTCAGTGGGGACTGCAATTGTAAGTCATGTTTATGACTTCTTCTACAAAACCATCAGCCAGACTTGCTTGAAACTTGGTGGGGATGTACCTTCAGTATCAATACCAATTTTGTTTAAATTTTCATGGTCCATTTTTGAATTTTGCGGATTTTTTTGTTAATTTTGGGCATTCCAAGAAACTGCAATGCCAATTGTTTTGAAATTGCATATGGACACTCCTGGGGGTCCCCTATACCTGAATTTCATCACCTGGATGTGCTCTATTTTTTTCAACATTTTTATATATTTTTGTATGTCAAAGGGCTTCTTCTCCAAAACTGTCACTTAGATTTTCCTGAAACTTGGTGGAAATGATGTGGAAGGATTAAACAAAGTTGTTCACTAGGTCAAATCTCTGATTTTTAACAAATTTTTCAATGTGGGTAAATATTGATGGATGCATTCATTCCCATTGATTACAGTGCAAGTAAATGGGGATTGCTATGGTGGGTCATGTTTTTCACTTCTACAAAACCTTCAGCCAGATTCTCTTGGTGTGATGTGCCTTGGGTGGGTTTTGTTTAAATGGGCATGTTCCAATGATTTTTGGAATTGTTATGAAATTTTTGGTTCATTTTTTGGAAAAATCTTAAAAAAAATTCTTCTGTGAAACCATCCAGCCAATTGATTTGGAACTGCATAGGTACACTTCTGGGGACATGTAGACCTTAATTTGTTGTAACAGGTGGCACTGTGTTACTTTTTACTTTTTAAAGAATTTTGGTGTGTTTTCACATTTTTGACTTTTTATCTGAAGCTGTAAGTTGGATCCTCGTCAGAGTTATTGGGAATGTACATGTACTTGATTTCCGCCCTATCTGCTCACTACATGCTGGGGCTCTGGTTCTCAACCCTTAAAGTGCTAATCACTGCTATAGTTGTTTTCTCATTACTTTTAAACATATAATGGTTAAAAGATTCAAATTCTTACCTTTCACTCAAATACCAGCAAGCCTTGTCTAAAGCAAAAAGTAGTCTTAGTCAACAGCTTTCCTTGGGGCACTTTGTGCACATTGCACGCAAAGTGCCCCAAGGAAAGCTGTTGACTCAATCTTAAATCAGCGCTTTAAGGGTTAACAAATCATCAAAATTCAGACGAATTTGTAAGGTGATGATTGTCTTAAACAAAGCTGACCTTTATATCATTCTAAAGCTCACAGGACCACTTCAGTCTGTCCATGTCAGGTTAGCTGAGCACAGGAATGTCACAGTCCTCTTGTATCCAGCAACTGCTGTGTCACTCTAACTCATCTCATCGATCTAGTTAAAAAGTATAGCAGTTTTGTCTTTTGATCATAAAGGACAGCTAACAAATATAATATTCGTAACTTGACCTTTCCAGTTAAGAATCGCTGCAGCTCAATGGGTTGCAGGCCTTTGTGTTTGCTGACACCAGGGGGTGCTGAATGTGTGTGTCCAGACAGAGCAAACTTCCTTCCTGATAGCAAGAAAGTGTGCAATACACGTAAGTAGCATGGTCTTCATCCCGCATTTGGGGTAGTCATCCCAGTACTTTTTACCCAATATATATATACATATATATATATATATATATATATATATATATATATATATATATATATATATATATATATAGATAGATAGATAGATAGATAGATAGATAGATAGATAGATAGATAGATAGATAGATATTATTGATGAGTTAAAAAATTCACAAGAAACATATTTCACTTGTGTTAGATTTTTCACTGAAGCTGAGAGTGTTTTCACATGAATACTCTCCCAGGTTTGACTACTCCACTCAGAGCTGGGTGTATGTAATTGATGTGTTGATTTTCATGAGATTGTGTATTGAAATGGAGCATGTTGGTGACAGCCCTTTGAAAACTGGAAGAAAAATAGTCCATTATTTGTATAATACAATTTATGATTCCCTGTGGGACCCTGATATTATAGAGAAACAGTTCAACTGAGCAGCATATAATGAAAAAATCCAACTGAACAATGCATTTTAACCCTTTCTACCTTGAATTAAGACTCAGTCAACAGCTTTCCTTGGCTTGGGTTGTAAGTGCCCAACCCATGCCAAGGAAAGCTGTTGACCTGGGTCATGTTATTTTGATAGGTCTTATGTACAGTATTGTTAGTCAAATTGTTGTTCATTACTGTTAAAGTTTGTTGAAAACACTGAAGCGGACAGCATTTGACCACCAGCTGGTTATGGCTGGTTTAAGGAGGAAAGGGTTAATCGTGCCCCATATGTGTCACAGCAAGCATGAGGCCCACAGCTGGGAGAGTGGCTTTCCTTATCAGATGACTGAGCAGAAATAACCACAAGGGAACAGAACAAAGATGTTACCTGCAAGCCAGCTGGCTTTTGTTGTACCTAGACTTTTCTAATCTTTAACCTGTTCCTGTTCAGAGTATGACTGAGTCATTAGCATTCCTTGGCCCGGGTTGAGCACATTGCACCCAACCCATGTCAGGGAAAGCTATTGACCAAGGGCATGCCAACATGAATGGCCATATTTTCAAATCCCAACAAAAATGTTTTCTAGTAACAAGAAACTTAAGTAAAAACATTAAGGCTGGTGAGAATTTACAGTGATCTCTGCAGCTTTTCATAAAGGCAGGGCAATTACATCTAGAAAGGGCATTTTCTAATGTAGTAAGGACCAAACGGGCACCTCAAAGGTCGACTTCTACAAAAAGGGCATAGTTTTGATGCAAAACCCAGAAAGTTCTGAACAGTTGTACCCACGTTAAGGTAAAGAATTTTTATGAGTTCAGCTTACAAATTGTATCACAAAAAATTAGGGAAAATAGGACAAATATGCCCCAGTTTATCAAGGCATGGTGTATAGACCCGGTGCATAGGTCAGAAAAAAAAGGGCAGGGAGCAAAATAAAAAGGCAGGGAGCAAAGAAAAAGGGCAGGGAGCAAAAGAAAAAGGCAGGGTAAATCTCCCCTCTATTTTGAGCTGCAGAGAACACTGATTTACATCTGGGCACCTTTAGGTGATTTGAGTAAGTAAAGGTTAAGTATGTTGAACCTATCTTGAGAGGGACTAATCCATGCTTACCAGTCCCCCACTGGAGACTACAGGTTTTACGTGTCCTTCTGTTCTGCAGATAAAGCTTGTGTGGACCGTATTCCTGTTCCATAACATCTACACCTCCCAAACTTAGTGTGTGGACATGTCATAGGATAAGGGTGTGTTTAACACCAGAATTGAATCACTGTGACCTTGACCCTTAACCCCATAAAGTTTTAGATCCTTCCGGCCATATTTCCTTGACTGAAACATCTACAGCTACCAAATTTCAACTTTCTTATCAATTTTGTGGTGCAGGACTATGTATTGCAGTGCCATACTTGATCTTGTTTGCCTTGCAATGATTGGGTCTACAAAGTCCAAACTGAAATACAGCAAAATTAGATAAATTTACAGTGTATTTGAATTTAATATGTCAGCCAAAGGCATGGTGATGCACAAATAAGCCTTTGTACAATTTTTCAGCGGAGGAGCCCAAGAAGCCCAGCCCACACACCTGTTTGTGTCAGAACGGTGGTCGGTGTGTGACATCATCTCAAGGAAACAGCTCACTGATCTGCCGATGTCCCAAAGGTGAGTGTAATGCATTGACACTTTTAAGATGTACACACTAAAATGAAACAATGTAAAGTGGGCTCATATTATTTCTTTATTCAGGCATGTGAGATTTCAGATATTTAGCAGATTTCTACTATTTTAGATTTCAGGTAAATTGATCATGTATATTCTCCATATTTCACATTATTTCAGCTGTTTTGAACCTCTATTTTCTTCGATTTGGAGGTATTGCATAAAGATATTGGGGAAAATTCTAATATTTTCCTAACTTTAAGAGAGAGAGAAAGTATTGTGCCCATAAACCACCCAAGATATATATATATATATATATATATATATATATATATATATATATATATATATATATATATATATATATATATATATATATATATATATATATATATATGTGTACATGTATATGGTGATGCAGTTCTACAGTGGAGTTGTAAGATATACTGTGATGGCACAGCAGCTTTGCAGCAATCTTTAACTGTGCACTATACGTGGGTATCACTTTCAGGTTATGAAGGAGACCGATGCGAGAGAGTTGTCCCTGGCATAAAGCCTACTGCAACAAGTAAGTGCACTTTATAAGAGGAATATTCTTTGGTGGGTGCATCTGGGCCATGCTGCAGTACAGTAGTGGTTTCTTGTCTTCAGAGACTGCCTCAACTGCAGGTGCAAAGTTGTCACTTAAAACAGGAGCTTCTTCAGTGGAGGTACAATAGCATGAAAAACACACAATGTGATACATTAAGTTCATACAACTGTCTTAAAAGATTAGTATTATCTGATTGGAGGGGTATCTCAAAACACGTGGTCGTGCATTAGAATACACCTTTTGGGACCCCAGAGGGCACTTGGGGGTAACTATTTGCATAATTTTAATTCTTAGCATCAACATATCCTCTTGAAGCATTTGTTAAAAAATAACCAAATTTGTGCAAATGATTAATGTCGACTGCCATTTGGCTCGCAAATTCCACTTCAGTAGTACCTCCTGTTTAAGATCACCCGTTCGGCCAGGCAGAAGTGGTCACATGCAGCAGGTGGTCGTAAATTGCAGGCAATATTACGAAGAGTATAGATCACTCTGTCCACAGAAATGTGGTTGCAAAAGGCAGGTGGTGTTTCATGGAAGTGGTCTTATATTGCAGGTGCCCTTGTATTGCCGTAACATGTGAAAGCACAGTAAATGGGAGTCTTAAAAGTCCTCTGTCATTGGAGGGGTCTCTCAAAGGGACAGAGATCGAAAAACTACATCATTTATTTTGTTATGTTCATTAGATTAATCAGGTAAATAATCTCTTTTTCAGACACAGCAGCCATTGTGGTGCCCATTCTTTTACTACTACTGCTACTGTTTGCTCTGGTTCTCGCCTTCCTCTACCTCAGACGTAAAGGGTGAGTAGCATATTGTGGTACATGTACATGTAATATACAGAAATTGGCATCACTGTATAGGTATGGGACAGCATAAGGTGTGTTTGAAAATGTGTTTATGTATGCACAATCATACATATATATATGTATATACAGGTAACTATACATGTAAATACATGTATATATTTATATATGTGCATGTGTGTGTACATATATATATTAGAGCCTGACTGAGCATGCATTTTGAAATCGAACCGGGTACTCGGTACTCGGCACACATTACCGATTCCGAACCGGGCACCGTTCGGGTTCGGTATATTCAATTCAAACATGTAATAAATAAACTTAGAATGCTCATTTAAAGCTGTATTTCATCTATATCGTCAAGCAACAACTCATTTATTAATATTTATGCACTGAATCATTACTATTGTTAATATAATTTATGCAACCCATGTGACGCAGGTAGTTGCAAAATATCATTTGTTGCATTTTTTAAAGTGTATACCAGTACAAAAAGTAACCTCAGGGACCTTTTGATTTGACTTTATTGCCAACATTGACAGTGATAACCGAACCCGAACATTTAGTGACTGTGAAAGCTGAATCCGAGCCGGGCTTCAATCCTGAAACCCGGTAAGCTCGGGTTTGGTTGTTCGGGTTCCGTCAGGCTCTAATATATATATATATATATATATATAAAGCCAATTGACTCCTTTCACAGAACCAGCAAAGCATAGACTTTTCTCACCTCCAGCTGACTGGAGAGGGCATCGCGGGGGTGAACACTTGTGGGCATAGGGTAACGCATGTTAAAAGTATTAATCTTTTAAAGTAAATTTGAGGTCAATAATTATTATAGAAACATTAACATAAATTGTAAAACTTTTTGATTAGTATGCCTGTCAACATCAGTAAAGTACCAGGAATTTTTAATTTGAACATGTTAGAAACTGTTTACAGGCAAAATTATTGAGACCCTCATACGGTAGTCTGTATCTGTGTACTGACCACCCACACTTGCATAGGTGTCAATTGGTTTCTGACACCTGTGGGGTTAATCAGCAGAGTAGTTTGTGAAACCTTTAAACTGAGTACATTTACGCAGTCGGTGCTGATGATGCCACAGCATATTATGGCTCTGTGGGATATTACCATTCATACAAGTGTGGTGTTTAAAGGGCAAAACACCATTGTTTCAGTTATGGCAGACACGTCACTGATTAGGCAAGCTTTACTGCCATGAAATAGTCTTAACCTATTGGAAGAAGTTCAAAATTTTATGAAAGGTTTCATTAATAGTTTAGAGGCCATTTTCTTGCCATAATTAAACTTGCTCAGCTGAGATATTCGTGACATTTTACCATGTAAACCTTGCTCTCTGGAAAGTGTGCTTAGCTGTCTTTTGTGTGTTGCTGTGTATATACTATTGCAGCTGAAGCTTAATTTTGTTTAATTTTAATTTACAGATACAGTATTCAGGATCTGAAGGAGAAAGTTCCACGCCTGGGTGGCAAACCAATCGGGGAGTTCCGGGCAGGCAGTCCCGGGGTTGTAGCATTCCATGGATCAAACAACATTGACATAAAAGATACATTTAGTTATGATGGGCCTCCATTTGATGTCATGGTAAGTATGAAGTCTGAGCCTTACCTAAAGGTCACAGAAGTTTGAATTTCACTAATTTACTAATTTCACTAAAATGTAAACAGTGGTAAAATGGAGAATGTTTCCAATCATTTAATTTGGAGCATGATAAATACAATATTTTATGTGGAAGTGAGTGCACCACAGTAAAACTATGTTATGCGAAAATAATTACACAGTATCAATACAATCAAAATCGTACAGTAGTCCCCCTCCCCCTTTAAGAGACTGCCCATAGCACCGTCGAAGATATGGTCACATAGTAAAGCAGGTGGTCTAGCAAGACAGCTTGGAGCCTTGCACCAACTGCCCAACAACTAACCACTACTTTAAATTCCCATCTATGATTAAGATGATTGATGACCCCATTCTGTTTTGCAGTCTCGTGTTTTCTCATTTATTGGTATTCTAAACATTTTGAATTTGTGAACTGGTTTAAATAAATTATTTTACCAATCATGCACAGAATAATTGGGTTTTACTGAAATGAAACGAGGGATTTCTGGATTGAAAAATGGTCTTTTGGGGGCGTGTTGGGTGGTCACTGTGCAGGTTCTGCAGCTGGTCTCCAAAAAGAGATAAACTCTCATTAGAAGGTGCCTTTGTACAGTCAGGCCGCCTTTAACCGTCACTTGATAATTCAGCACTCTTAAAATTCGGCAGCAATGAGCTGTGAATGGATTTCCATCATTGATTTAATGCATGATAATCCGGCACCCTTGAATTTCATCACCGGCATGTTAATTGCAGAACAAAAGGGCTTTTTTCAATGTAATTTGCCTCTTTAATCCGTCACTTGACATTCAATGGAGCATATACCTTGCAATAACATACCTTATTGCGCCGTACCCCAAAATCAACAATCACCTGATGTGTTCCAAACAAGGTCCTAGTTAAGATGTTTAATTGTTCCCGCCTTAAATGGTTAAATTCCATTGCAATGGCCAGAATCCAATGAGGGATTTTGTGGTGACGGCGTAGCAAAAGTTCGGCACAGAGAAGAACAGTTAAAAGATATGAAAAGTGAGCGCAGTCAACAAAAAAAAAATTCGGATTTCTTTGTGCCAAAACAAGCTATTAAAGGCAAAATATGTCCAAATACGTGTGTGAGATATACATTAGGGTTGGGACATATATGCCCGCTCGCTCCAGTAATTTTGAACATAACATTAATTGTACATATGGATATGAATACACTGAATAAAGTTTTTTTTCCTATAATTTGCACGTTTCGTTTTTAAAATTTCATATGATTGGTAATACGTGTATGTAATTATGTTTTTATTTACTCATTGTTAGGTGCAAATGTGGTCTCTCATTCTCTATATATCCTGGTAATTATACTGTGATTTGTTAATCTGGCAGCCTTGCTAATCCGGCAAAATGACCAAAAACAGATGGTGCCAGATAAATGCGGCCTGACTATACTGTGAAAAGTGGTCACAAAGGGCAGGTGGCCTTCCAAAAGAGGGATCTTTATAAAGATGGTCTTCTGAGGGAGCAGGACATGCAGACTATCATGGTTGCCTTGGTTGTGCAAACATGGTTGATTTTTACCTTGTACTTTTTCAGGCACCAATGGAAATGAATGTAGGTGACCCAGAGAGGCCAACCAACTTCAGCAACCCCTTGTATGAAAGTTTTACAGAGGTTGGTGCAGAGAACCCCACAGGTGCTGTGTCAACCCCAAACGGGGCGAAAGCTAAGGGTACATCGGGACCAAAACAGAAAATTGTACCAGACAGTTCCATTACTCCATCAACTCCACTCGGAGAAAATATTCCTCCTTTTTCATCGACAGATTTACTTGAAAAAGACACAGAGTTGCTCGTGGAACCAAATACAGATGCATGACATTAAGTACACCAGAAAGTTTAGTTCAGAAGTAGGGTCCATATGTAGATTAAAAGGTAAAAATCAAGAACAGAATAGTTTAAGGCAAAATGTATTGAATAGCAAGAGTCTCATAATGAAGAAAATTCATGTGGTAATAAATGAGTTTGGTTTAATTTAAGGAAAGGAAGATAGGGACAATTTTAAATGTGTCAAATTAAATAAAAAAAGAGAAAAAAAAACTGATGAAAAGATATTTGTCTAGTTATGCCGCTAAGAATAATGAAACAAGTGCTGTGATTGTGTAAAGTTTGTGGACAGTACCTACTGTATATTATATAAACTGTGCGGAGATTTTCATAAAAATCAGGTGCTGTCATGATATTTTATATCATCTCAGTGTAGAGTTCTGAGAATGACTGTATTTTATGAATGATGCCTTGCGTTGTGTCCATGTTAATATGTTGTTACTTACAGATGTACCTGTCTATACATATATATATATATATATGTATATATATATATATATATATATATATATATATATATATATATATATATATATATATATATATATATATATATATATATATGTAAGGTCGATACATGGTTATGTTTTGACTGGATACCACATTGCCTCACAATTATGCTGCCCTATCTTGCTACATGTAGGTATGACAGCATAATATCAAGGTAGCAACCGGTTTTACTACTGGTTTCATGAATTTTAGCCCTTCGATAACAATGTTTTAAAATAGTTCTACTTCACCTGTGCAGCTGGATTAATAATGATATACCAACCAGTAGTTATCAGTGAAATGGTGCCTTATTTATAGATTTAACTCTAAGCTGCTTGTCGCATATACTTTTACATTAATATATCCACAAATGAAGTAGGTTGGACAGTCTGCATAGTGTTTATGACTGACCTCTTCCAAGCAGAGCACATATGCTAAAATTGTGACTGTTTTATTGTGTATAGTTTCATCCATGGACATACAACATACACATGTGTATACAATTGTAGTCACAGAGGTCAACTCATGGTTTGAAGGGATCTGACATCGCCCACAGTTGATGTCATGCCCCTGAACCGTTGCCCCCATTAACCAGACAGAACTGCCCGATGGTCATATGTCGTCTCTTCAATGTTTGTGAATACATGTAATGTCAACAGTAATTAAAAACAATTTGAACGAGAATAGTCGATGAGCCCTATCAATAACATGCCCCGGGTCAACAACTTTCCTCGATGTGGGTTGGGTGCTAAGTACTACGGGCACAACCCAGGTCAAGGCAGCAAGCTGTTGACTCAGTCTTAACTCGAGCGAAAAGGGTTATAGCATCAATTGATCAATGTCAAAGACTATAATTGATACAAAGTAGGTCAAGGGATGTCACAATGTCACAGAGACATGAGAAGAGGATCCTATTTTTATTGCATCAGAAGTGGCCATATTGTCCAGTGATTCATTGCATTGACCTCAGAGTTGGTGGTGCAGAGAATTTGGTGAATGTCAGTGTTTAGAATATAATGTGACACTTGTTTGATCCAATAGTTGAATCTGACCTCGTTAAAGATGATTAAAAAACCCCGTAAAATTGAGCTCACTGTGGGTCTACACACTTGAAGGGTTAAATGTAAAATCATAGATGGTCGAGGCTACGATCTGTCGTAAAATACAGCAATCATGGTATAGATAATCATGGTATAGATACTCGCATATGGGGGTGGTAAAGTTGTACAGCTAGAGAAAATGAACTTTGATCATGGTACGCTGACTCTGAAGGTCTTTAAGCACCATATGGCTGAGCATAAACCTGCACTTTTTATCTCAGATGGAGCTAGCCAGGTGGCAAACAGTGATCTGTATTTTATCCCCGGCCTGGCAAGCCACATGGCAAAGTAGTGATCTGTATTTTATCCTTGATGAAGCTAGCCAAATGACAATGTGTAGCAAAGTGGTTAATTTGTCTGGATGACAACAAATTTATGAATGCCTTGATGTCAATTTTTGAAATTTTTTACACAGTCCATGGCCTGTGATATTTTTGCCAAACTAGTATGAAGCTAACATCACACTAAATATTAACTGATCTTTCTTTTGCATTGGTAAATATTTCCACATTTATAGTGTTTGTGTTTGTGGAAGTAAATTGTTACAATGCAATAATTTGTACAGTCGCTTACTGCAGATATGCCACCACAGAGTTGTGTAAAGAGATCAAGGAAGGCTATTGGTGCAAAATTCAGGAATAAGTGTTACTTCTTAAAATGTTAAAAAAAAGATAATCACTGTAAACTTGTTGTATGAAACCAGGGGAGTCACAAACCATTAGGCCTGCTAGATAGGCCCTAAATGCATGCCTTACTGGTGTGTTATGATTTGTCTTTGATCCAGGCTTGACTTGTAAATTCACTTAAGTTTGTTTTTTTTTGTTTTTTTTGTTTTTCTGATTTCATTGATGGAACAAAACTGGAAATAAAATCACTCACAATGAAATTGTATTTTGCTGTAGGTTCAATGAGAACTATGTTCGAAATGGTGCAATTAAAACTTAGTTTAAATGGCCGAAACGCAAAAAATTGTGGAAACTTATACACGTGGAAGTAAGTAGATTTGCAGTATTGCCAGTGGCTTGACTGAAGATGAGACAAGAGGATGTGCACCCATTCAACCGTATGGACACCTAACAGAGATGTCCTGTAGGCCTAGCAACGTAACCCTTGGTCTCTGAGACCAGTGAGAAGCAGCTGGTAGTCAAATGTTTACTTCAGTGTTTTAACTAATCTCAACAGCAATAAAGGACAAAAAAGAAAAAAAACAGAACAAAAACAAAAAAAATTGAATGAGAATTGTAGATGCAACAAGATAACAGTCCCCTGGTCAACCCTTTTACAGGATGTTGTTTGGTGCCCAACCACGAGACCAGGAAGGGCTTTTTACTCAGTTTGATTTATGGGGAAAATGGTGAAGGAAAACTTGGTGCCCTGGTAACATCGGGTTATTGAAAATTGATCCAAAATACCTGCCCCCCTGGCCTCCAAAGATTTTCATTCACCACTGTAGTGAACTGCTCTTCATTCTCTTTTGTTTCTTTAGTTGCCAAAGGCTTTCGGCCAATCAAAAAATGGGATTGCAGGTTGTGAGATGTTCATGACCTGAGATATCATTAACAGCATGGTTGTCGAGTGTTTGCCTGCCTGTGGCTGTCGTGGGGAAGGAAAAGACTGGCACAATAAGTAAAACTGCGATGCTATTTTCTCTCAATGTAATAGAGTAGACTTTACAGCTTGTTCAGGAGTCACTTTAGATACCTCCATGCACCTTGCATTGCCCTCAACCTCAGCTTTGGATTCACCTTGACCTGAGTTTGGGGCATTCCTGGCTTTGGAAATGTGACAACTCTTTTTGCAGAAAACAGTTACAAACAGTTTCCATAGGAAGCTCTTTTTCAGTGATACCAATTTTCAAAGTGCTATTTAAGGACCAGATAGGTGACATCCTAAGGGACACAAATTAAGAAAGAATATAGGAAAACTACATCCTTCTGCTCCAAGACAGGTGCCATAAAGTGGCAACATTTTCAGCCATTTTGAGGGGTTGTCTTTGAAGATAGGGACAGTTGATATCTTAGTATTTTTATTCCGTACATTTTCGGAATAAAACTGAATTTTTGAGTAGCAATAAAAGCCAGGGGTTGAAGACAAATCATACTGTTCAAACCTTAGTTGTGTGGTGTGATTTCATTCTGCATTGATTGACTTTGACAACCAAGTGTTTTTTATTGAGATGACACTATAAGATGTTGACTGCATGTCTGTGTGGGAGGGAGTTGCTTCAGAATTGCTTTTGGAAGAATATAAATAGCTGCGGAAAAAACTCCTGAGCAAGAACAGGTTTACTTGCTATGTAACCTGGAAATAAAAAAATGGGAATTAATAAACATCAAGGGTAAATTGATGGTTGAAAAAAGCAGCTGTCACTGTAGCTTAAATACAATTGAGTATCTATTCTCAAGTGGAACTGACATCAAGTAAAGGGCTTACATTCAGTTTTAACTTACTTGCAAATGGGATCCTTCTAAGTGGAAAAGAGGATCTTTGTTAATCTTGAATATAATTTGGTTGTTAAACGTCTTGCTATCATCAACCATTTGTGCTGGCTATGTTTGATGAAAACAGCTGGTGAAAGTTGGTAGCAACCGATGTTACCATTTTAGAAAAAAGTGACATTCTAGAAAAACGTCTGTATTATACGACGCAGAGCTAGATTAGTGTAATATATGTTGGTCATTTTGATTATAGATAAGAGAATTGTTATCAATTGTCAAGTCTTTTTGTCTCCATTGTGCAATTATCTCAGTAGTATATCTTCACATGCTGTTTACTGTCCAGTACAAGGTCATCCTCATTTGCTGATATTTTTTTAAACCATAAAGCACCATGCGCTAATATGCATCTGTGTGAAAATATAACATGGAGAGCCTGAAAATACCAACCCACTTTGATCTAATATTTTGCAGTATAGTGTGCATTAACCCTTTCCCCCTTAAACTGGCCAAAAATGGCCAGTTCAGTGTTTTTAGTGGCAATGAAAATCGGTTTGGAACACAATTGTAAGTTAGACCTATCAAGATAACAAGGCTAGGTTAAAGCTTTCCATGATATTAAAACAGAAGCAAAACGGAGGAAAGTTGATAACTCAATCTTAGTTCAAGGGAGAAAGGGTTAAAGCTAATAAATGGACTCTGCAGGTCTTGTTGAATGTCATAAATTTATAATTTGAAAATCTAGGTCAACAACATGCAGAGGAGGAGGAAAATATGGTGAGAAATAATTTTATTTTGACCTATGCAGTCAACATCCATTTGTGGGTTGGGAGAGATTATTTTATTGCCAGTGTAGAGACTGAAAGGCTGTGCTCTGATTTGACATAATGTTAGTACCATAGTCATATTTGGTGTGTTTCATTCATGTACCAGCATGCCTGAAGTAGCACAAACCATAAGAATGGTGCAGGTTGAGAGCTTTCCTTGGCACACTTTGAGTCTTTGAAGTGTGGGCGGAAAAAGCTGCCGTGACAGGCAGTGGAAAAAAAAACAGGCATTGATAATGCACAGGGTGTATGTTTGTGAAACACAATCACGCATGCCAGGTGCACTTTCTGTAAGTGCATTGCAGCATAAACAATATGTACCTTTTCAACAGCATGACCAGATTATCACTATTTGGGAAGTCAAACCCCTGAGAAAGGTTACATGTTGTGACTTGGCACCTCAAGTGTCCACCAGTTGCTCAGGATCATTTTGCTTCCGTTAAATCAAAGTCTTGTCTGTATTTGGGGTGAGCTAGTGTTTTAAGGTACACTGGTGGTTCAAAAAACTGTTTCACAGACACGGCTGTTGAGAAAAAGAACACTTTTGGGAGTTTCCTTAAGAGCAAAGATGTTCCATTTTGATCTAAGTGGAGCTAGTGCATTACATCATTGTATATAATATATATATATGTTTGGACATAAATTTATTGTCTAAATAGATTATTAGACTTTTGTATTATATTTTCATAAACTTTGCAGAGCGGAATTAGTATCAGGGACTGTGGTGAGTAAATTTTGCACTTCACAGTTTATTGGATCACACAAAAACTATGGTAATGATAGTGAGTGGTCTCTTATTTGTGTCAATATGTTCAATGTATTCATGATATCGATTTGGAGTTCTATATTTGATATTAAAGAATTGCAACATTCCAAGCAGGGTATAAGAAGCTATGACAGGATTGGAGAAGAGGAAAAAGGCACGAGAACACTATGGCACAAGATGAACTGCATTGTATGTAATACGTACAAATAATAAACTGGAAGTACTTTGTTTTTAGTACATGAAATATATCGGCACACAAAGCTTTTAAATGGGAGTGAAGAATCTTTGTTCATAAGAAACGAACAATTGTATGAAGAAATTTTCAGTTTGAAGAGCCTTCAATTGCCAATCAAAAGCATCTCCTACAGCATGTTTGCTGAAATCCAGCAAAGCGGAGAAACATATTTGCACCTTCTAGCAGAACAGGTGAAAAAAAGACCTGTTCAATTTTCTCCATGGAGTAAGGGTTACAAGTATATATTGTTTAATGTAAATGCAAAGTCTATGTTAATTTGATATAGAAAAAAGGATAAGTACAGTATGACATGTACATTTATGGAGGAAATAAATTTACTGTACAACCAATGTTAATATTAATTGTATTTGGTTTTCTGAAGCACATGTACCATTTCCATGGATTTTTCCAACAGTGGAAGGAAAAGTAAGTTTATGTAACAGCATGCTGAAAGAACTTTGAGTAATAAGCATTTATTTAAACAAATACAACTGAACCGAAAGTAACATAACAAAGCTAGTAATCAAGATATCTGTTAGGATTTAATGTAACAGACATGCTGAAAGCATTTTCAGTGACACTGAATAGGTGAAGAGCATTTTTTCAGGCAGATAAAAATGAACGGAAAGCAACATGACAAAGCTTGTAATCAAGATATCTGTTTGGAAATCCGATACATTCTTCAAGAGATTCAGTTGCTATATCACCTGACCTTCACGGAACGACCCATTTTTGCTTGCATACATATGAATTGTGTTGTTCTTGCCTATAACATCCTTTTTAAACATAATAAATTGCCAGTTATTTGTGTAATTTTCTTGGGAAATAGTTTTGAGATCCCACAAATATAAAATTGGAACATTGGTGTAAAATGTCAGGGATTGTTCCTATCTAATATAAAGAGAAATCTAAACAGAAACCTGTAAGCACAAGTACCATTTGAAAACTATCAAGTCCGATGCTAAAAATGGTAAAAGTACTATTTCATACCACCTGCTGAAAAACTAGAGTTCTAAATCATTGAAAGAATTTATTTTGTATAAGCAGCAATTCATATTCATAAAATTTTTAATTTAGAAGAAAGTTTTAGGCTCTAATAACCTTTACATATATAATAGTGGGTCATCAGCGAGGAATCAGTGTAGGGCTTGTTTCAGTGCCATATGATTAATCAGTGGACAAGGGCTACTTGAAAATGTAGCCCACATTTACATCAATGTAATTGAAGTTAAACAACTTTTACAAAACTTAAGTCGATGCCTAACTTGCATGATTAGCCTGCCTAAAATGAACCACTTAATCGAGCAAAGGAAACCCCATACTTACCTGAAACACTCGGTCATTGAACAGTCCCAACTACACAACAAGATAATTTAACCAGTTCACCAACTGTAAGTAAAACACAAACTTAATATGTGACATGAAAGAGTCACACTAACAATTGTGTCATACTTGGAAACTAGTCACATCTGCATTGTTATATTTCTGTTTTAAAATTGGCCTGTTATAATCTGTACATTTCGTAACCAATCCAGTCACTGACTAAATCTGTATAGTAATTCATCAAAATTATTATATTTGATTTAAACGTTGAAAATTCAAGGCTTGCACAACCAAATGAATTCATAAATGGATCATCAGCAGGAAACCATAAACTGTTATCCCTTTCCCTAATGTTTCACAGTCCCAAGTTCTCAGACATGCATAAATGGGTGTTTTTATGTAACCTTGCTAAGTAAATATTTGTGTGTGGTTTGTCTTTATTTTTTTAATTGAAAGCTCGACTGCACATTACTTCAATCTAAGCAACGGCCAGTCCCATGTAGATCTATTCTTAAATTAATGAATTAGAAAATTTGGGGGCATTTTCCCAACCCTTGGGTAGTTTCTGCTCCACACAGATGAAATCAGGCATGTAGATATTCAAATTTGGATAAATCGATAATTGAAATTAGTTCTTCATAATACCTGAATTATATACATATATATATATATATATATATATATATATATATATATATATATATATATATATATATATATATATGGCAAAAATATCTAATAAATAAAAAATAATATAAAATATTTATGGTGTAATAGAGTACCAGCATATATTAAAATTAGAGAAGATAAAGTTTAAAACTAATTCAGGATGTCTGCAACAAAAGGCATTGAAATGTTTTTTTATTTTTTTTTTCAAATTTTATATCATAACCTCTTGATATGAGTTTATTGTAGGTAAATTGAACTCCAAATGCAAATTCTATAAATTTATCTCAAACACCACAGAAGTGATACCTTTGAGATAAAAAAAAAAAATTATTTTAACCTAATTTTACCAAGATATCAATTTCTGGAAAAGGAAAAATTTACAGCTTGAGTATTAAAATAATCTATTTTGTGATAAATTTTATTTGCTAAAAAGTTATCTATTATCTTACAATCTTACTCTAGACACATGATCAGGATCAAGGTCATTGCTCTTCTAAGAAATTTCTTTGCAATGTCTCAGAAAGTTTTAACATTTGGACATGCAATATTATCAATATATCTTGTAATAAAGAACAATTTTTAGCTAAGTAACAGTCTGGGTTTTTAAAAATGTTGCATAAATTCAAGCCATGCTATATATAGTTCAGCAAGTAAGAGAGAGCAATTACTACCCATAGGGATTCCGTTAAATTGCTGGAATATGCAAGACCCAAATGTGACAAACGTGTCATCTAAAAGAAAATGAATTGTGTCAATAGGTTTTCTTATGATGAAAGATTTCAAATTTTTTTATTTCTTCATTTTTTCTTCATTATTTATCCCCAAAACATATATTTAAGGGTATTAATATTTATATATTTTTGAGCCAAATGGTTGAACATTTTGATAACGATTTTTTCCAATGCTAATTTAATAATTTTAAGAGATAAATTAGAATAAAACATTGCACTTGTAATGCAAAGGCAGTTTTCAGCATACAGGAACACAGTTCCAAGTCTGTCTGTTAAGCACCTTCGGTTGTGTAGGTCTCAGTTGGAGGATGGTGTATTATATAATCGCTAGGAAGATGTGATGTCACAGTTTTGTTGTCCTGAAATCATTAAAAGGTGAAGTGCTAAGGTTGTGCCATGATGTTGGCTTGCTATACACTAAGGGCAAAATAAGACTTCAGATTCTGAAAAGGAGTTTTTCTTCTGGCTCCAAATGGGTCAGGGGAGCAAAATATATGTTGAGTCTTGTGCTACTTGCAGTGTCGAAAAAAAACAAAAAACAAAAAAAAACAAAAAAAACCCCCAAAGTGGCTGACGATAAAGCAACATGTTGGTGCTCCCATAAAGCGAGTTTGCATTGATATTTTAGGACCATTTACATCCAGCACTAGGAGTTATGCTTATGTACTTATGTTGGTTGATCAGTTTTCTAAATGGCTTGAGTATTACCGATTGACAAGCCAAACCGCAGAATGTATTGTCTGTAAGATTGTTGATGTATTCATCACCAGGTTTGGCTGCCCCATACTAACCCATAGTGACACAGGTAAGAATGTAGAAGGGAATCTCATGTGTCCTATTTGTGACTTGCTGGAAATTGCCAGGACCACACCATATCAACAGAGAACAAAAGGCAAGGTTGAGCGCTACAACAGGTGACTTCTTCAAATGATCCGACGTTGCATTACAAGTGCCAGTGGTAGTCGGAATCAACATATTCCGCAGCTGGCTGCAGCAATAAGAGCTATGCCCAATAGGATTACTGGATTCCCCACCAACCTAATGATACTGGGACGAGAAGTTTTAGGGCGAAGAAATCATATGTTACATCTGTTTAATGAGGGCTCTGACCATGGAATTTCCATGTACTGGTACGTGAAACAATAGGAAGAAACTCTAAAACTCATGAAATTGCCCATCAGCAACTTAGGGTAGCTCTAGAAAGAAAGAAACGTATCACAAAAGTCTTGCAGAAAAAATTGTATGGAGAGGGGATTTCGTTTAAAAATTATAAACTGTCTGTAAATCTGGACAATGAATGAAGTTGGTCAGGTCACTTTTTGGTCACCAGAGAACTGTCCCCAGTACTTTACAAAATCAAGGGCAAATGCAAAGAATCAGTTGCTTACTGTGATCACGTTAAACCCTGGAATGATAGTTTATTCCTGTTTGGATGTGGTGAATGAGGTAATTGAATATGATAAGGAAGAGAAGCAGGAGTCCTTGCTGTCAGATGTGTTATGACATATTTTCAACAATGTAAATAGTGAGCCAGTTTAAGTCCAGGTGACGGGGGGGGGGGCGCTCTGGGAGTCAAGTCATACCAAATTCAGAGGATCAGCTAAGCTCCAATCAGTGTGTAGCAGATAGTCAGTCTACTGTATGTGCTGATGTTACTTGCAATCCACAGAATTTTGTGAGAAGCACACCAGTAGTACCAATGCGGTGGCCTACCAGTGAAGAGACTCCTGTCCTGCCACTAAAACTCAAAGAGGGAGGACAGTAGTTCATCTAAGCTTTTACCCTATTATGCAACTGACTAGTAAAATGTGATCGATTTGTGCTGATGATTTTGCAACAACGCAATTAGTTGATTTTAGAATACATTGAACTGGATTGCAAATATAGTGTAAATAAAACAGGGTCAGATTAGTCTGACACTTCTCAGGAGTAGTGTTTTTATCAATTGAATGGATGGATATTGATCTGTTTATGCTTTAAATTGGGAATAGTTGGATTATCTTATTTTTTTCTAGTTTTATTTACATGCATATGTTTTCAGATATAGGTAACAGAGATGTTGCCATAAGTTATAAATGAATTTAAATTTATATGAATGTTTCTATTGTACAAATTAAATCAAACGTCATTTTTATGAGATCCATCAGCCAGAGGAGGATGGCATCGAAATACCAGATTGGCCTGCCTAAGGAGTGCTTCGGTCTCAGATGGGGGGGGGGGGGGGGGGTATGCTGGGTGACAGCTGCAAGGTGAAAGATTCAGACCAACTTATTTCTGTTCCTTCTAGTGGGCCTGATGTGTTCAAGGGGTTGTGAACCGGAAGACAAATTACTTGTTCAGCCTCCCAAGTTATTTCACAAGAGATCAGTCTAAGAGTTGGGTGAAGAAAAAAAAAACATTAGGGCATAGAAAAAGACCAAGAAGCACAGGGTACATGCCCTATCTGCCCATATTATTTCTCACATAAAGAGGCACGTCCAGCATTCCATATGCCATGGTATATTTCTACCACATCTGCATGCTGGGAGTGTGGATACCATGGAACCACATAGGTAACACATATCAAGGAACACTATACTTAACTGTCGAAAACCTAAGTCCACATATGATAAGGCAACAACAAAGGGCATAGAAGTTATGTTTGCTTGTGGCACCCAAGTTCCAACTTTCAATTATCATACAGCAGGGATGAGGATTTTGGAAAAGTCCTGTGCAGATGTTTGCAGGTAATGATGTTACCATCTCAAGAGACCAAAAATCTCCATTCATTGCTTTTGTGGAAGTCTGAAAGAGTATCAAGCATGTCTGGAATCAATTTCCTCATACCATCATTGGTATGATAAGCAGTCTTGCAGAAAGGAATGACTGGGTTATCAGGCAGATCCCACTGAATCAAATGGTTTTGGAAACTAATGTTCCATATCTGGTTCCTTCTGCATTCAAATATTGTGTAAACATTTTCATGGCCAGGTTGGCATAAGTGTGACCAAATGCAACTTATGTTGCTGTCTGGGTTTGTGTATATGAAGACCAGCGTTTCCAGATTGATAACTATTATATTGAAAAAAAAGTAAGCACACGTGCATAAAAACAATAAATGAAGGCTATAGTGGTCATCTGTGAAAGTGTTGGAGGAAACCGAGATGCTAAATGTCAGTTTTAACACGTTATTAATTACATAGCATTAGTAGCATTAGCTCTCCATCACCATTTGCCTAGACCTCTGTATCTGGTCATATGTCCATGAAATCAAGTTGAGTTCACTCACTTGATCTTGAAAGTCTGACAGTCCTGTGGTGCATTCCACTTGAAAAGCATAGATGTACCCATGTGGTTTGTCCGTTTTCTCATGTGGCAGATATTTCTACACCAGAGACCAGACAGGAAGTAAGGAGAAGAACCATCTTAGTCATAAGTTGGGCAGCGAGAGATCGCCCTGGGTAGGTCCCGAGTAGCCTTCTGTTACCCAAGCAACTTCCACCGCAGCTCTGGTCACTGACCCAGGGGTTGCCCTTGGCTTTGAGTCTATGGCCAAGCTACACAGATGCAGGCTGATATATTGCATTTGCTGATTGCCCCGTCTCTGCCTCAGGCTGTTCCTTCTTTGGAAACCCCCTACCAAAAAGTCAGCAAAAATTCCCAAGCTCCTGGCTCCGAGAGATCAGATTGGAAGCAAAGGCATGCCGGAGATAGAAGGATGGCACTCAAGTCTGTTGCGGTGCCTTCTGCCATAAATGGGCCTGTAGCCCTAGCAGTGGATCCTCCAGTAACCCAAGTGCCACCTTCAGTTCCCCCACCTGCGTCTGCTTTGACTCCTGTACCTTTGGTGGCTTTGCTCCAAAGGGAGCAGCTGGAAATCATGCCAGCTCCTACATTTGAGCCTGGTACCCTGTCTTCCACCCTTGAGAGGCAAGCGGAACTTGAGATCTGCAAGAAACAATATTTGCGGTCAGAAACTGTGTCTTCTCCTACTGTTGCTGCCACTGTCACCCAGCCTGATTAGACTTTGTCTGCAGAGCAGCTGGCTGCTTCTGCCTTGAATCAGCTTTCTCTTGGTCCTAAGGCTTGGGAGTTTTTTTAAACTCCACCAGGCCCCTTCCTGCAAGCGGATTTCTGAGTCAGCAGCAGCTGTAGTCCCTGAATCAAGTCTTTCAAACACCCAGCAGGTTTCCTCTGGGCAGTAGACACCCTTGTTGGCAGCTGCTGTGTCCACTGCTGCCAGTCTATCTGAAGCCCCCCTCTCCAGCCCCACATGGGCTGAGCAGATAGAGGTGATGTTGGAGGCTGCAATGACCTTCCCCAAACTTCTTGCTACCCCCACACCTGACATGGTGACAGATCCCCTTCTGTTACAGTTGGTCACCCCATCACCCACAGAAAATTCATTGTTCAGCAAGGCTTTGGGTCTTAGAGTTTGATGCTTAGCAGCCAAGTCCATCCCGATACCCACAGAAGCCTTCAAGTGATTGGAAGAGGATGCCAGGGGATCCGTCCTTACAGTGTCCCACTCAGTTGTCTCTGTTGTCTACTCTGAGGTCTCTCCTGGATGACCTCAGGGGCTCTGTGTACATAACTAAAGCTGTGAGGGATTGGTTAGATAAGGGGACACTCCTTTTGACTTCTTTGTTGCGAGCCAGGCTTGGACTGCCTGCACTTTGGAGGCAAATCTTCATTTGTTGCAGAAGGAATCCTACCTCAGAAGCTGCCTGATCCATTGTATTGCAAATCCTGAATAGGGACACTCTTCTCAGGAACTTTGTTGAGGGGAGAGATAGCAGAGATTGTTTGCTCTCAAGCTGAGAAATTTGCTTCTTGAGGGTTGAGGAGATGGCTGAAACCTTCCACAATTCTCAAGCTCTTGCCTTATAGAGCCGCCGTGGCCAAGTGGTTGCGGTCCTCGCTTTGTGTGCGAGGGGTACGGGGTTCAACTCCTGGCCGATCCAAAGGGATTCTTCCCTGGCTCTTCACATGCAGTGACCACTTAACTGTTCAAAGGCTTAGTGGGACATGCTTGGGTTACCTGTGCCTGATTATGTCAGCGGCGATGATGGAGGCTGCAAGTCCCCTGACTCAGTAGTGGTCGCTATAAGAAATGCACTCACGACAGGTCCCCACACACACGTGTGAATGGCTGATTGAGTGGCGCGTGCAAGAGGGCCCTGGGGAAGATAAGCGTCAGCTTACCAGGTTTAACCCTCTATAAATAAGGTTTACCTTACTTCCCACTGGTAGGAAGTCAGCAGTGTCCACAATGCACGGAGACCAAGGGTGGATCCCATTAGTGGCACGCCAATTGGAAATCACCTTACATTGAGCAATTCTTTCTGGGACTGATTCCCAGGAACCTCTGTCACAGATGTGCTGTGAGACTACCACCGTGCATTCTGGTTGTCTCATTCAAAGTACACGTGAAAACAATCAAGTTTAATTCAATTAAAACATATGATGTTCCCTATAGAAATCTCATTATATGAAAATGGCTGGCATCCAGAGCAGTACAACCAGATAATTATCTTTCAGGTATCTATGAGCTAACAAATTGTGTTATCTATTTCATAGTTCGTCTTTGTTTTATGGTCTACTGTCTGACCAAAGAAGTGGATTTCATTCAACATTTCGGGATAGAATGGCTTTCGACAAAGTTTATTTTACCCAATTGCTGCAAATGCAGAATCTACACTTTTGGTCAGAACCGAGGGCCAGATCTGCAGGGCTGCAACAAGCTACTGATACTGCACAGAACAATGGAAATGGTGACAAAGAGACAGGAATGTATTTGTGAGCATCCGCTGATACGACAAGGAGCAGATTACTAGTAATCCCTAACTGTGAACTATTTTCTTGTCTGAAAAAATGCAATTAATTAAAAAAAAACCATTTCTCTGATTCCGTGCAGTAGGTTACTGTGACAAATTGGCATACAAGCACAATATGAACTGCACTCTGATTTTGTGTATTTTATGTGTCATTGATTTAGCTGTTTTATCAGTGATATAGGAGTCCCCCAGGGAATTGGATATTGCACGTTAAATGCACTGTTTTGTTCTTAAGTTCTGCATGGCGATGGAAGCATTATTTTTCTTTTTTTGACCACATATTTTTTTCTTGTTGCAAAAGGTTAAAACTAGGATTTTAACTAAAGTTAGCACACAATATTAATGTGTATGTTATTGTTACATCAGCTGATTGCAGTGTTTCAGTAGGATTTACTAAACCTGAAACATATACATTTTGTTACTTTTTCAGATGGAAATATCAAACATCCCTGAATATAAGAATCACATCATAGCCTGATATAACTTGCTTGCGTTGGTTAAAGACTTGCACTGTTTGCAAAATATGCGAGTGCATGGACTGAGCTCTGTAGGCCAACTTTTTAGGTGACTGGTGTACTTGAAGGAGTAACATCTTTTTACAGTGAATGGCTGAATTCAGTATGTGCAGCAATCATTGCCTAACATGATATAACTGGGCAAATGAAGGTAAGCAATTGGTAGTATGAGGGTTCGCTTCAACTGCAGGTTGCATTAAAGGTATGGATGCAATTCACTAGGAGTAGTTATTGCTGATGGATTTATTTAACACTGTGGCTACCTTAATTGTGGGATTCACATATAGATATGAAGTGAATTGGCTGAGTTTAGTGGGCTATATAAAAATTTGAATCTAATGTTCGCAAACAACATTGTCTGCTCATAAGCCTTTAGTCTTGATTTAACGTTGAACAGTTGGTGTGAGTGAATGAGGTGACAAAATTCAGTAACGTTATCTTCGTGTATATGTCCATGTTGGGTATACAAGATAGGAACGTTTGCTGAATTTAGTCATTTAGCCAATAAGTATTCATTGAGCTTATAGACATTATGTATTTTGTAAATTTCATTTAATAGATATCGTAGTTCGACAAGGGTCTTGTCATATATATATATATATATATATATATATATATATATATATATATATATATATGTATGTATGTTTATGTATCCGTATGTACTTATGAGATTTTTTGTTTTATTATATTCCCCATTAAGAAATAATGAGTGCAAGTGAGCAACCCATTCGTTACATTTATTTATATTTAAGTGCCACAGGATGTATTATGTAAAGCATTTTACATGGATAAAATAAATTGAAGTTGCATGTTTTGCGCTAGAGGTATATTTTCAACCTTAATTTGTTAGAATAGATTACCTTCACAGGACCCTTAGCTTTTAGTAAAACCTAATGTTGTTGCTTGTCTTGTTGCACCAGATATGTCACTGAGTCTTGTCACTGGACGTGGTTGTGATTTTCGTCTTCGCCGCCCACAGTGTAGAATATTTATATACGAGTGTCTAAATTTTCTGTAAGATAAGTTTAATGTTACAGAGTTAAATGGGAAATTTATAATAATAAGGATGATAATAATGACGACGACGACGACAATGATGATGATGATGATGACGACGACTAAAATAAAATAAAAATGTTGCAACAAATGGCTTAAATAGATACATCGGCAAGTAAGTGAAAGGAAAAGCTTCAAACGTGCTGCACAGGTTAAAAACAGACAAAAGAATAAAGTCTCTTTAGACTTAACACAAATTTCAGTTTTATTGGATGGAAATAAACTAAGTTCACTCTCAAATGTTAATAATAATAGTATTTCTTGATAAATAAATTCATTAATAAGTTTACACTAACCGGCAAGAAATGCAATATATATATATATTTAATACAGGATTCTTTTAGAAAAAGCCAAAAAAGTACATCAATTGGTGTAAATTCAAAACTAAAAAATTGTTAAGAAACTGTTGAAATGTCGCAATATTAAATATATTTATTGCCTATTTTAAAAAAAATGAGAAATTGTCAGTCAATAAACCCTATAATCCAAAGTTGAAATCCTTAATTTTTACTTTTTTTCTAACATGAATAATGATTGTCTTGTAGGTCTTTTAATTTTGATCACTAGCTACACTGCAACTTTTTTTTTATACATGCGTAGGGGTATATTAAATCCTTAGAGTGTGTCCATCCGTTACCTTCAACTTGTATCCACAAATTGTCTCATTCTTGTGTCTCTCTTTCCGATTGGCGACCAAAACTGGAACAGTTTGTATTGATCATTCATGCCTGTCTGTCCATTCTTTGGTCTATAATTTGCAAACTTGCAATGTAATGTTAGCTCTTGAATCTCTTTTTGTTGTATGCAACTTTGCTCCCATTGTTGGGTTGAAGCTCATGACAATGAGTAATGCTCTTCTGAACAATTTGCTTTGGATAGAGTCCACTGCTCTCATGTTGACTCCTCATAGCGTTTAGGATTTATCAAGAGTATGGGAGTCTTTGTAGCGTTATTTATCGTATTCTGTAATATAAGGGCCTTTACACCAAAAGTTCCAAAATGGTGCTTCTCAAAGACTTTTCACTCATCATCAAGATGAAAATGTCCTAGGAATGCCGACCATGAAAAGGGCGAAAAGGTAAAGACATCTGGTTATGTCAGTATTATGCAAGATGCTTGACCTGTTCAATGCACTGGATACTCACCTACCCTAGGCAAGTTTAAAAAGTATGTGACCAACAGTTATGAAAAGGAAGCCATTGTTATGGTGAACATATGACGGACGATCAATGACAGTCAGCGGACAGACCGTTAATGACCACGTCAAGTCAAGTCAGATGTCTACCTAATGTGTGAGTACAGTACCACCCCAACCCATTATAATGTGCCCCTTCATCAGAAAGCTTCTCAGCTAGCTATTCACACACAGATATATGTATGTATGTATGTATGTATGTATGTATGTATGTATGTATGTATGTATGTATGTATGTATCTATATGACGAAAGCCGCAACATCGTAAATTTGCTCTGAAGTACACTGTTATGGAATGCACCGAAATATGTGTGAGGTGGCTTTTTTGAATAATTAACATCCACAGTCTAGGGTTTGTGATCCTAAAAATGTGATTTCATTGATAACAATAGTAGGGAACCTTAGTGGTAGAATAATTGGATAATATAACATATATTTACAATAAATACCTATAAGTTAGTGACGGAATGTACACATATATACCTTGAACAGAAAGGATATATGTATGGGTTGATAGAGCTATTAGCCAGTCCCAACAGATACAAGTTAAATGCTACTCCGTATTTCCGATCTGCTTCTGGCATTAGAATGAGCTCTGAATCCTGAAGACAGTTGTATATGAGTGCAGGCCCCCAGCAAACAAAAAATATGGAAACAACCAGCAACATCATTTTAATGACCTACAAAACAAATCAAAACTATCTATCTATCTATTTGTCTGTCTGTCAGTCTGCACATGTGCCTTGTCCTTTTATTGTCAACTTATACTTGTTTTTATCAACCAAAACTAACTTATAGGCATGAAATGGTGTCGGTTCTTTTACCCTTAAAGATACGTTGCCATAACAGGCATTTCGTCCGAATACACTCAGGGATAAACAAACATGCGACTGCTATTATGGTTTTCCGGAAATTTTAGGCTCGAAATATTGATGGTTTTGAAGCCTAGGACCCCTTATAAATTCATAAGCCTTGCGTTTTCTTCCATTTTTAATGGAATGTGATAATAATCATTAATTAAGGTATGGGGTTACTTTTAGACATTGACAGTGACGAGACGGACTATGGAGAGTCAAATGAGCGAATTGTGCATTTTGATTATTGGTTTATAAGTACACAAAAGATGTGGTACTGTTGCTCTTTTTTGTATGAATGTGATGAATCCAAGGAGCAAGAATTTCCGATAATAACAAACAACATGGCCAGCAGATTTTTTTTTCCAAAAGCTTTGCTACACCTACCTTTATTCTCCCTTGTATTGCCGAATTGCCTTGTTTGGAACAGTTCACTTGCTGTTTTGCTGTGCTTTTGCTGTGGATATGAAGTGAGATGATGAATATCTTACATCATGATCATCTTTAATGCAAAGTTTACTGCATCAATGTGGCTTAAAGGTAAATCCTCCATTGTGATAGAGCTACATTTGTCAGCAAATATATAATCGAATATCTTACCTTTGCCATTATGCGATGGCAATAAGATCTTGTTGAAACATATATCATTTGGATAAAAAGGCAAAAGGAAAACACGGCTAGGGTCTTTCCACATTACTCTTACACATAAAAAGGTGTTGACAGAAGACAAGACACCAGTCACCAAATCAATCTTTAGATAAAAACGACACAGCAAGACAGAATCACAGTGCCAAGCAAGATTCAGAAATGGTATCAGGACAGAATGCACAGATAAGAGAAAGATGCCGAAGTATGCTGTCCAGTTATAAATACATCAACATGGACAATAGTACTTCCATATGTATGTAGGTTAGACAGTGACAGGTTTGCTTATGGAGAGTAAAGAGTTCAGACTGCGGAATAGGGTTATGACTACTAGTAAGTGGTTCTGGACAAAAATACACAAATACAAACAATGATGACTGAATCGACATATTGTACTCAGCTTCATAATCAGTACAGTGGGATAGCTCATACTTAGTCTGTTGTTCTAATATGGTTATGCACCACATCAGTGAATATTCTGCTTACTTCTGTAGTACACATATTAGCGCCAAATAAGAGTTTGAGTGGAAAACTATGCAAAGGAAATCATTGCAGTGTGCAATGCATTTCTTTGGTTGGTGCATGGATAATATTTACAGAGGTAGTGGCACACATCCTCAGTATCATTTTCACAAGCACACCTGGAAGATTGCGCCAGGCAGTTTTAAAAGACATTAGTTCAACCTGCCACATCCCTTGTTCATATGCAATAGATCTACAGCTCGTCATCCCCTGCAGAATAACTTATTCACACCTTTACTTCGCTTGTTTCATTTTTAGGGTCATATCCAGCCTGGCAAAGTGATTTAACTAGGTAAAACATCCCAGGTATATGCATTCCGATTTAATAACTTAATATAATTGATTGACCAAATGGCTTTGCAGGATCTGTCTGCACTAAAGGTGGAATTCTTCATTCCAAGTAGTTGAATGAACACAAATGTTTTTGGTAGATTTGAGTTTTTGTAAAATTTTGGATATTTATTTGAAAATATTCACGATAAAATGGCCCGATTTGTGCTGTTATGATCTCAATACATGTATCTACAAAAAACGTATCAGGGATTTTTCATAAATGCATCGTTTTTATAATGGGGATACAAAATTTCAAAAAGACTGATTTTGTCAAAATTGATTAAGTTGGTGAACTCTTCATGCTTGACACACATTTCAAAAAGAACATTCATTTTTTAGAAAATCCCTGATACGTTTTTGCTCCAAAGCAGTTTAACGTAAAACATTTTCATTTGATCAAAATCCGACAATTAGTTTTAGAGAAATATCCACAGGAACTGGACATTTTGGTGCAAATGCCTATTGTCTGTAATCAAGATTCAAAATCCGCCATGATCTACTGTTAGCATTTAAAATATGTTCTTAGTTTCTTCAGCTTGCATTGGAGCCAGAACTGCCAAACTTGGACAAGTGATAAGCAATTTATATATCTACCAAAATGTCCCAAAATCTCAAAATGAACACAATTATCCACAAACGGTTGGGCATTTCCCCTAAATTCCGGAAGGGCTTTTATAAAGAACATGGGTGCATAGGTTGTTTCACAATTTGAAAATAGGTGGAAAAAATGAAGAATTGAGTGGATTAGTCCCGAACACAAAAACCCCGATAAAAATCAAACCTGACCTAGTTTTACCCGTTTCTGTCACTAAATGGATGGGGAGTAAGATTTTGTAAATGTTTAGATGATTCACTATTCATCATTTTTAAAATGGAATCGATTTTCCTTTTTGCAAAGTGTTGATAATTTTTTGAGCCTAGGCTCTAGATAGGGCTATAGATTTTGGAAAAGAATTAGTGTCTGCAGTTAATGATGAATATTTCTAAGGTTGAGAGGACTGGTTTAAAACCACCAGTTGCCTTTTATGGGTGACTGCCTGTCTCAAGTCAGGAGTGAAATTTGTTTCTTCACATTGGTATTGAAAGAGAAATGTTGATGCTTTGGCAAGTCTGAAATCTCTTTTGCTGTCATTGTTGGGTTTGGAATTAATGAATATGGATCATCTTTTTCTGTACTATATGAAGTGATGTCTGGCTTCAGCAGTGGCACCATTTATAATCGTATGCTTAGCTAACTTGACTTCTCTAACTATACAGATTCTTGTTATGGGTAGTTCTCCTAGATTGCATTATGTTCTGGAAAAGGTCTGATGAAAGAAATATATAATATTTTCAGGAACTTCTTTTTTAGCCAAAGCTGCAAGTATTTCAAATGTCAAACGTTTCAGGGATTCTGTATCAAAGTTGGAGCATGTTCAGTCGTTCATTCATTTTAGTTTCTGTACCAGGGCATAAACATGCTATTGATCCTGCCCCACGAGCCTGGTAGTGTCACTTAAAACTGTGGCTGAACCAACGCAAATCGCATATCAATGAAATAGCATGCCAATCCTACTTCACATTGTTCTGCTAGACCCGAACATATATTGGTGGCATTAAATAAACGGGAATGGAACCAAATACCAAGACAGGGTAATTGCCGTTACGGCTGTCTCGTTTTGATTAAGCAGTACCAGAGACACAACATTTTCCTTTCACATGTATTTTACTTTGTTGGAGGTACGAGAATTGCTTCGGGAAACCACAACAGGGCTTGCGAAATGATATTTACGAGATATTGTGTTTTACCTAAAAACCTGTCACTGACTTTCCTTCTGTGTTTCAAAGCTTGGTAGTGGATTGAACAAATTAGATGGTTAAATGTTTGCATCTATAATGATAAAACACTGTAAGTTCATCATAGTGACAAACACGAGGATCATGATGATCCCATGCAGCATTCACTACTCTATACACACGCTGTATTAGCGCCTGCCATAATCCCCCCTCCCCAAGTTGTATGCTCCGATATGCAAGTTTGACCTGTCAGGGTCGGTCAAGTTTCAAATCAATAACACCAACAACAACCCCACAGGCACGTCTCCAGAAGCAGACTGGAGACCAGTGGCAGGACACATTTGGACCCAATGTAGCCTCTCACTAGCATTACACTATCATTTTCTAATAGCACATTATTTTAGAAAGAAAGTGACTCCATCCATGGACCTTAACCACTAAGAAAGTAGTATAATGCTTCAAAGATTAGCACGTTCCAATACCCCAAATGAAAATATGCATTATCATTAAACACATCCAAAGGGAACAGCAGTCATTCTCTAATATTATATTTTTACTTATCATTATATTTA